>CM055121.1:16502172-16882172 GCA_029206835.1 Rana muscosa | reverse complement strand
AGTTATTAGATAATTATCTAAGCAATTATTTTGTTTCAGAAACATTTATAATAAATCCAAGAATTTATTTTCTGAAAAATAACATCAGCTAAAATAAATTTTAAAGCTGACGTAAATATTTTAGGCACTGCCCTGAAATCATAAAAATAAAAAGCCCAGTTGAACTTCGACTTAAAAGGGAATGAAGTAATTTACATTCCCGCATTTATAATTAATTTGCCCAACGATCGATTAAGTATTGGTATAGAAAAAAAAACAAAAACTTTTTTTTATCCTATTGTGATTTTATTTTAAATGTTATATGGTCTCAAGTGACAAGGCCATACATAGGAACCTTCTCAGTTCTCTCACAAGTAGTGAGTATAGTTGAGATCCATCTCAGGAATAATTAAATTCTAGATGGCACCTTGTGTACAGGCAACTCCGCTTCCCCCAGAAAGGGTTAGACAGGAGGTTCATACAAAAGGTATGTCCCCTGGAAAATAGTTGAGAGGAATGCTTGGAAGGTGATATTCTCAATGCTCACATCCATACAGTGTATGCTGACTCCATTGAGCTTAGTAATTATACATAATTCCTACTGGGATTGTATGGTATGTTCTCTAACAGGTTAGTGACCTGGGGAATGATAATAAGGTTCATATTTATGCCAGGAATATAATCACATTAGTAGAAAGTTATTAAAATAGTTGATCAGTCCTAAAGTAAATATTTAGGTATTCAACCCATCAGGATAAATAAATAATCAGTCAATCATTTATTCCTGATAATCAATGACCCAAAATATCCTGTGTACATTGGCAACGATTTATTACATCGCTTTGCTATACACATGGATCTGGTAAATACCACTGTGGTCCAGATTAAAATAAAACCCAAGTAGTTTCATAAATGAACATGAAGCCTTGAAATAATCTTAGTTACTGCCATATGCAGTAAACATATTAGTACCACATAGGTCATTAGTCATACAGGTACTAATACATTTTTTTTATTACCCGGCCAGGTATAAATAGGCCAGAATTTTAAGAACCCTGCTGCAATAAAAAGTTTCGCAGACAGGATGTATATAGAAAAGATTTCAGTAAATCACACTCATGAAAAATAAACGTTTTCATGGAGTTCAAAAATATGTTTGTGAAAAGATTCCTGTGATGTGGTATAATAGACATACGCATTGCCAGGATTCAATCTGATCCAAGTGAAAACGCACCTTGTGTTTTAAATCAAACATTGTTGTGTTTCCCTAGCTTGCTATGTTTCGCTAGTGGAGATCATTAAGAGTTTCAAGGAGAGGGGTGTTGTGGGATCAGTGCACCGGATCTTATGATAATCCTATACTTGATATTCTTAAACCAAATGGTCAATGCGTTTATATGCTGATCTAAGACAGCTAAAAAAACGAGTATATATGTACGTACGGCTAAGCTGTGCCATATATTGACCGATGCTTGATATAAAAAAAAAAAAAAAAAATGCAAAGCGCTAAGTACTTCACTACACTAAATTATGCCCAATGATGGTGGAACATTCAGGTAAGTCCTGAAGACCCATACAAGCTGGCATTTAAAGGTGGTAAGAAATAGTACAACTGGAACAGAATGTTAATTTGGTCAGATAAATCAAGTTTGAATTTGATTTTGTTTCTGTTTGTTATTTTACATAAGGCCATTGCCTGATGTACCTTCAAGAAAAAGTTTAACATATGTGGATGATATTTTTGTTGAATAGCATAATGTTTGAAAAGCATATCCCAAAGTTCAGATATGTTCTTAACCAGTTGAGGGAGGCGGGTGTTTAAAATGTCATTTCAGGAAGACCAATGGTGTCGCTCCAAGGTTCATCTCCTGAGGCCTAAGGTTTGCAGCCTAAGGCCTCGTACACACGACCGAGTTTCTCGTCGGAAAAAAACACGTCGTTTTTTTCGTTGAGATTCTTGTTAAGCTTGTCGATTTTCTCGTCAAGCTTTCTATGCGTACACACTGTCATTTCCCAATTTCCTCGTTGTTCTCCGCGCTCACGTCCAGCACGTACGACGGCACTATAAAGGGGAAGATCTTTTTTCTTGGCGCCACCCCTTGGGCTGCTTTTGCTGATCTCGTGTTACCGCGTGTGAAGTAAAAGTTTGGGAAGAGACGATTCGCGCTTTTCAGTCTTCGTACTTTTCAGATCGTTTTCTGCGGTTCAGTTTGTGCTTGTGGGTTTGTATCTTGACTTTCAGGGCGTCTAGGCAGGTCGTATCTGTTTTACAGTGCGTTCTTGCCTGTTCGTTTCTGATTTTCAGTTCGTTATTCATAGGCCTTGCTGTTCTAAAGTGCGTTCTGTTCTGTACGTTCTGATTAGACGACCGTTTCCTAGCCATGTCGCCTGGACGTTCTCGTTGTCGAGTTCGTGCTGTGCGTGCGCTTGGTGTTGGTCTGCTTGTTTTGGACCAAGACCAGTCCATGAATGGTGTGAGGAGGAGTTCATGGACCAATTCTGCCACATGCCTCTGCTGCGGGAGATCGTCGAGAATAATCCTGAGGACTACAGGAATTTTCTGCGGATGTCTGACCCCGTTTTTCAGGAACTGTTGGCTTTGGTGTCCCCCTATATTACCAGGAAGGACACCGTTATGCGGGAAGCCATCAGTGCTGAGCAGAGGCTCATCGCCACGTTGCGTTACCTGGCGACAGGGAGAAGTCTTCAGGACTTGAAGTTCACCACAGGCATCTCCCCCCAGGCTCTGGGCCTCATAATCCCAGACACCTGTTCTGCCATCATCCAAGTCCTGCAGGAGGACTATATTAGGGTAAGTTTGCTCCCTTAACATCACATTTTATGTATTACATGTATGCTAATGTATTGTATTTCTTTCATCCTTCCCTAATTACCATGATTGTAATATGCTGAGAATGTCCCCTTTGTCCCCATGCATGTTGGAAGCTTTAGATTGCCCCTTTTTTCTCCTCCATAAATATTTCCCTTCACTAACTTTTCCAGCAGGGGCGCCTGTTGCTCCAAATGTTTGGGGGTTCAAACCCCAATTTAGGAAATAAACTTCCTCCTTTTTTGCTCTGGTGCCTATTAAACGCCCCCAGTTGTCCCCTCCAATGCAGCCATTTTGTTCCCTCAAATGCAGCCATTTAGTCCCCTCTAATGCAGCCAGTTTCCCCCCAGCCCTGCACTTACCTTCTTGTGGTCAGCGCCATCCTTCTTCTGTCCTTGATATCTTCTCCTTCCCTTCATGTTGCATCAGCCAATCATGTTACCATTAAACAGACTTGGTGAACATGATTGGCAGAGCAGCCTGTCAGTGTTTACCCAAGGAATGTCCCCCCCCCCTGCGTCTCCGATTTTTCTTTTAGGAAGCCAATTACATCCCTCAGGTTGTAATGTGCAAGACTATTTTACTACCTGTTTCTGCTATGCAATTTTAACCCCCTAAATGCCGCAATGATTCACATGTCGGTCGCTTTACAAGAGGCCATCCACCTGAATAGTGTGCGGCATAGACAATACATAGGTTCATGCAACGCATGAACCTATGTATTGTTCTGAGTGATGGGCACAGGAGAGAGGGGGCAGTGCTCCAGCGCCCACTCTGGACGCACCGCCACTGCAATGCTATCCTGTGGCCAAACACATCTCCCCCCCCCCAAAATAATTTAGTAATGGCCCATCAGAGGGGGTGATGAATATGATAAATGAGCCTTCCATTATACTTTTTTTAAACACCTTAATAAACGTATAATTTGATTGATGTTGGCCTCTAATTTTTTGGGATAGAATTTCCTTGTAATGTATGACTTTGTTTTTCTAATATTATTTCATCTTGTTTCACTCCACAGCTTCCTTCCACGCCACAGGAATGGCAGACTGTGGCATCGGAGTTTGTCACGCGGTGGGACTTCCCCAACTGCGGTGGTGCCATAGACGGGAAGCACGTCCGCATCGTGCCGCCACCCCCGTTCTGGGTCCTACTACTACAACTACAAGGGGTTTCATAGCATTGTGCTGATGGCGGTGGTGTCAGCACGGTATGAATTCCTCTATGTTGATGTAGGGAAGAATGGCCGGATGTCCGATGGGGGATCCTTCATCCAGACGGAGTTTGCCCTCCGTCTCCAGAGTGACGACCTTGCATTGCCACCGGATGCAGGGAATATTGAAGGACTCCCCTTTGTTTTTTTGGCTGATGAAGCCTTCGGATTCGGACGGCATCTTATGAGGCCATTTCCACAGAGGACCCTGACCCCAGAGAAGAGGGTGTTCAATTACCGGCTGGCCAGGGGCCGAAGAGTCGTTGAAAATGCCTTCGGCATAATGGCCAGCCGGTTCCGCCTTTTTATGACTTCCATCCACTTGGCGGACTACAAAATAAACTATGTAGTGTTATGCTGCTGTGTGCTACACAATTTTCTTTGCCGCAAATCTAATTCATATATGGCCTCAGTTTTGCCAGAGGCTGGACTTTCCCCTGCAAATCCCCTGCCGGGCCTGGAATCTGCCCGTCTTGGCTTGCCCCCCCAAAATGCCCGTGAGGTTTGGGACGAATACATGGAGTATTTCACGGGTAGGGGGGCAATTCCTATGCCAGCCTATGTCTAAGTATCCCAATAAAAAGCTTGTTTAAACCTTTAATTATTTGTTCTTTCCTGTCTCCTAGTTTGTCTTTGTGCATTTGTAGTGGCAAGTGTATTTTACTTTAGTAAATAACAACCATTTCACTATGTAACCTTACAAAAGAACCAAATAAGCTTAGAGGGTATTATAAAAAGAAGCTACACGTTGTTTGTGGTCAAATATTTTACTCTGTGCACATTCTCTTCATTTTTTTAATTTTTTTTTATTTTGGGTTGGCCTGGCCCCAACCCGGCAATTTTTTGCTTATGAAAATACAAAAATAACAGTTGCATTTCAAAAATTACAACATTGGATACCTCTGAGCAATCGGAGACATTCACTTACACAAACTATGTCTCTATGTGCCCGTCCTAATATGGGGTCCTGCCACCCCTTGGCCAGCCAAAAATTGAATATGCACACATTTGGGATTTTTTTCATCTAGGAAGTTTACAATCCTGATCCCTATTGTCAACATGTGCTATCTGCCATCAGGGGTGATCAATGGACGTGTTTTGGGGGTGCATCCCCTTCCTCAGTTCACCGACTTTAGATACGAGGAAGGGGTTGCACCCACAAAAGACGTACATGGATATCCCCTGATGGCAGATAGCACATGTTGACACACTGTGTGCATATTCAATTTTTGGCTGGTTTGATAGTCAAAAAAATTCAAAAAATTACAAAAACAAACATGTAAAAACAAATGTGTTTGGATGGCTTATTGAATTCTCCCCAAAACATCGAGAATGTCTTTAAATGTTTGTTCCATCACATGGATTCTTTGTTTAATTAGGTCCAGTTCCGTGCTACATTCCATCACTTGCTGGATGAGGCGGAGGGCACTGTCAGCAGAGAACCGTGTACTATCCTTCACAACATTTACATCCCCTAAAAACCAAAAAAAAATGTATTATAACTCTGCAGGCCTACCTCTCTTACCTGAAGCTGTGGTGACAGATACTGACCTGTTGTGGTGACCAGATCCACAACGTCATCCACCTCTCCTTCCTGCACTTCTCCTTCCTCCACCTCAACTTCCTCTACATCCTTCGGTTGTGGGTCTTTGGGAGTTTGGGGTTGCTTGGAAGTTGTGGGGTGCATGTGCTCCCTGGAGTGTCCTCCTCCCAGTCTTCTCTCCCCTATGAGAATAAAACAAAAGGTCTATTTATCACACTGTAAATCTCATTGTTAAAATAAAAACAGGCTAAATTGCTTGGAAGTGGGGTACAAGTGTGTGTTTGTGCGGAATTTAAAGAAGAATGCATTATTTATGACCCAAAATATGTTTAGTATTCACATTTGGATGTAATTTTTTTGACATGGAGGCACCACAAAAATTCTCTGATGCACCTGTGTGGGACACCCAAAAAAGGCGGGTCTGGTGGCCCACACTATAGTGCTCCAAAGTACAGATGTGGAAGCAGCTGCTGAGTGTCCTCTCCTTTACACTGATAAAAGTTTGCATTTCATTCTCTTTACAAACACATCATCTAGACTAAAAAATTATCAACAATATTTGATCAAAAATGGCAGATGTCTAATTACTTTTGTGGCTCTAAAATAAGCCAAAACCGCGGATAGTGGCCGAACGAAGTGTCGGTAACGTAACGAACGATTACTGTGCCCAACCAAGTTCAAAATATTACATTTTGGAAGGGAGTCCAATATGAGAAAAAAAAAAAACATGTCAGTTTATAAAAAGATTAATAGCAGAAAAGTCTACATTTTACTTACTTTTAGCGAGCATTCTCTTTATGCTCCTCAACTGGTCTGGCTCCCTCAGTTTGAGGTCTGACCACCTCTTTCTGAGCTGCTCATTTGAGCGTTTCACCCCGAACTTCGCCTTCAGACTCTTCACAACTTTAGTGAGGATTTTGGCCTTCCTTCTATTTGGTTTGCTATACGGCCCATGCTTGGCATCATAATCAGCCTTGAGCAAGATGTCCACCATCTCCGCCATCTCCGCCAAAGACATATTCGATGCCTTGAATCTCCTCCTTGATCGTGACGTGTCCTCGGTCTCCGGGCTTGTCTCCTCGTTAGTTGCGGAATTATCAGACACCTGCTGTAACTCCGCCATATCTGTCTGCGCGCCGAAAGAGAAGGGGCGGGGAAAAGATGTTAGTTAGAACGTCATGGGCGGGCGACGTGTGCGGAGCGACGTGTTCGAATTTTGACGCATGCGTGGTGTGTATATAGCAAACACACATGTGACTATAGTACGTTCGGTGTGCGGAGAGAGGAGTTCAAGTGACGGATGTGCGAACGAAGGTATGTGATTTTGTGACTTGTAAAAATTGTTGGCCTATACTGTCTTGAGATTGTTGGAGGATATATATGGTGACTAGGATGTTAAGGAGGTTAGACTGTTTGCCTCACATTAGTTAAATATAATTTATTTAACTTGCAGATACAATATGAATGTCTTTATTAGCGACAAAGAGTTCCTGGCGGAATTTATTGACCGGGTAAGGGAGCTGCCGGCTCTGTGGGAGACGAAAAACCCCATCCATAAAAAAAAAGGGGTGAGAAAAGCAGCGCTGGAGAAGCTGCTCCCATTTGTGCATACCAAGGTGCCCACAGCCACAGCAAAACAAGTGGACACTAAAATTGGGAGCTTGAGAGGTACCTACAGGACTGAACGCTCTATGGTGCTGGCTTCTCAGAGGTCAGGAGCAGCAGCAGATGATGTTTATGTCCCGATTTTGTGGTACTACAACAGGATGTCCTTCCTGGATGACCACATTGACACAAGGCCATCACTCTCCACTCTTCCCCCCAGACTTCCCTGCAGCCAACCTGAGCCTTCTCTGGAGCAAGAGGAGGCAGCCATCCTGGATGATCCTGATTTGGCCATCTGGAGCCAGGTATAGTATTAACTGAAAATGTATTGGGATAAAATTAATGTTTGACAAATATGTCAAGATGAGAAACATACATTATTTTGGATTCCACAAGTGAAATCAAGATCTGTAGACATTATTCTGCACTTAATTGGGTGCTAAATAGTCAATCTGATGTAGTGGTAAATTTAAAGCAAGGATTTATGCATTTACATTCTAATTGCTTCAATCAGGATTACAAAGTTTGATGCAAAGATTAAACCAACATATTAAACTATGTTCCTTTTTCATACACAGGATGAAATCAGCCAGGAGGAGGGTCTGGAAACTGTCAGGCAGGAGGAGGAAGGGCCCAGTGGCAGCCAGGAGGTGGCAGGGCCCAGTGCCAGGCAGGAGGTGGCAGGGCCCAGTGCCAGCCAGGAGGTGGCAGGGCCCAGTGGCAGACAGGAGGTGGCAGGGCAAAGGAGAAGCACCAGATCCCAGGTGCCTCCCATCCGGCTTCACAAAAGAGGCAGGAGGGACAGGACCACCAGTGAGGCAGCAATGGCCCTTATTAAAGAGGCCCATGCCACCCTCAAGGAGCCCACATCCCCTGAAGAGGTCATTGCCGGCCTAGTGGAGGCTAAGTTCAAGGTGATGAGCATGGAGCAACGCCTCCTATGCGAGCCCCTGCTCATCACCTTGCTCAACAAGGGGGTGATGGAGAAAATTACACCCAATACAGCCATATGTGAGGTGGCCCAACTGACCCAACCTCAACCTCCACCTCCACCTTCTTCTTCTGCCCCACCCCCTTCTGCTACACCTCCACCTTCTGCCCCACCCCCTTCTGCTACACCTCCACCTTCTTCTTCTGCCCCACCCCCTTCTGCTACACCTCCACCTTCTTCTTCTGCCCCACCCCCTTCTGCTACACCTCCACCTTCTTCCCCACCCCCTTCTGCTACACCTCCACCTTCTGCCCCACCCCCTTCTGCTACACCTCCACCTTCTTCTTCTGTCCCACCCCCTTCTGCTACACCTCCACCTTCTGCCCCACCCCCTTCTGCTACACCTCCACCTTCTGCCCCACCCCCTTCTGCTACACCTCCACCTTCTTCTTCTGCCCCACCCCCTTCTGCTACACCTCCACCCTCTTCTTCTGCCCCACCCCCTTCTGCTACACCTCCACCTCCTCCTCCTGACAGGAGTACCCCTCCAGTGGGCCAGCCTCCAGCCAAACGAAGAAGGAAGGCTGCAGGGAAGGCTTCAGGAAAGGCTGCAGGGAAGGCTTCAGGAAAGGCTGCAGGGAAGGTTGCCAGGAAGAAGAGGAAGTGATGGCCTTGCTTCATTGTGGTCGGACAGAAGGCAGCCTGTTGTAGTACCACACACTTGGGACATATATATCACCTGCTGCTGTTCCTGACCTCTGGGAGGCCAGCATCAGATTGTGTTCAGAAATGTTGGCCTTCTCAAGCTCCCAATTTTAGTGTCCACACAGGGTTGCTGTGTGCTCTGGGGTCCCTGGGATGCACAAATGGCAGCAGCTTCTCCAGCGCTGCCTTCTCTTTATTTAATTTATAAACATGAATAAATGTGATTTTTGTTTAGGTTCATACTTGACTATGTGTATTTTTAAATAAACAAAATCAAGCTTTGGAGTAAGCAGATACATTTGACTGACAATAAAAGGGACAGATATCACCCCCCCAAAAGAATAACTAAATCTGATTAGCACAAAAACATGGTGGGAAATTTAAATAATATAGATTCCAAAATTAAATGGGAGATCACTATCAAAACATTGTGAAATTATAATTAACATCATTTTGAAAAATCTAACCATTTAAATTATTCCTAAAAACTTGCACGATATAATACACATAAATCTTATAAAGAGCAGCATGAAAAAGGTTAAAAATAAGGCATAACTCTGTGTGAATATCAGCAGCAAAAGAAGGTCACTCGTTTTGATTAATGTAACATTCTAACGAAGATTTCAATGCAGAACATTTAAACGATGAAATATTTTTGAGCGTGACGAATATGCTCTCTCCATTACGAAGGCTTGTTTTACCTGAAGATGCGCTCCCGTCTCATAGTTGCTTGTGAGCATGCGCGCTTTTGGAAGAGTCGTAAAAGCATACACACGAACCATTTTCTCGTCACAAAACAGGCCGACGAGAAACACGACGAGGAAATCTGGAATCCTGAAGAGAAAATAGAGAGCAGGTTCTCTATTTTCTCGTTGAGATTCTCGGCAATTTTCTCGTCGTAAAACCATACACACGAACGTTTTTCTAGACAAAAAAACTCTTGCGGCACTTTTCTTGACTGTTTTGGACGAGAAACTCGGTCGTGTGTACGAGGCTTAAGTCTCACCACAAGAAGAAAATGGAGACTGTGATGAGGTCAAGAGTATCTGCCAATATCAGTGAATTGAGGACATGTTTGGGTATGGTATAAAATATTCAATTGTATGCTTGTCATCCTAGGTTCCAACTAAGAATGCTGGAAGGTAATGTATAAGAAGAGACTTATAAGGATCAAGAGAATGTAACGTGATAATATGACATTGTGATATTTCTCTCCTAACTTACAGATCTTCCAATCTTATACTTCAGCATTAATGTTGATCCTGCCAATCATGGCAGAATAATATGATCAGTAGATCATTGATGATTTTAGTTAATTAAAATTAGTTAACCAATCGCTATATCATATATATATAGCATAGTTAGAAAATGTAAGTATTAATTAATAAGAATATGTATTCATACTGTCTATTTACTCAAATAGAAAGTGATTGACACTCCAGACCAGATCGTTGATTGGTAAAGGCGAAGCGAACTGCCAACAGACACAGCGATTGTATGGATGATGTTAATCCTTGGCGTCAAGTTCCGGAGGGAACCTGTCACCAAAACCACACTCCAGACCAGATCGTTGATTGGTAAAGACGAAGTTGACCACCAAAAGACACAGCGATTGTTTGGATAATGTTAATCCGTGATGCCCAGTTCCGGATGGAACCCTTCACCACATCGAATCCTTCATCAGGAGTCATGAAGCAAGATGCTCCAGTATTCGTATTGCCGGAAAGAAAGATTTGTTGCAGAAGTCCCTTGTTTGCTTGAATCCCAGAATATCCATTGAAAGGAGGGATATTGAATCCCATTTTCAGCTTGTAACACTACAAGAGTGGATTCGCTGAAGAGTTTCTTTAATTGCTGGCTTACCAGCTTTGTTTTATTTACATTTGAAAAGGGGGGGTGACACCACCACTGCAACAGTTCATTTTGTTTTATAAAGACTTGAACTCATCAAGAAAGATCCAAGTCATACAAGAACATTCTTTATCATATGGATGAAGAGAGGAACGTTCTTCAAGTATAAAGAATAATAATAATATGGCCATATCTTTTAAACAACCGTGATATTTCTTCGGACCCGTTTCTTAGTATGTCCGTGACTATTCGTCAGAATACAAGAAGCGTGGGGGGGTTATGTCAGAACATTTGGGGTTAAAAAGAATTACATATAGGCCTTTATGTTATGCATATTACGTATTTTTCATATTGTTCATATTCATGTATATTATGAACGAGAGGGAGACCATTTTGTCTCTAAAGTTAAGCCCATAGCTCATGATATGCTATGAACAAGACTTTGGTTTCTACTTTCTCTTTGAGGGGTTAACCCAGATTCAATATCTGGGAAAGTTTAAATTAGATTCACAGACATGAATAGGCTTTGTTCTTATGTCTCACTAGGGGGGTCTTGACCGTACTAGTCTCCCCGGGTGGTAATCAGTGGCGGAATTTTCAGGGTCGCAACAGTCGCAGTTGCGACTGGGCCCTGTAATTCCGCCAGGTCCGGGGGGCCCGCAATCCGTCCGTGTACTCCGCCGCGCCGCCAGGGGCAGGGCAACGGGTCAATTGCCCCCCCGAGAAAATAGTGAGCAGGCTGTACTGATGCCGACCTCATCAGCCGTTGCTGACAGGCTCTGTGAAGGGACACATGCAGAGCCGCAGCTGCGGGGGATTCTACCCCTCCCTCTCCTCCTTGAGCCAAGCAGCTGGCAATGCCTGCTCCTATTGGCTACATTCAGGGCCAATGGCTGGGAAACTAAGAAGAGAGGCTCATGGGAAATGTAGTTCAGGATACCAGCAGGCCTGGGACGATTCCCTGAGAGTGCACTGCAGCCCCCAACATGCCGAGCAGGAGGAGGAGGGGGAAGAAGGGAGAGATGACTTTGAGAGAAGAGGGACCATGAGCCTGTCAGGTGGAGGAAGCCAGTGATTCTACTATATATCCCCCAAGGTAAGAACTTACTTCCAGGTGGGGGAATGGGGGGGCAGGGATGCAGGCTTCCATAGAGGTACAGGACCTTATCACTGGCTGCTCCTACTATCCTCTCCCACCACCACCACCACCTGTGCCTCATTACTGATCCCATCCCCCCACCACTGATCTCATCCCTATCCTCCCCATTACTTCTACAACAGAGGTGATGGGGGGGATAGGGATGGGATCAGTAAGAGGCAGAGGTGGTGGTGGGAGAGGATGGCACCACCACTGCCACCGCAGCCACCCCCCCTTAAGTACAATCGCTGCCACCCCCCCCCCCTCAACACCAGCACTTAACTGATCCCATCTAGTGTTGCCACCTGTCCGGGATTCACCCGGACAGTACGGGTTTGGAAACATGTGCCCGGGTCTCTGCCCGCCTGAGACCCGGGCACATTATTCAGACCCGTTAGTGGCTCCCTGTGCCTGTGCCGAAGCTGTGCCGCCACCACCGTGTGCGTCTC
Organism: Rana muscosa; assembly: GCA_029206835.1. NCBI lineage: Eukaryota > Metazoa > Chordata > Amphibia > Anura > Ranidae > Rana > Rana muscosa. The sequence goes on along the minus strand of CM055121.1, from coordinate 16,869,928 downwards.
GAGTTCGGTCTGCTTTATTCTGCAACTGCTGCCTTCCTATCTACCCCCCCTGCATTGTCAGTTCACCTCCGTCCACTCTTTGTGCTGCAGAAGGGACACAGAGGCAGAGACGGAGCCTCCATGTTGCCGGAGACTCTCCTCTGGTTTTGCCCCCCCCCCCATACACTACCATACAGTTCTGCCACCCCCTCCCATACACCATCCATCCAGGTTTCCCTCTACTCCTCATACACACATTTATCATCCCCTCCATACACCATCCTTATATACAGTCCCCCCCATATATACAGTTCCCCCCCATACACCATCCATATATACAGTCCCCCCCATATATACAGTCCCCCCCTATACACCATCCATATATACAATCCCCCCATATATATATACAGTTCCCCCCTATACACCATACATATACTGTATACAGTCCCCCCATATATACAATTCTCTCCCCCACCCATACACCATCCATATATACAGCCCCCCCCCCATATATACAGTTCTCCCCCCTATACACCATCCATAAATACAGTACTCCACCCCCCCATATACCATCCATGTACATCATTCTCCACCCCCCCATACACCATCCATATATACAGTTCTCACTGGGTGACACCGTCCACTGCCCTACTGACACCTTCCACTGCCCTACTGACACCGTCCACTGCCCTACTGACACCGTCCACTGCCCTACTGACACCGTCCACTGCTCTACTGACACCGTCCACTGCTCTACTGACACCGTCCACTGCTCTACTGACACCGTCCACTGCCCTACTGACACCGTCCACTGCCCTACTGACACCGTCCACTGCCCTACTGACACCGTCCACTGCCCTACTGACACCGTCCTCTGCCCTACTGACACCGTCCACTGCCCTACTGTCACCGTCCACTGCCCTACTGACACCGTCCACTGCCCTACTGACACCGTCCACTGCCCTACTGACACCGTCCACTACCCTACTGACACCGTCCTTTGCCCTACTGACACCGTCCTCTGCTCTACTGGCTGACAGTGTCCACTTTTAAGGTAGGCTAGTTTCATATTTTAACTGACATTTCTTTTATTAATTGAATCATATTTTATGGGTACACTAATGCTTTTTTTTTATTTAACCATGCCCCTTTACGTCCCCCCCCCCACTGTTAATGCAATTTGGCCACAGCCACTGTTCATTGTAGCACACCTCATTACTACTCTCTTTGGATAACCCAAAAGGTGTCCCAGGTATTTTACAATCCTATAGCGTGTAGTACAAAAAAATTGCCGTGCACCGCGAAAGTGTTCGGGTTTGGCTTGAAGAAAAGGTGGCAACCCTAATCCCATCCCTCCTCCCCACCAACACTGTTACTGATCCCATTCCCCAGGTCAGATTTAATTGATCCTATGATTGCTTTATAGGATCAGCAACTGATGTATTGCTTAATTTATGTGAAATCCCAGGTGATATGGCTAGTCCCTCTTTGTACAACAAAGTCCCCCTTTGTTGTACAGTGTAAAAAATTAAGTATCAGAATTAGGCTTTTCGGTGGGGGGGCCTTCATGATTTCTTGCACCGGGGCCCTGAAGTCTCTAGTTACGCCACTGGTGGTAATTCAAAGGTTTGGACACCTAGTAACATAAACAAGATAAGAGACTCTTGTTTCTAGGGAGTATAAAAAAAAAACTAAAGTAGTATTTCAGAATAAGTTACAAAACGGTAGGGCTTATTCAAAATTTCTGTTGTGTTTCTCTTATAGTATATATATGTATTAGATATATATATATATGTATAAACCCATATCTACATATATATATTATTACAAAATGTGACATCCTAGCGATATTGATACTAGGAGCTGTATTTGCCAAAAGTAAGTTAAAAGTTATTCCAAATGACTCCAGCTTCGAGGAATGTTAACAACCCATTAGCAGAGAGGTGGGAAGATGTTCCCAAGACATTACTCTGAGCCATTCGCCAAAATGTCTGGTATACGTGACACATTTTGACACCCTTAGACAATTAAGTGTGTTTTACTAAGTTAGATCAAAGGGTAGTCGTAAATTACCTTCGGCCTCCGTCAAGATAACATTAGAAATTATTCTTTATACACCACTGCCCCTACAGGTTAAAAACGACATTGTTCAAGATGGCGTATATGTGGTTGCTAAGACAACCTTCCAAAAAAAAGTTACCTAGTGATAAGATACACACCCACTTCGGAGTCAGATAAAAGTAGCAGCTGAGATAAGAAAGACACTTGACTGAAAGAGACGCTTGAGCTGAAGATCGGAGGGAGCTGAAGAAGAGTTGATCTCTGAAGGCACTGACTCTCTGAAGCTGGAGGGGGTGATCTTAACGCAAACATGTAGCGATGGTGAAAGAAGTCCCTCTTGGGACTTCGCTTCTCAAACAGACAGAACTCTCAGTTATTGGTAACGTATAAATCTTTTATCCTACATGCAATAGATGGTTTGAACAGATACCAAATGCGGCCACTCTATTATGTTAGTAAGTGTTAATTGGTTCTGAGAGATGGCTAACTGCAGTATCACATCTTATGGAGGCAATTAAGGAAGAAACATATATAAATACATATTTATATATATCACAGTATTATTGTGAACCTTAGTGAATGGCCTGATGTTGGGATCTGTTTAAACAAGCAATGCATTAGAGATAGCTTTGTGTTTAAATAGACATTCTTGGCTAAATTACCAAGACTTGTCCACAGGACAACATATTGTCCGTATTTTCAAGAAGTGTAATTAGGAGATCTGTTTGTCTTGAGAAAGATAACTGTCAGGTCACCTACGGCCAGGTGACAGATGCACACCGTAGGGGGACAGAAGTGCACCGCAAGGTAGTGAACCCTATGGCTGACTGCTGCGGATAGGAAACTGGGTGGTTGTGGAAAGCGGGACCAGAGGAGCACAACCGGGATCCTATAGGAAGCTAGAGCCAAGATTCCCCAGGGCGCGGAGTCTAAGACCCAGCAGGTCTTCTCCAGAGCCTCTAGTGGTGAGGATGTTATGCTGCAGGCTGGGTCCAGGTCGCGGCCCCTAGAGTCTCCTAGCTCACGCCCCGTAGGATAAGGGGACAAGAGGGGAAGCAGCAGCACAAGATATAAGAGTAACGAATAACAAGCTGAAGGTCAAGGGCCACAAGCAGACAAGGATAACGAAAGACAAGCCAAAGGTCAAGGGTCACGAGCAGACAGGGATAGTCGGGGACAAGCCAATAACGTAACAGAGAGACAGACGTAGCACACGGCAGGCAGGAACCCAAACACACAATGCCTAACAAACACGTTGATCAGCAAAGCAGGCTTGCAGTGCACAGGTTAATATAGTGTTCTGTGATAGGGCCTGGGGTGGAGTCTGGCTGGGAGGAGATTATAAAGGAAGCCAGGTGAAGGGGGTCTGGTCTCTAAGATGAACACATGAGGAGGAAAGGTAAGATGACAGACAAACATTAATGCATAGCCATGACAATAACATAATGTAAACAAGTTTGTTTATCTAAAGCCGTGAAGTCACGGAAGGTTACATTTCAAAAGCTACCAAGTGTTAGATGTAGAAGTATCATTTAAGTATTGAACTGTGATATATTCATATAGTGTCATCTAGAGCTTGCATAGAAATGTATGTAAAAATTATCTGAACCTTAATCATCATTTATCTCTGAATGTAGAAGTATATCTATTCATTTGTTTTATCACGACTTATACCTGATTTTAATTTGCACTGTACTTTAGTTAATAAATATATATAATATTTTAAGCAATATTCATTTGTGTTACTTGTCTTCAAACTAGCATGGATAAAAGAACTTAGAATTTCTTGATATTGCAGGAAATGGGGAATCTCCAAAATTAAGATTTACCTATTTCCATAACGCAATAATAATTTTTTTATATTTCAGTATAAACATTCTGACATACTTGTAGGCACTATGCTGAGATGCGTCAATGTTTCTGACAATATATATATATATATATATATATATATATATATATATTGTGGCAGAGCAAGGCTCTGTCCCAATGAAAAAAGGGTTAAAGTGGACACAGAGTCTGCATATCGGCTGAGTGCAGAGCTACAGAGCGTAGATTTAAAAACGGAGAAAACTGTGCTGGCAGTTTTCTTGGATCTTGCTATTTCTACATGGGACTCTATGGCTTGGAGATCCTTCAGAGTCTTGGGTGGGATGGGATCTCCAACCCTGTGTCCGGGTCTTGTGGACAGCCAGCATGGTGTGTGCTCAGGTGCACACAACCAATATAATGAGGGGCTGGTGAGAGCAGAGTGGAGGATGGTGGAGGATGGTGAGCAGCTTGCTAACTGCAGTGGCTGCTAGTGAGTGTCTCTGTGTGAGGATACACGCTGTGTGTGTTGAAGGGCTTTAAGCTGTGTGCGTCCAAGGAGCCAGAAGCTGTGTGCATCCAAGACTGTGAGACTGGAAGATCTGGTGGTTTTAAGGTATCAGTACCTAAAGCAAGCAGAGGAACTGCTAACAAGAGAGCCAGGTGGCTTGGTATGTTTTCCTTATTTTTGGACTGCTAAATTAAGTTAAACCCCTGCGTGGGAATCCTGAAGGGACATTTTTCTTTTGTTTTTCTGTTTAAATAAACGTGGGCTACCAGGCCTTTAACTAGAATGCCTGTCTGATATGGACTCACTGCATAAAAATGCATCTATCCACTTGAGCTAAAACACCCCAATATCACAATATATATATATATATATATATATATATATATATATATATTGTGAGGGGGTTAGCTCGGCAGCGGGTGTGTGTGACCCCCGGGATGGGCTCCCCACACAAAAACAGGCCCAGCAAACGGAGGTTGTGGTTTTCAAAATCAAAAAAAGGTGCGGTTTATTTTCTATTTACAGTGACAAAACACAGCAAAGCCAAAAGAAACATAAACAAAATAAATCCTGGTCAACTTGACCTCTGACTAAACATACAGGTTTCCTAACTAACAACTGGGATCAGCCTAGTGCTGTCCTAGTCCCTAAGTCCCTGGTTTTAAATGTCCAAGCAAATAGCCACACAGGCTTTGTCTCACCGCACAGGGGTTCACTCTCCCTAGACAGTCCACACAGGTCTGGGTCCAGGCATGAGCTAACATCTAATGAAGCTGGGAGTTCTTATAGAGGCCTAAATGAGCTGACAAGCTTCAGCTGGTCTCATCAACTCCCTGTCTGCACGACGCCCCACACTCTCCCTAGAGGTATGAGTCATCCATGAGCCCACTAGCCTCAGCTGGGCTTATACAACTCTCCACCTAGTTGTATAAGTCGGCGTAAAGCCTGAATCTGGGCGAAATATATCTACCCCCCTGGATGCAACCAGGTGACTTTACCTTCCTGCTGTCACATACCCCCCCCCCTCTTGTTTTAACCTCGGGGTTGGAACACCAGCAATCAGGCATTCATGTACTCGAGACAAAGCATACACATTCCCCATTTGAACGCCAGGGCGATGCTTTACTGTGAAGTTGAATTCCTGGAGGGCCAGGAACCACCTATTCACTCTTCTATTTGTTTCCTTGTTTTGAGCCATCCACTTTAACGGAGCGTGATCCGTAACCATGTCAAAGTGCCTACCTAGCAGGTAGTACCGAAGGGAATCTAGAGCCCACTTCACCGCTAAACACTCCTTTTCAACGGTGGCGTAATTTACCTCATGGGACTTCAACTTCCTGCTGAGGTAAATGACTGGGTGCTCTTCCCCGTTCCAGACCTGGGACAATACTGCTCCTAACCCCACATCTGACGCATCACTTTGTACGACAAAGTCTTTAGAGAAGTCGGGTGAGTACAACACTGGCTGGCTACATAAGGCTTGTTTCAAGAATTGGAATGCTGCCTCAGCCTCGGGGGTCCATTTAATCATGACCGACCCTTTCCCCTTCGTTAGGTTGGTTAGGGGCACAGCCTTAGAAGCAAAGTGGGGAATGAATCGCCGATAATACCCAGCGATTCCCAGAAAGGCTCGTACCTGCTTCTTGCTGTTGGGACGTGGCCAACTCTGGATGGCCTCGACTTTGTTGAGTTGGGGTTTTATTACTCCCCTCCCAATGGTGTACCCAAGATATTTGGCCTCCTCCTGCCCAATGGTACACTTCTTGGGGTTAGCCGTAAACCCCGCTTCCCGAACAGAGTCCAGGACTGCTTGCACTTTTGGCAGATGTGAGGCCCAATCTGTGCTATGGACAATTACGTCATCCAGGTAAGCCGCAGCATACTTCCGATGGGGCCTCAGCATCTGGTCCATTTTCCGCTGGAATGTGGCCGGCGCATTCTGTAACCCGAAAGGCATTCTTTTATATTGGAACGCCCCGTCTGGGGTTACAAATGCGGTTTTCTCTTTGGCCAATTTGGCCAGGGGGATTTGCCAATACCCTTTTGTGAGGTCAAGAGTCGTCATGTATCGGGCTGTTCCCAGCCGGTCGATCAACTCATCTATACGTGGCATGGGGTAGGTGTCAAATTTTGTAACTTTGTTCAACTGACGAAAATCGTTACAAAATCGCCAGCTCCCATCCGGTTTAGGCACCAACCCAATGGGACTAGACCAATCACTTTGGGACTCCTCTATCACCCCTAAGTTCAGCATTTTCTGTACTTCCTCCCGTATTGCCTCCCGTCGGGCCTCTGGGATCCGATAGGGTTTTAACTTCACCCTTTCACCGGGCGGGGTAATGATGTCATGCTCTACCCCAGATGTTTGTCCCGGCAGCTCAGAGAATACCTCCTTGTTGCGAAGCACAAACTCCTTAACCTCCTGTTGTTGGGGTTGTGACAAGGTGGCTGCTATTCCAACCTCAGGAATCACGCAACCAGTTTGAGCTGGTGACCAAGTGTCTGCGACTAGGGACTCTCTATCCCTCCAGGCTTTCAACAGATTAACGTGATAGATCTGTTCGGGCTTTCGCCTTCCTGGTTGTCTGACCTTGTAATTCACTTCGCTCACTTTTTCCATTATCTCGTAGGGGCCTTGCCATTTGGCAAGGAATTTACTTTCAACCGTAGGGACAAGTACCAGTATCCTATCCCCCGGGGAAAAGGTACGGGTCTTGGCTCCACGGTTGTACACTCTCTGCTGTGCTAACTGCGCTTGGGCCAAATGTTCCTTCACGATGGGCATTACCTGTGCAATTCGGTCTTGCATCAGGGCGACATGCTCAATCACACTCCTGTGGGGAGAACTCTCACTTTCCCAAGTTTCCTTGGCAATATCCAACAGCCCTCTTGGGTGTCTCCCATACAGTAACTCAAAGGGGGAGAATCCCGTAGAGGATTGGGGCACCTCCCTAATAGCAAACATCAGATAAGGAAGTAGACAGTCCCAATCCTTTCCATCTCTATCCACCACTTTCTTCAACATTTGTTTTAGGGTTTTGTTGAATCTTTCAACCAGCCCATCGGTTTGGGGGTGATACACAGATGTACGTAATTGCGTCACTTTGAACAATTTACACAGCTCCTTCATAACCCGGGACATAAAGGGTGTACCTTGGTCCGTAAGCAGTTCTTTACAAATACCCACCCGGCTAAACACAAGAGATAGCTCTTTGGCTATGGTTTTGGCCGAGGTATTTCGGAGAGGGATCGCTTCTGGATAACGGGTGGCATAGTCCATTATAACCAATATGTACTGGTGCCCCCTAGCGGACTTGATTATAGGACCTACCAAATCCATGGCGATCCTCTCAAACGGGACCTCAATGATGGGTAGAGGGACCAGCGGGCTACGGAAATGTGGCATCGGGGCCGACCTCTGACACACAGGGCAGGAGGAACAATAATTTTCTATGTCCTTCATCACCCCCGGCCAATAGAATCTCTGTAATACCCTCTCTCGGGTTTTCTTTGTCCCCAGATGACCTCCAAGAATGTGCCCATGGGCCAACTCCAACACCAACTTCCTGTAAGGTTTGGGCACCACAAGCTGCTCAACGGTTTCTTCTGCCCTTTTTGCCACCCGATACAGTAGGTCCTTCTCTACGCTGAAGTATGGGTAAGTGCAGGTATTATCTGGGTTCACTAACTCGCCATCTATTTTCACTACGTTTTCCCGTGCCTTTATTAGGGCGGGGTCTTTCAACTGTTCTGTGGCAAAGTTTTCCCTGTGAACCTCAAGATCAGAAAACTCCACAGACGGTAGGTTTTCGTCTGAGGAGGTGGGCTCCTCTCCAGTTTCTTGAGTCTCCCCTGCCAATACTGATAAGGGAAATTCCGGAGAGTCCTCACCACTCTCAGGGGAGTTCTGGCTATCACATTCCTGGTACATAGGGGCACCAGTGGGGGGCTCAGGATCATCCCACAGTTCCCAGAACTTCGGAAAATCCCTTCCCACAATGGCGTCATGCGGTAACTGAGATACTAAGCCCACTGGATGAGAGAGGGTACCTTTGGGGGTCTCGAAACACACTGTAGTCACTGGATACTCTCGGGTGTCCCCATGCACACAAATAACAGCTACCTTGCTATTCCCAGAGACCTCTGTTTTAACTAACTCAGCCTTTATCAGGGTCACAAGGCTACCTGAATCCAGCAATACCACAACATTTCTACCATTAACACACATTTTGCATAAATGTTTCTCAGTTCCTCGAATGGCAGTGCATGCGACTGTCGCACACAGCGACTGACGTCTGCCCGTCAGAAAGTCACACTGCATGGGTTCCTCCACAACCGGGCAATTGGCTGCAATATGTCCCGCTTGCCGGCAGCGGTAGCAAACGATCCTTCTTGCCGCCTCTTGAGCCGCTGATTTCCCAGGCTGTTCTCGCCAAACTTGGGGTAGAGCTCCCACCCTCTCACTCTCTCCACCCTCACCCCTTGGAATCCTCTTATCCGCCCCTGGGGATGGTCTGGTCTTAGGGTGGAAAGTCCGAGTGTCTCTGGAAGAGGCCGTCAGGTTCTCTGTAGCCAAGTATTTCTCCACACGATCCACAAGACCATCGGCCGTCTCTGGGTCTCCATGGCTTACCCACTTTTGGATGGCAGTAGGAAGAGCTCTCAAAAACCGATCCATTACAACACGTTCCACAATCTTTGGTGCGGACAAAGTCTCTGGCTGTAGCCACTTTCTGCTCAGGTGAATGAGATCATACATTTGAGACCTGGGGGGTTTTCCAAGCTGGAAAGTCCAGTTATGCACATGCTGAGCCCGGACAGCCTGGGTGACACACAGCCTTGCCAATATTTCAGCTTTTAGCATCACATAGTCTTTTGCTTGGTCAGGCTCTAGGTCATAGTAAGCCTTCTGCGATTCACCAGTTAACAGAGGAGCCACCAGTCCAGCCCACTGCTCCTCAGGCCACTTTTCTCTTTCAGCAGTCCTTTCAAATGTGGTCAAAAATACCTCTGGATCATCCTCTCCAGTCATTTTTGTCAATAAACGACTCACCCCAAAGGACGCGGTATTAGTGGGACGGCTTTCCTCACTGGTCTGCGGACGTTGCTGCATTACTGCTTCCATTTGTTGTAGTCTCTGCTCTTGCTTCTGTAACAGGTCTATGAAGCGGGCCTCAGATTGCTGCTGGGCTTGTTGCTGAGCTTCCAGACTCTGTTGGTGAGCTTGCTGCTGGGCTGCAAGGCTCTGTTGATGAGCTTGCTGCTGGGCTGCGAAGTTCTGTTGTTGAGCTGCAAGGCTCTGTTGATGAGCTGCAAGGCTCTTTTGCAAACCTGCATTTGTCTGCTGTTGATTGGCATTTGCTAGAGCCAGCTGCTTCAGTATCTCCTCCATGCTGGCTTAAAAAAAAACTGCCACTGGTTCTCCACCAACTGTGAGGGGGTTAGCTCGGCAGCGGGTGTGTGTGACCCCCGGGATGGGCTCCCCACACAAAAACAGGCCCAGCAAACAGAGGTTGTGGTTTTCAAAATCAAAAAAAGGTGCGGTTTATTTTCTATTTACAGTGACAAAACACAGCAAAGCCAAAAGAAACATAAACAAAATAAATCCTGGTCAACTTGACCTCTGACTAAACATACAGGTTTCCTAACTAACAACTGGGATCAGCCTAGTGCTGTCCTAGTCCCTAAGTCCCTGGTTTTAAATGTCCAAGCAAATAGCCACACAGGCTTTGTCTCACCGCACAGGGGTTCACTCTCCCTAGACAGTCCACACAGGTCTGGGTCCAGGCATGAGCTAACATCTAATGAAGCTGGGAGTTCTTATAGAGGCCTAAATGAGCTGACAAGCTTCAGCTGGTCTCATCAACTCCCTGTCTGCACGACGCCCCACACTCTCCCTAGAGGTATGAGTCATCCATGAGCCCACTAGCCTCAGCTGGGCTTATACAACTCTCCACCTAGTTGTATAAGTCGGCGTAAAGCCTGAATCTGGGCGAAATATATCTACCCCCCTGGATGCAACCAGGTGACTTTACCTTCCTGCTGTCACAATATATATATATATATATATATATATATATATATATATACACACCTCATTAATACTACTGGCAGGGCTATATGAACAGTTAATGGAGGGAGCAGAGAATAGGAGATGTCTTTTTTTTACTTTGGCAGGCTTTAAATTAGCCAACAATCATACAATCTACAGGGTGTACCAAGATGGCCTCCGCTCGGCCTCAGAAGGCTACTGCGCATGCGCCATGATGTTCTGCTGGGACTCCGCCCCCGAGATCATGAGACTGTGAAAGGAGACGGGCGCGAAGCGCCCGCACACACAGGAAAGGGGGGGAATGGCGGCGCACCCGGCGGTATTATAAGGCCACTCACGGCTCCCACCAATGGAAGGAATCTTCAAGAGAGGACCGCCCCTGGAGGCAGCGCATATGAGGATAGCGTCCAGCGCCAGGTACATGGGAGACAGCACCGGGTACACATGGAGGCAGTGTAAGGTGCACATGGAGGCAGCGCCAGGAACATATGGGAGGCAGCGCCAGGCAAATATGGAGGCAGCGCCAGGCACATATGGATGCAATATTAGGCCAGAAATTCATGAGTGCAGAGTTAGGTGCACAAGGGGGCATCACCAGGTACACATGTATGCAGTGTTAGGTGCACATGGAGGCAGCACTAGGTACACATAGATGCAGTGTTAGGTGCACATGGAAGCATCGGCAGGTGCACAAGTATGCAATGTTAGGTGCACATGGAGGCAGCGCTAGGTACACATGGCTGCAGTGTTTAGGTGCACATGGAGACAGTTGCACATGAATGCAGTGTCAGGTACACATGAGGGAAAAAAAACGCCACTGAAGTGCTCTAAAAGATACCTTGTGCTGTCTTGCCCTGGAATAGTCAGCCAAAAGCCACAGAGGAGAAGGAGGTGCTCCTGGATGTTTTAGACAGGCACCAAAAAGATCCACAGAAAAACAGGCTCCCATACCTATGTGACGCATTTAGCAGTCCAAGTGATAGGACTCCATCCTGCAGGAGAGCCTGAACCTGCGATGGTTACACCATATGACGGTGAGGCAGGGCTGATCTGTGATCCTGCAGGGATGAGGACAGGAAAAAGAATACCTGAGGGGGGGAGTAACTCTTTCTTTTATAGAGTTACGTGGTCCTGTGTGTTGGACGAGGGCGGAGCCACCAACCATTGGTATGCTGTCATGAAGGCACCAAGAAAACATTGGTATGCTGCCATGAAGGCACCAGCAAAGCAATCTAGCTGAGGTGTTCATATATTTAAATGTCTGCAATTGACCAAAAGAAAGAAACAAGAGCAGAGTAACATGTTTAAAGAAATTTTTTTTTTCTTTTCTCTAAAATTAGTTCCAGCCCCTCCTTTACAAAATTGGGAGGAGACTGAGTTTATCTTCGCAGCCAAACTGCTGTTTAAAGAGCTGACAGGTTTCAGGAATGTTGTCTGTGTAAAAAGGTGGGTGCGACTTTCTCTTGCTTATACAAAACACACACAGCTGACAAAGTGAAACCAAAACTGTAATGCCGCGTACACACGACCGTTTTTAATGATGAGAAAAATGCAATTTTTTTAAATGGTCATTAAAAATGATCGTGTGTGGGCTTCATAGCATTTTTCACGACGTGAAAAATTGCCATGAAAAAATTGGAACATGCTCTAATTTTTCTCGTCGTTTTTCACGTCATCGTTCTTCTTGTCATGAAAAACGGCCGTGTGTAGACTTTAACGACGTGAAAAAAAATGCGCATGCTCAGAATCAAGTATGAGACGGGAGCGCTCGTTCTGGTAAAACTAGCGTTCGTAATGGAGATCGCACATTCGTCACGCTGTAATGGACTGAAGAGCACGAGGCTGAAAAGCGCGAATCGTCTCTCACCAAACTTTACTAACACGAGGATCAGCAAAAGCAGCCCAAAGGGTGGCGCCATCCGAATGGAACTTCCCCTTTATAGTGCCGTCGTACATTTCGTACGTGACCCCGCTTTGCTCGAGCATTTTTTTTCATGATAGTGTGTAGGCAAGGCAGCCTTGAGAAGAATCATGTTGAGAAAAACGTCGTTTTTTTCAATGACATTAAAAACGGTCGTGTGTACGCGGCATTACATGTCATTCCAATTGTTTTTCTTGTTTTATATATTGTTTTCCTTACAGGTATTTTATAATAACAGGATACCATAAGAAGTTATTGGATAAAAACCAAGCAATTATTTTGTTTCAGAAACATTTATAATAAATCCAAGAATTTATTTTCTGAAAAATATATCAGCTAAAATTATGTTTAAAAGCTGACTTTGTAAATATTTTAGGCGCTGCCCTGAAATCAAATAAAAATAAAAAGCCCAGTTGAACTTCAACTTAAAAGGGAATGAAGTCATTTACATTCCCGCATTTATAGTTAATATGCCCAACATTCGATTACGTATTGGTAATGTTCTCTCACAATCAGTGAGTATAGTTGAGATCCATCTCAGGAATAATTAAATTCTAGATGGCACCTTTATACAGGTAACTCCACTTCCCCCAGAAAGGCTTAGACAGGAGGTTCATACCATATGTGTGTCCCCTGGAAAATAGTTGAGAGGAATGCTTGGAAGATGATATTCTCAGATATTCTCAGTGCTCACATCCATACAGTGTATGCTGACTCCATTGAGCTTAGTAATTATTCATAATTCCTACTGGGATTGTATGGTGTTCTTTTCCCTAACAGGTTTGTGACCTGGGGAATGTAAATAAGGTTCATATTTATGCCAGGAATATAATCACATTAGTAGAAAGTTATTAAAATAATTGACCAATCCTAAAATAAACATTTAGGTATTCAAACCCTTCAGGATAAATAAATAATCAGTCAATCATTTATTCCTGATAATCAATGACCCAAAATATTATGTGTACATTGGCAACGATTTATTACATCGCTTTGCTATACACATGGATCTGGTAAATACCACTGTGGTCCAGATTAAAATAAAACCCAAGTAGTTTCATAAATGAACATGAAGCCCTTAAGTAATCTTGGGTAATGCCATATGCAGTAAGCATATTAGTACCACATAGGTCATTATCCAGACAGGTACTAATACATTGTTTTTATTATTTAAAATAAAAAATAAAAATATTACCCGGCCATGTATAAATAGGCCAAGAATTTTAAGAACCCTGCTGCATTAAAATGTTTCGCAGACAGGATGTATATAGAAAAGATTTCAGTAAATCACACTCATGAAAAATAAACGTTTTCATGGAGTTCAAATACGTTTGCTAAAAGATTCCTGTGATGTGGTATAATAGACATACGCATTGCCAGGATTCAATCTGATCCAAGTGAAAAGGCACCTTATGTTTTAAATCAAACATTGTTGTGTTTCCCTAGCTTGCTATGTTTCGCTAGTGGAGACCATTAAGAGTTTCGAGGAGAGGGGTGTTGTGGGATCAGTGCACCGGATCTTATGATAATCCTATACTTGATATTCTTAAACCAAATGGTCATTGTGTTTATATGCTGGTCTAAGACAGCTAAATAAACAATTATATACGTACGGCTAAGCTGTGCCATATATTGACCGATGCTTGATATAAAAAATACAAAGCGCTAAGTACTTCACTACACTAAATGATGCTCGATGATGGTGGAACATTCAGGTAAGTCCTGAAGACCCATACAAGCTGGCATTAAAAAGTGGTAAGAAATAGTACAACTGGAACAGAATGTTATTTGGTTATATAAATTAAAATTTTGAATTTGATTTTGCTTTTGTTTGTTATTTTACATAAGGCCAAGGCCTGATGTACCTTCAAGAAAAAGTTTAACATATGTGGATGATATTTTTGTTGAATAGCATAATGTTTGAAATGTATATACCAGGGTTCAGATACAGTTGCAAAAAATAAAGAATGTGAACCCTTTTGGAATGATATGGATTTCTGCACAAATTGGTCATAAAATGTGATCTGATCTTCATTCATAAGTCACAACAATAGACAATCACAGTCTGCATAAACTAATAACACACAAAGAATTAAATGTTACCATGTTTTTATTGAACACACCATGTAAACATTCACAGTGCAGGTGGAAAAAGTATGTGAACCCTTGGATTTAATAACTGGTTGAACCTCCTTTGGCAGCAATAACTTCAACCAAACGTTTCCTGTAGTTGCAGATCAGACGTGCACAACGGTCAGGAGTAATTCTTGACCATTCCTCTTTACAGAACTGTTTCAGTTCAGCAATATTCTTGGGATGTCTGGTGTGAATCGCTTTCTTGAGGTCATGCCACAGCATCTCAATCGGGTTGAGGTCAGGACTCTGACTGGGCCACTCCAGAAGGTGTATTTTCGTCTGTTTAAGCAATTCTGTTGTTGATTTACTTCTATGCTTTGGGTCGTTGTCCTGTTGCAACACCCATCTTCTGTTGAGCTTCAGCTGGTGGACAGATGGCCTTAAGTTCTCCTGAAAAATGTCTTGATAAACTTGGGAATTCATTTTTCCTTCGAAGATAGCAATCCGTCCAGGCCCTGACGCAGCAAAGCAGCCCCAAACCATGATGCCCCCACCACCATACTTCACAGTTGGGATGAGGTTTTGATGTTGGTGTGCTGTGCCTCTTTTTCTCCACACATAGTGTTGTGTGTTTTTTCCAAACAACTCAACTTTGGTTTCATCTGTCCACAGAATATTTTGCCAGTACTGCTGTGGAACATCCAGGTGCTCTTGTGCAAACTGTAAACGTGCAGCAATGTTTTTTTGGACAGCAGTGGCTTCCTCTGTGGTATCCTCCCATGAAATCTATTCTTGTTTAGTGTTTTACATATCGTAGATTCGCTAACAGGGATGTTAGCATATGCCAGAGACTTTTGTAAGTCTTTAGCTGACACTCTAGGATTCTTATTCACCTCATTGAGCAGTCTGCGCTGTGCTCTTGCAGTCATCTTTACAGGACGGCCACTCCTAGGGAGAGTAGCAGCAGTGTTGAACTTTCTCCATTTATAGACAATTTGTCTTACCGTGGACTGATGAACAGCAAGGCTTTTGGAGATACTTTTATAACCCTTTCCAGCTTTATGCAAGTCAACAATTCTTAATCGTAGGTCTTCTGAGAGCTCTTTTGTGCGAGGCATCATCCACATCAGGCAATGCTTCTTGTGAAAAGCAAACCCAGAACTGGCTTTTTTTTATAGGGCATGGCAGTTGTAACCAACACCTCCAATCTCATCTCATTGATTGGACTCCAGTTGGCTGACACATCACTCCAATTAGCTCTTGGAGATCTCATTAGTCTAGGGGTTCACATACTTTTTCCACCTGCACTGTGAATGTTTACATGGTGTGTTCAATAAAAACATGGTAACATTTAATTATTTGTGTGTTATTAGTTTAAGCAGACTGTGATTGTCTATTGTTGTGACTTAGATGAAGATCAGATCACATTTTATGACCATATCATTCCAAAAGGGTTCACATACTTTTTTTTGCAACTGTATGTTCTTAACCAGTTGAGGGAGGCGGGTGTTTAAAATTTCATTTCAGAAAGACCACTGGTGTTGCTCCAAGGTTCATCTCCTGAGGCCTAAGGTTTGCAGCCTAAGTCTCACCAAAAGACGAAAATAGAGACTGTGATGAGGTCAAAAATATATGCCAATATCAGTGAATTGAGGACATGTTTGGGTATGGTATAAAATATTCAATTGTATGCTGGTCATCCTAGGTTCCAATTGAGAACGCTGGAAGGTAATGTATAAGAAGAGACTTATAAGGATCAAGAGAATGTAAATGTAATAATATGACATTGTGATATTTCTCTCCTAACTTACAGATCTTCAAATCTTATACTTCAGAATTAATGTTGATCCTGCCAATCTTGGCAGAATACTATCATCATTAGATCATTTTTTAGTTAATTAAAATATAGTTAACCAATCGCTATATCATATATATATATATATATAGCATAGTTAGAAAATGTAAATATTAATTAATAAGAATATGTATTCATACTGTTTATTTACTCAAATAGAAAAAAAGATTGACAATCCAGACCAGATCGTTGATTGGTAAAGGCGAAGTGAACTGCCAACAGACACAGCGATTGTATGGATGATGTTAATCCTTGGCGTCCAGTTCCGAAGGGAACCTGTCACCAAACCACACTCCAGACCAGATCGTTGAATAGTAAAGATGAAGTTGACCACCAAAAGACACAGCGATCGTTTGGATGATGTTAATCCGCGATGCCCAGTTCCGGATGGAACCCGTCACCACATCGAATCCTTTATCAGGAGTCATGAAGCAAGATGCTCCAGGATTCATATTGCCAGAAAGAGAGATTTGTTGCAGAAGTCCCTTGTTTGCTTGAATCCCAGAATATCCATTGAAAGATGGGATATTGAATCCCATTTTCAGCTTGTAACATTACAAGAGCGGATTCACTGAAGAGTTTCTTCAATTGCTGGTTTACCAGGTTTGTATTTATTACATTTGAAAAGGGGGGGGGGTGACACCACTACTGCAACAGTTCATTTTGTTTTTATAAACACTTGAACTCATCAAGAAAGATCCAAGTCATGCAAGAACATTCTTTATCATATGGATGAAGAGAGGAACATTCTTCAAGTATAAAGAAAAATGATAATATGGTCATATCTTTTAAACAACTGTGATATCTCTTTGGACCCGTTTCTTAGTATGTCTGTGGCTATTTGCCAAAATACAAGAAACGTGGGGGGGATTTGTCAGAACATTTGGGGTTAAAAAGAATATACATATAGGCCTTTATATTATGCATATTATGTATTTTTCATATGGTTCATATTCATGTATATTATGAACGAAAGGACAGCCATTTTGTCTCTAAAGTTTAAGTTCATAACTAATGATTTGCTATGAACAACACCCTTAAACCCAAATTCACTATCTTTAAAAGTTTAAATTAGATTCATAGGCATGAATAGGCCTTGTTCTTATGTCTCACTAAGGGGTCTGGCTGTACCAGTATCCCCATGTTGTAATTCAAAGGTTTGACACTTAGAGATAAGGGGGTGTTGGTACGGGCTTACACAAACTGTGTAGTATCGTCTCTGTATAACGAGATCATAGGGCTTATTCACAATTCCTGTGGTTTTGTATATCTTAAATAATGTTTATTTTAAGTATCTTCACAAAGTATCTGTTCTAGTAATCAATAGTAATCCATATATATATGCATAAATGGGTTTATATATTAGGAAGTTACAAATGTGAGAACCTAACTGTGAAGGACATTAGGACTATATTTGTAAAATGTAAGTTAAGAGTTGTGTTTCGAATAACTTCAGCTTTGAGGAATGTTAACAACCCATTAGCTGAGATGTGGGTAGATTTTCCCAAGACATTACTCTGAGCCATTCGCCGAGTTGGCTGGGATACTTGACACATCTTTGACAGATTTTGACAATTAAGGGGTTTTTTTCTAAGCCTAGGTCAAAGGGGGTCATAAATTTTATTAGGCCTCGTGACCCTAACATTAGGATTTATTCTTTATACATCACTGCCCCTACAGGTTAAAAATGACATTGTTCAAGATGGCGTCTGTTTGGTTGCTAAGACAACCTACCCAATCATGTCGTCACTTGACGTCATAAATTACCTAGTAATAAGATACACACCCACTTTTTGGGGTAAGATAAAAGTAGGAAGAGTTTAGTGAGGAGAAGATCGATCTCTCTAAGGAAGACGCTCGCTGAGGAGATCTCTCTGAGGGAACAGGTCGCTCTACATATAGGGAAGCTTGGGAGAACTCTGTCGCTGAAAGGATCTCTGAAGGAAGCTGGAAGGAGGAGAGCTTGCACGCAAACATGTAGGGGTTAGAAGAGGAGTCCTAATGGGACTCATTATTACCTTAAGGGAAACTTCTCAAAGTGACAGAACCTGGTAACGTATTATTTTGTTTATTTACCAGTTTTGGTAATGGAATTGTTTTTGCATACACATAACTAAAACCATTTAACCACTTCCATTCAGGGCACTTATACACCTTCCTGCCCAGACCAATTTTTAGCTTTCAGCGCTGTTGCACTTTGAATGACAATTGCGCGGTCATGCTACACTGTACCCAAACTAAATTTTTATCATTTTGTTCCCACAAATAGAGATTTCTTTTGGTGGTATTTGATCACCTCTGGGATTTTTATTTTCTGCTAAAAAAAAATTGAAAAAAAAAAAGTATTTTTTGTTTCAGTTACAAAACTTTGTAAATAAGTAAGTTTTCTCCTTCACTGATGGGCACTGATGGGGCTGCACTGATGGGCACTGATAAGGTGGCACTGATGGGCACCGATGAGGTGGTACCAATGAGGTGGCACTGATGACGTGCCACTAATGGGCACTGATGATGGGCACTAATGGGCACTGATATGCAGCACGGATGGGCACTGATAGGCGGCATGGATGGGCACAGATAGGCGGCATGGATGGGCACGGATAGGTGGCATGGATAGGCACTGATAGGCGACATGGATGGGCACTGATTGGCATCCATTAGGCATCCATTAGGCATTTCTGATTGCCATCCCTGGTGGTCTAGGGTGACACACCTTATGGTGGGCATCCCTGGTGGTCTGGTGGCATCCCTGGTGGTCCAGTGTGGGCATCCTCGGGGGGGGGCTGTGCTGATAATCGATCAGCACAAACTCGCGAGTGAGGAAAAGCCGATCACCGGCTTTTCCTGTTTACATCGTGATCAACCGTGATTGGACACGGCTGATCACGTGGTAAAGAGTCTCCGTCAGAGACTCTTTACCTAGATCGGTGTTGCGGGGTGTCAGACTGACACCCCACAACAACGATCGCCGTGATGCGCGCCCCCGTCATATGACGTCCAATCAGGAAATTGAAACCACTTTGCCGCCATCGTTTGGCTATAGGGCGGGCGGCAAGTGGTTAAATATATATAGCCTAGTGTTGAAGATATGGTTATTTTTAACTGCAGTATAAAGTAACTATAAGACACATGCCCTAATTTGGTTGTCTTTATAAAGCTAGAGCTAAGTAGTACAATAGTTTTGGTGCGAAGTATGTGTAAAAATAGATTCTCTCTAAATTTAACATAAGCCTTGATTGTATTGTAAAGCCGTGGGTCTAATATGACACTTGGTTTGGACACATTTAAGAAGTGTAATCAGGAGATCTGTTTGTTTTGAGAAAGATAAAATAGTGTTAAAGTAAACAAAAGAGTGTTTACACCTTCCGTGGAGTAACGGAAAGACATTTCACAAGTTACCAAGTTTTAAATGTACAAGTATCATTTAAGTATTGAACTGTGAATATACCTTGTCATGTAGAGCTTGCATAGAAATGTATGTAAATATTATCTGAACATTAATCATCATTTATCTCTGATTGTAGAAGTATATCCATTCATTTGTTTGATCACAACTTATTCCTGATTTTAATTTGCACTGTACTTTAGTTAATAAATATATATAATATTTTAAGCAATATTCATTTGTGTTACTTGTCTTCAAACTAGCACGGATAAAGAATTTTGGATTTCTTTGATATTGTAGGAAATTGTAAATCTCCCAAATTATAGATTTGCATATTTCCATAAATACAATAATATTTTTATATTTCAGTATAAACATTCTGACATATTTGTAGGCACTATGCTGAGATTCGTCAATGTTTCTGACAGGTGGGACCTGGGCCCCCATTTTAAGGCCAATAACTAGAAGATAAGCCAGCCAAGTGGGGACTAGCAAAATTAACAAGTCAGTTCCCATAGACTGCAATGGTATTTGTTGTATAACTTTTGCCCATGTTAGGCTCTTTGTTTGCCCCCTGGACCGGGGGGTGTTTGTCCCATCTCTAATTTTGTAGCATGCTGGATGATGTGCTTAATTTTGGACTAGGGGGAGGGGCTTATTTTCTGCTAGCTGCATTTGTGTTGGTCTGAGCATGCTCAGGAACTTAGTTTTTTTTTAGGTGCTTTTCAGAGAGAGTGTGTTTTTTGGGTTAGTAATTGAAGGACATCCTTAACAGGTGTACCCACTTTGTTGAAGTTCAATCTCTACATTGGGTGAACTTGCATTTTGGGTGTTTCATGGACTGTGCATGTGTTTTCAATTGCCTCATTAGCACACAAGCCTATGTTATATAAAGCTTGCAGATAGCATTCTCTCCCTTGCCCTGAAAAGAGGCAAGATTGTGTGTGTGGCCGGCCAGCAAAAAGTAAATTTTGGTGTCCTTATCGAGTTTGTAACACATGCATTTTATTTGTTATGTCTTTGCAAAACAGATGTTTGTTTTACTTTTGTTGATTGTTTTTTTTTGTGAAGGGGATCTGTTCCCCTGAAATATTTTTGATGTTGTTAATGTGTGTCGTTTGTTCACTTTGATTTAATTGTCTGTGCTGCATTATTTTGCTAAATCTTTCTCAAGATGTGACTAATGTTTCAAATTTACCTTCATGTGATTTTTTATTTTTTTTGCTTCCCTTTGTGTTTTCCAAGTCCTGATTTGTTGACCAATAAAATTTGATGCAAAGTTTGATGTTTGTGTTTGGTTTTCTATGCAACAAATGTGACAGCTGCAGCTTAACTATGCTTATTGGCATAACAAAACAGGTGTGATTTGTCTAACATGGTGCCTTCATGGTAGCATATGCATGTATTGTGTGCTGCCATGGATAGTCACCAGGAAATAAAAAATATAGAGCAGTAAGTATTCAATTTTTCCTTTTTACTGCAGTGGTTCTCAGCCTCAGTCCTCAAGTACCCCCAACAGGACATGTTTTGTGAATTTATCTTATCGAGAATTGTTGTCCAAAATACCAAACCATTGACTGTGATTTAAAGCACATGTGCAAGATGAAGGAAAACCTGCAAACATGGCTTGTTGGGGGTACTTGAGAAGCACTGATTTAGAGCACTGCACTTAAAACTAGCTCAAGGCAATACTATTCTAATTGTGGGCATTTTGAGGGAAACCAAGTAAGTGTTAGAACCCCTGCTTGTTTTTTTTTTTTGGTTGGGCTTTGTGTCCCTTTTAGTAAAATTGGCTTCACTTCCTATCACACAGCTAAACAGGAAGTGAAGGTAAAACCCTACCAATATCTTTTCTTGGGGACACACAGATCAATCTAACTAGTGTCCCCATTAAGCAAATTGCACTCTAGAACTTTGTTGTGTACACCCCAAACCATTAGGTAATTTGGGGTTTAGTAAAGGCAAATCCACTCTGCAGTAAAAGTGTAGTTGCTGAAAATCTGGGGGGAAGCAATGGTGATTTTAACATCCAATCATGTAGAAGCAAAGATGGTGTTTTTTTTGTTTCCTTACATGTCCCCCTCGGATATCCAGCAAGTGCAAAGTGGATTTGCCTTTAGTAAATAAACCCCAAAGTCCAAAATACCTAATAATTTGGGGTGTACCCAGCAAAATGCTGGAGTGCAATGTACATAATGGGGAAAGTATTTAGATTGACCTGTGTGTCCCCAAGGAAAGATATTGGTAGGGATTTACCCTCACTTCCTGTGTGGCTATGTGACAGGAAGTGAATTATTTGGAAGGATAAAGTGGCCAAATTTGGGAGTTGTCTTCACCCTATCAGGGGTGCAGACATTCCCAAAAACTGTCTAGACTTCTAATCCCTCTGCACTCTATCCCCAAGCAAAAATAAGAAAGGATTTCATTTAGTTTAACTTTGCAAAGACACATTCCTAAGTTGAATTGTGATGCATGTCAATGGCCCATTTAGACCCTCTTTAATCACTTGAGATCAGCGCTATAGCTGATCGACGGCCACAGCATGGTCCTCAATTGCCGGGAGTCCGTCAATAGACGTCCTCCCCTTCTCGTGCGCGCACTGTGGTCACTGAGTCACTGAGACTCGGGTGATGACAGATCTGAGTAAGGGGCCGATCCCTGCCCCTTACCACGTGATCCGCTGTCAGCCAATGACAGCTGATCACGTGATGTAAACAAAAGCTTGGTAAAGGTTTTTGTTTTCTGACAGCATGAGCATAAAAAAAAGGAAATCACCGGCTTATGTGCAAGGGACATCGGGCCCGAAGAGGAAGAGGCAATTCTGCGTCATCTGTGACAATCAGTAGCCCCTGCCAGTGCCACCTATCAATGCCCACCACTGGTGCCAATCAGTGCCAACTAGCAATGCCACCTCTCAGTGCCCACCCTTGCCACCTTATCAGTGCACATCAATGAAGGAGAAAAATTACCTTTTTTCTAAATTTTTCGAACTAAATATTAACCACTTCCCTACCGCCCACCGTCAAATGACGTCCTTGACTTTGTGCGGTGACATCTGAATGATGCCTGCAGTTGCAGGCATCATTCAGATATCATTTTTTTCAGCCGGCAATTCTGTGCACAATAAAAATGATCATAGCGGCAGTTCCGCCGCTTGATCGTTCTTATAGGCGGCGGGAGGGGACATCCCCCCCTCCCGCCGCCATCTGGTGCTTCTCCGGGCTCTCCTGTGCCATTGGGTGCCCAGAGAATGAATTGGCTGGCGCCGGATGGGAAGCATAGAGATGACTGGTGACCAGATGGTCACCAGTCATCTCTATGACCATCGGAGGCCCGGGCGTGACTTTATGACTTCACGCTGGGTTCCCGTATGTAAACAAAGCCGTGATCTCGGCTGTCAGCATGAGATCGGTGAATTTTTTTTACCGATCTCATGCTTTCCAGCCTGGAGGAGAGATGTGGGGTCTTATTGACCCCGCATCTCTCCATAAAGAGGACCTGTCACAATAGATTCCTATTACAAGGGATGTTTACATTCCTTGTAATGGGAATAAAAGTGATCAAAAAAATGTAAAAGTTAAAAAAAGTGCAAAAAAAATTAAATAAAGTAAAAAACAAAAAAAATTATAATATTTTTTTTTTTTAAATGCCCCTCGCGCTCAGAAGCGAACACAAGCGTAAGTCTCCCCCATATATGTAAACGCCGTTCAAACCACACATGTGAGGTATTGCTGCGTGCGTTAGAATGAGTGCAACAATTCTAGCACTAGACCTCCTCTGTAATGCGAAAATGGTAATGTGTAAAAAAAATTAAAGCATCGCCTATGGAGATTTTTAAGTACTGAAGTTTGGTGTCATTCCATGAGTGTGCGCAATTTTAAAGCGTGACATGTTAGGTATCTATTTACTCAGCATAACAACATCTTTCACATTATACAAAAATATTGGGCTAACTTTACTGTTTTGCAATTTTTTTATTCATGAAACCATTTTTTTCCCCAAAAAAGCATTTGAAATTTTATTGCACAAATACCGAGCAAGATAAAAATTTGCAATGACCGCCATTTTATTCCCTAGGGTTTCTGCTAAAAAAAAAACACATTATATATATATATATATATATATATATATATATATATAATGTTTGGGGGTTCTAAGTAATTTTATAGCCAAACAAATTATGATTTTTACATGAAGGAGAGAAGTGCCAGAATTGGCACGGTGCTGAAGTGGTTAAAATATCAAATTTTTTTTTTTTTAGTCGGTCTTTTGTATTTATAGAAAAAATAGCACCAAAAGAAAGCTCTATTTGTGTGCAAAAAATTATTACATTTTCATTGGGTTACAGTGTTGTATGACCGCGCAATTGTCATTCAAAGTGCATCAGCGCTGAAAGTTGAAAATTGGTCTGGGCAGGAAGGGGGTTTAAGTGGCCAGTAAGCAAGTGGTTAATATAAGGCTACATGCACACAGATGTTTTTCCAGCCGCTTGTTTGAGCGTTTTTTGCAGCTTAAAAACGCTTTTTCATGTTAGCCTATGGCCTCATGGCCACCATGGCGTTTTTGAGCTGTAAATGGCATAGCCATTTTTAGGCCACATGTACACGGGATGCTGGTGCAAAGTCTTCAGAACTAAGGTTGAAAGCGGCATTTATAAATGCGCATTTTGACGCGTTTGCATGCCGCGTTTTACCGCATTTGCGTCTATAAGCGTTTAGTTAGGAAACATCATAAGGAGCCGCCCTAAGCTCAAAAAACAGTATTAATAACCATTTCAGCTATTTTGTGAGACCAGAGTGAGTAGCAGCAGCTGAGAGAGCAGCAGTGTACTTGTATTTAGCGTGTCACTTTCCACATCACTTGCCACAAGTTGTGGATTGTCCACTTGCCACGTCACCTGCCACAAGTTGTGAATTGTCCACTTGCCATGTCACCTGGCACAAGTTGTGGATTGTCCACTTGCCATGTCACCTGGCCATGTCACCTGGCACAAGTTGTGGATTGTCCACTTGCCACGTCACCTGGCCACGTCCCCTGCCACAAGTTGTGGATTGTCCACAATGCAATGGAAGCAATGACATTTTTTTTGTATATATTTTTAGTGTTTTTTCATCATTTGCCATCAATTTTGAGTTTTTCAATGTAAAAAAATAGGTCCCCTTTAAAAACGCTTCTAAACGAAAACGCGGCTAAACGCCGGTACCGCATCTGAAAGGTGGAACTCTTTGGCGTCTGAACGCATTTTTTGGCTTTCTGAAAAAGGAGGTTAAACGCAACTGTCTAAGGGCCAGTTCACACCTTGGAAACGCAGTCCGGATGCATTCCAGGTGCTTTTCTGCATGCGCGTTTTTGATGCAGTCCAGTGCTTTTTTTCCCCCCTCTTTTTTCTTAGGCCTCATGCCCACGGACGGACGTTTTTAAAAAACGGTCTGTAAGGCTCGATTCACACTAAGAAATTTTTAACATGGGTTCCTATGGAACATGCTCACATGAATGCATTTTTGTGCCTCTGCGGTTTGGAAAGGGTCGGGGACTCCCAACAAAAAACAGCGTTTTGCATGTAATAGAATTAAACCTGTTTATAGCTGGTTGTTAAAGGAAATGTAAAAAAAATAAACATTGCCGGCTATAAAAAAAAAATAGAGAAAAAAACAGCGTGGGGTCCTCCCCCCCCCGGTCCATACCAGGCCCTTGGGTCTAGTATGGATTCAGAGGGGACCCCCCAACACCAAAATTTAAAAAAAAAATGGCGTGGGGGTCCCCGAAAATCCATACCAGACCCTTATCCGAGCACGCAGCCCGGCAGGTCAGGAAAGGGGGGGCGAGCAAGCGCCCCCCCTCCCGAACCGTATAAGGCCGCATGCCCTCAACATGGGGGAGTGGGTGCTTTGGACCCCCACGCGTAGGGGGGTTTACCTTAAAATCCATACCAGATCTAAGGGCCTGGTATGCTCCTGGAGGGGAACCCATGCCGTTTTTTTATTTAAAATTTGGCGTGGAGTTCCCCTTCATGATTCATACCAAACACAGGGGACAGCGAGCGCGAGGCTTGCAGTACCTTGTCGCCGAGAACCAGCGCGATAGCATCGCGCTGGAAACCTTCTTGGGCAGGTACTGCCAAAGGAGCCTGTACTGGAGGCGACTTGAAGTCGCCTCCAGGAAACGTCTGCTTCATGCTCAAGTCGTGTCCAAGTTGCCTCGCAAAGTCCCGCTGCCCCTGTGTCAACCGGCACACGAGTCGCCCCGCAAGTCGGATCATCTTGATCCGACTTCCCATGCGACCTCTATTAAAATCAATCGGCTCCCATAGGGAACCATTAATTTTGAATAGAGTTACAAGCGCCGCTGACATTTTTATTTACCATAACAGTGCGCCGCTGGTTCATGCGCCCAATTAAGGATTTATCCGGCGCACCAATTAAGGTATGAACCGGCGCAGTGCACTGTTGTTAGTAAATCACCCCCTATATGATATATTTATGTCTTTTTTATTAATTTTTTTTACTAGTAAAAGTGGCGATCAGCGACTTGACAGTGGGACATGCCAATGCCATAATGTACTGCAGAGACAGTGCTACCCATGCAGCCAATGCTATAATGTACTGCAGACAGTGCCACCCAAGCCATGCCGCCAATGCCATATTGTGCTGCAGACAGTGCCACCCTTGCCATGCCGTCAATGCCATATTGTGCTGCAGACAGTGCCACCCATGCCGCCGATGGCATAATGCCATTGGCAGCATGGGTGGCACTGTCTGCAACACATTATGGCATTGTCCACATGGGTGGCATTGTCTCTGCAGGCAGCACATGCGTTATGGGACATAACGCATGTGCTACCTGCAGACAGTGCCACCCATGCCGCAAATGCCATATTGTGCTGCAGACAGTGCCACCCATGCCACCAATAGCATAATGCCATTGGCAGCATGGGTGACACTGTCTGCAGCACATACTACCATTTGCTGCATGGGTGGCACTGTCTCTGCAGGCAGCACATGCGTTATGGCATTAGCGTCATGGGTGGCACTGTCTGCAGAACATTACGGCATTGGTGGCATGGGTGGCACTGTCTGCAGGCAGCATATGCGCTATGGCCCATAACGCATGTGCTACCTGCAGACAGTGCCACCCATGCCACCAATGCCATAATGTAGATGCTGCTGCAGTAGTAGTAGATCTCGAATCCCCCCCCCCCAATCAAGCACACACCTGTGTTAGCTGGGCCCCAGGAGTTACTTCCTCCCTGATCCTGCTGCTGCCTGAACTGGAGTGCAAGTGTCCACAAACTATTCCAGTCAGATGCCAGCTGCTTCATTTTTTTTCTTCTGCCACCGCCGCCACTCGCCTCACTGCTTTTCTCTCGGGCCGAGTGAAGAACAGAGCAGAGGGAGAGGAATCACTCCGTGGCGCCAGGGAAGGACGTGCTGGCCAGCACATGAGCCAGCATGAGGATCGGGTGCGGAAAATACATTCTTCCGCGCCCGAAATAGAAAAAATAGTCCCTCCCCCTGTCACCATCTGCAGATATTGAGCTATCAAAATAAAAAAACTCAAAAAGTAATGGGTGGGGGATGACTCAGACGGACGATGTTTGGTCATGGTGGCTGGAGGATTTATATTTATTTTTTATATTAATTAGTTCTGTGTTCAGGTTGCCCGGGCCCCCCTGCTGGCCGGGCCCGGTACAACAGTACCAGTTGTACTGGCTTACAGCGGCCCTGTGTACACACTATCTAACTTCCATGTTCTTGGTTAGGGATGAGCTTCGTGTTCGACTCGAACATACGTTCGACTCGAACATACGTTCGACTCGAACATCGGCTGTTCGATCGTTCGACGAAGTTTGAACGATTTGGGCCGTTCGCGCCAAATTCGAGTGACGCGAACGGCCCACAATGCACTACGCCATCGCAGTGTCATCCAGGCGCTGTGATTGGCCAAGCATGCACTGTGACCCCGCATGCTTGGCCAATCACAGCGCCGGCAGCGAGGAGAGCAATGATTGGCCACAGGCAGGATGCCTGTGGCCAATTATTGCTGAGGGTGTTTAGTACACGCCCCACACTATAAAAGGCCGCCAGCACGGCGGCCTAGTGTAGTGTGTTCCGGAGCAGGGAAAGAGAAGCATAGGCAGGGACAGTGACATTTATTTTTTCTTGCTTAACCTGGATTCCTTTAGTTTAGGGAAAGAGAAGGATAGGTAGGGAGAGTGTCAGTGTGTTTTACTGTGCGAATCCTTGTTTCTAGGGACAGGGAAGGACAGTGAGGGAAATTCTCCTTGTGCTATAGTGTGCTTTAAAAAAACATTTTTTCTAGGGACAGAAAACTATAGGTAGGGAGAGTGTCAGTGTGTTTTACTGTGCGAATCCTTGTTTCTAGGGACAGGGAAGGACAGTGAGGGAAATTCTCCTTGTGCTATAGTGTGCTTTAAAAAAACATTTTTTCTAGGGACAGAAAACTATAGGTAGGGAGAGTGTCAGTGTGTTTTACTGTGCGAATCCTTGTTTCTAGGGACAGGGAAGGACAGTGAGGGAAATTCTCCTTGTGCTATAGTGTGCTTTAAAAAAACATTTTTTCTAGGGACAGAAAACTATAGGTAGGAAGAGTGTCAGTTTCTTTCACTGTGATAATCCTTGTTTCTAGGGACAGGGAAGGAAAGTGAGGGAAATTCTCCTTGTGCTATAGTGTGCTTTAAAAAAACATTTTTTCTAGGGACAGAAAACTATAGGTAGGAAGAGTGTCAGTTTCTTTCACTGTGATAATCCTTGTTTCTAGGGACAGGGAAGGAAAGTGAGGGAAATTCTCCTTGTGCTATAGTGTGCTTTAAAAAAACATTTTTTCTAGGGACAGAAAACTATAGGTAGGAAGAGTGTCAGTTTCTTTCACTGTGATAATCCTTGTTTCTAGGGACAGGGAAGGACAGTGAGGGAAATTCTCCTTGTGCTATAGTGTGCTTTAAAAAAACATTTTTTCTAGGGACAGAAAACTATAGGTAGGGAGAGTGTCAGTGTGTTTTACTGTGCGAATCCTTGTTTCTAGGGACAGGGAAGGACAGTGAGGGAAATTCTCCTTGTGCTTTAGTGTGCTTTAAAAAAACATTTTTTCTAGGGACAGAAAACTATAGGTAGGGAGAGTGTCAGTGTGTTTTACTGTGCGAATCCTTGTTTCTAGGGACAGGGAAGGACAGTGAGGGAAATTCTCCTTGTGCTATAGTGTGCTTTAAAAAAACATTTTTTCTAGGGACAGAAAACTATAGGTAGCGAGAGTGTCAGTGTGTTTTACTGTGCGAATCCTTGTTTCTAGGGACAGGGAAGGACAGTGAGGGAAATTCTCCTTGTGCTATAGTGTGCTTTAAAAAAACATTTTTTCTAGGGACAGAAAACTATAGGTAGGAAGAGTGTCAGTTTCTTTCACTCTGATAATCCTTGTTTCTAGGGACAGGGAAGGACAGTGAGGGAAATTCTCCTTGTGCTATAGTGTGCTTTAAAAAAACATTTTTTCTAGGGACAGAAAACTATAGGTAGGAAGAGTGTCAGTTTCTTTCACTCTGATAATCCTTGTTTCTAGGGACAGGGAAGGACAGTGAGGGAAATTCTCCTTGTGCTATAGTGTGCTTTAAAAAAACATTTTTTCTACGGACAGAAAACTATAGGTAGGAAGAGTGTCAGTTTCTTTCACTGTGATAATCCTTGTTTCTAGGGACAGGGAAGGACAGTGAGGGAAATTCTCCTTGTGCTATAGTGTGCTTTAAAAAAACAACATTTTTTCTAGGGACAGAAAACTATAGGTAGGAAGAGTGTCAGTTTCTTTCACTGTGATAATCCTTGTTTCTAGGGACAGGGAAGAAAAGTGAGGGAAATTCTCCTTGTGCTATAGTGTGCTTTAAAAAAACATTTTTTCTAGGGACAGAAAACTATAGGTAGGAAGAGTGTCAGTTTCTTTCACTGTGATAATCCTTGTTTCTAGGGACAGGGAAGGACAGTGAGGGAAATTCTCCTTGTGCTATAGTGTGCTTTAAAAAAACATTTTTTCTAGGGACAGAAAACTATAGGTAGGAAGAGTGTCAGTTTCTTTCACTGTGATAATCCTTGTTTCTAGGGACAGGGAAGGACAGTGAGGGAAATTCTCCTTGTGCTATAGTGTGCTTTAAAAAAACATTTTTTCTAGGGACAGAAAACTATAGGTAGGGAGAGTGTCAGTGTGTTTTACTGTGCGAATCCTTGTTTCTAGGGACAGGGAAGGACAGTGAGGGAAATTCTCCTTGTGCTATAGTGTGCTTTAAAAAAACATTTTTTCTAGGGACAGAAAACTATAGGTAGGAAGAGTGTCAGTTTCTTTCACTGTGATAATCCTTGTTTCTAGGGACAGGGAAGGAAAGTGAGGGAAATTCTCCTTGTGCTATAGTGTGCTTTAAAAAAACATTTTTTCTAGGGACAGAAAACTATAGGTAGGAAGAGTGTCAGTTTCTTTCACTGTGATAATCCTTGTTTCTAGGGACAGGGAAGGAAAGTGAGGGAAATTCTCCTTGTGCTATAGTGTGCTTTAAAAAAACATTTTTTCTAGGGACAGAAAACTATAGGTAGGAAGAGTGTCAGTTTCTTTCACTGTGATAATCCTTGTTTCTAGGGACAGGGAAGGACATTGAGGGAAATTCTCCTTGTGCTATAGTGTGCTAAAGCATTCCTCATCAACCATCTTTGAAATCCTTGTTTTTTGGACAGTCAGGGAAATTGTCGTTGTGCTATTCTGTGCAAAAGCAATCATCCTCAACCATATTTAGAAATCCTTAAGTAAAGGGACAGAGAAGGACACCTGAAGGTAGCCCTTATTGCTTTTTTCCCATCTCCCTGCAGGCCATCTATTAGAATGTCTGGAAGGCAAACAAGGAGAGGCAGACAGTCAGGAGGCAATAAAAGAGGGCAAGCAGGCTCTGTGTCTGGGGGCAACAGTGCTGGTCGTGGACGCGGTGCATTGTCATCAGCACATGGCCATGGGACACGCTTGTCCTTCTTTTCGGCAGCTGGACATGTTGAGCCACATCATGCCGAAGACTTGGTAGAGTGGATGACCAAGCCCTCCTCCTCCTCCTCATCCTCTCTCACCCAGGCTCAGGGTACTGGCAAAGCAGCTGCCAAAGCGTCCTCTTCCCTGGTATCAATGTCAGACTCATCATCAGTCACTCCTTCCCTAGACCCACCATGTCCTCCTCCTGAGGAGTCCCCCGAACTGTTTGAGCACAGTGTTGGGTACATGCTCCAGGAGGATGCCCAGCGTTTCGAAGGGTCTGATGATGAAACCCAGCTACAGGAAGGCAGTAGCGTGAGAGCAGACAGAGGGGATGCTCAAGAAGGACACCAATCTGGCAGTCATGTTCCAGCAGCTGCAGCATACTGCCAGATTGGCTCCAGTGATGAGGAGGGAGGGGATGATGAGGTCACTGACTCCACGTGGGTGCCTAATAGGAGAGAGGAGGAGGAGGAGGATGAGGAGGAGGCACATCTCCAACGAGGCAGGATGCCCTTTGGTGGCCAGCCTAAGGGCAGTACACCGACGGAATCACACCGCAGAGCTCCGCCTGTGCAGGGCGCTGCCTCTGCCCGTCATTCAAAAAGTTCTTTGGTGTGGGCCTTTTTTGAGGCTAGTGCATCAGATCGCACAGCTGCTGTTTGCAACATATGTCTCAAGCGTATATCGCGTGGCCAAAACATCAGCCGCTTGGGTACCACATGCCTGACCAGACATATGTTGACCTGCCATGCAGCTCGTTGGCAAGCCTACCTCAAAGACCCACACCAAAGAACAAAGCGGACCTCTCCTTGCACCGCATCAGCTGGGATCTCCAACCCCACTATAACTTCAGTCCTCTCTGAAACATGCACTGAGAGGAATGAAGGTGTAGAATTAGGTGTGTCACAGCCAAGTACTTGCGGCCACTCTGCTAGCAGTACACCGACGTCCGATTCTAGCAGGCAAATTTCCCTGCCCCAGCTGCTGGACCGTCGAAAGAAGTTCACTCCCAGCCATCCACATGCCCAGCGGTTGAATGCTAGCTTGGCTAAATTGCTAGCGCTTCAACTGCTGCCTTTTCAGTTGGTAGACTCGGCCCCCTTCCGTGAGTTTGTGCAATGTGCGGTTCCTCAGTGGCAGGTTCCCAAACGCCACTTTTTCTCACGGAAGGCTATTCCGGCTCTCTACCGGCATGTGGAAGGCAATGTCTTGGCCTCGCTGGACAGGGCGGTCAGCGGTAAGGTGCATATTACCGCTGACTCATGGTCCAGCAGGCATGGACAGGGATGTTACCTTTCTTTCACGGCACATTGGGTCACTCTTTTGGCAGCTGGGAAGGATGCAGGACAAGGTGCAGTAGTGTTGGAGGTTGTTCCACCGCCACCCCTCCAAAATGCTACTACTGGTTGTGACACACCTCTCTCCTCCACCCCCTCCTCTTCTTCTTCCTCCATGGCCTCTTCCTGTGGTTTGTCCTATGAACCAGCGGTGCTCCGTAGCCGTTCAAAGGGCTACGCAAGTACGCAGGCAAAAAGATGCCATGCCGTGCTTGCGCTGGTGTGTTTGGGGGACAGAAGCCACACTGGGGCAGAGGTCCTGTCTGCTCTGCAGGGCCAGGCCGAGAGGTGGTTGACGCCACGCCAGCTTAAGCCAGGAATGGTGGTTTGCGACAATGGCACCAACCTCCTCTCCGCCCTCCGACAGGGACAACTGACCCATGTGCCCTGTGTGGCTCACGTCCTTAACCTGGTGGTGCAGCAGTTCTTGGGCAGGTACCCGGGCTTACAGGATGTCCTGAGGCAGGCCAGGAAAGTCTGTGTGCATTTCCGCAGATCTTATAATGCCAGTGCTCGCCTGGCTGAGCTGCAAAAGGAGTTGAACCTGCCCAAGAACCGCCTTATATGTGACATGCCCACCAGGTGGAACTCAACGTTGGCCATGCTGCAGCGGCTGCACACGCAGCAGAGGGCCATCAATGAGTACCTGTGCGACTACGGCACCAGGACAGGGTCAGGGGAGCTTGGTTTTTTTTCTCCACGCCAGTGGGGCATGATCAGGGATGCATGCACTGTCCTGGCACCATTTGAGGAGGCCACGAGGATGGTGAGCAGTGACAGTGCATGCATCAGTGACACTGTACCTCTTGTCCACCTGTTGGAGCACACGCTGCGTGGAATAATGGACAGGGCACTTGAGGCAGAACAGAGGCAGGAAGAGGAGGACTTCCTTGCCTCTCAAGGCCCCCTTTACCCAGACAGTGTTCCTTCTGTCCCACCCATCGCACAGGAAGAGGAGGAGGAGGAGGAGGAGGAGGAGGAGGATTGTGTCAGCATGGAGGTGGAGGCTGGCACTCAGCATCATCAGCAGCAGTCTTTTAGGGATGATTTACAGTCCCAAGAAACCAGTGGACTTGTACGTGGCTGGGAGGAGGTGGCTGCGGATCATGTCGTCCTTAGTGACCCAGAGGACTCCGGAGCGAATGCCTCAGCAAACCTACGCTGCATGGCCTCCCTGATCCTGCAAAGTCTGCGGAAGGATCCTCGTATTCTTCGGATCAAGGAGAGGGACCATTACTGGCTGGCCACTCTCCTTGATCCACGGTACAAGGGTAAGGTTGCGGACCTTATGTTACCGTCGCAGAGGGAGCAGAGGATGAGACAACTCCGGGAGGCCTTGCAGAAAGGTCTGTGCAACGCGTTCCCAGAGACTGGGAGGTTACAAACTCCTGGTCCTGGACAACGAGTTGCTGAGGCTTCGGCCAGTCAAAGAAGGAGCGGTGGGGAAGGTGGCCGTCTGACCGATGCGTTCAGACAATTCTTTAGTCCGCAGCCCCAAAGTATGATCGGTTCCAGCAACCATCGCCAGCGTCTGATAAACATGGTGCAGGAATATCTAGGGGCAAGGTCAGACTTGGACACCTTCCCCACCGAAAATCCTCTGGCTTACTGGGTCTTGAGGATGGATCACTGGCCAGAGCTTGCACAGTATGCAATTGAGCTACTGGCCTGTCCTGCATCCAGCGTTCTTTCGGAACGCACATTCAGTGCTGCTGGAGGATTTGTCACGGATCACAGGGTGCGCCTGTCCACCGACTCGGTTGATCGACTGACTTTCATCAAGATGAACCAGTCTTGGATCACCACCAGCTACCACACACCTGATGCTGATATAACAGACTAATTGATTTTAACATGTAACATCCCTTCAAGACTGATGCTGATGCTGAGTGCCTGTGCTGTTATGTTGACTGGCTATCCTCCTCCTCCGAGTCCTCAATGATACGATTGATGATGATAGCTTGGAAGATCATTTTTGTTTATGGGTGCCGCCACCAGTGGCTAAGGCCCAATTTTTCAGCCCCTGTTTTACAGGGGCGTGTAATTACAATTTTTTTAGCAATAATTTGCCATAGGGCTCATTGCTGTGCTCCAAGTACAGTATCTGTGAGGGGTTGGAGTGTTGTGGCACCAGTGCCTAAGGCCCAATTTTTCAGCCCCTGTTTAACAGGGGCGTGTCATTACAATTTTTGAAGCAATACTTTGCAACAGGGCTCATTGCTGTGCTCCAAGTACAGTATCTGTGAGGGGTTGTAGTGTTGTGCCACCAGTGCCTAAGGCCCAATTTTTCAGCCCCTGTTCAACAGGGGCATGCAATTACAATTCTTGATCTAATAATTCACAGCAGGGCCCATTGCTGCACCCACCAAGAGTAACTCTGAGGGCTTACAGTGTTGTGGCAACGCCACCACCACCACCACCACGAAAGGCCCAATTTTTCAGCCCCTGTTCAAAAGGGGCATGTAATTACAATTCTTGATCTAATAATTCACAGCAGGGCCCATTGCTGCACCCACCAAGAGTAACTCTGAGGGCTGTGACAGCAGGAAGGTAAAGTCACCTGGTTGCATCCAGGGGGGTAGATATATTTCTCCCAGATTCAGGCTTTATGCCGACTTATACAACTAGGGAGTTGATGAAGCCCAGCTGAGGCTAGTGGGCTCATGAATGACTCATACCTCTAGGGAGAGTGCTGGGCGTCGTGAGGCAGGGAGTTGATGAGACCAGCTGAAGCCTGTCAGTTCGTTTAAGGCCTCTATAAAAACTCCCAGATTCATTAGGTGTTAGCTCATGCCTGGAACCAGACCTGTGTGGACTGTCTAGGGAGAGTGAACCCCTGTGCGGTGAGGCAAAGCCTGTGTGGCTATTTGTTTGGACTTTTACTAAACCAGGGACTTAGGGACTAGGACAGCACCAGGCTGATCCCAGTTGTTAGTTTAGGAAACCTGCATGTTTAGTCAGAGGTCAAGCTGACCAGGATTTATTTTGTTTGTTTCTTTTTGGCTTTGCTGTGTTTTGTCACTGTACATAGAGAAATAAACCGCACCTTTTGATTTTGAAAACCACAACCTCCGTCTGCTGGCCCTGTTTTTGTGTGGGGAGCCCAACCAGGGGGTCACACACACCCGCTGCCGAGTTAACCCCCTCACAGTTGGTGGAGAACCAGTGGCAGTTTTTTTAAGCCAGCATGGAGGAGATACTGAAACAGCTGGCTCTAGCAAATGCCAATCAACAGCAGACAAATGCAGGTTTGCAAAGGAGCCTTGCAGCCCAGCAGCAAGCTCATCAACAAGCCCAGCAGCAATCTGAGGCCCGCTTCATAGACCTGTTACAGAAGCAAGAGCAGAGACTACAACAAATGGAAGCAGTAATGCAGCAACGTCCGCAGACCAGTGAGGAAAGCCGTCCCACTAATACCGCGTCCTTTGGGGTGAGTCGTTTATTGACAAAAATGACTGGAGAGGATGATCCAGAGGTATTTTTGACCACATTTGAAAGGACTGCTGAAAGAGAAAAGTGGCCTGAGGAGCAGTGGGCTGGACTGGTGGCTCCTCTGTTAACTGGTGAATCGCAGAAGGCTTACTATGACCTAGAGCCTGACCAAGCAAAAGACTATGTGATGCTAAAAGCTGAAATATTGGCAAGGCTGGGTGTCACCCTGGCTGTCCGGGCTCAGCGTGTGCATAACTGGACTTTCCAGCTTGGAAAACCCCCCAGGTCTCAAATGTATGATCTCATTCACCTGAGCAGGAAGTGGCTACAGCCAGAGACTTTGTCCGCACCGGAGATTGTGGAACGTGTTGTGATGGATCGTTTCTTGAGAGCTCTTCCTACCGCCATTCAAAAGTGGGTAAGCCATGGAGACCCAGAAACGGCCGGTAAACTTGTGGATCGTGTAGAGAGATACTTGGCTACAGAGAACCTGACGGCCTCTTCCAGAGACTCTCGGACTTTCCACCCTAAGACCAGACCATCCCCAGGGGCGGATAAGAGGATTCCAAGGGGTGAGGGTGGAGAGAGTGAGAGGGTGGGAGCTCTACCCCAAGTTTGGCGAGAACAGCCTGGGAAATCAGCGGCTCAAGAGGCCGCAAGAAGGATTGTTTGCTACCGCTGCCGGCAAGCGGGACATATTGCAGCAAATTGCCCGGTTGTGGAGGAACCCATGCAATGTGACTTTCTGATGGACAGACGTCAGTCGCTGTGTGCGACAGTCGCATGCACTGCCATTCGGGGAACTGAGAAACATTTATGCAAAATGTGTATTAATGGTAGAAATGTTGTGGTATTACTGGATTCAGGTAGCCTTGTGACCCTGATAAAGGCTGAATTAGTTAAAACAGAGGTCTCTGGGAATAGCAAGGTAGCTGTTATTTGTGTGCATGGGGACACCCGAGAGTATCCAGTGACTACAGTGTGTTTCGAGACCCCCAAAGGTACCCTCTCTCATCCAGTGGGGTTAGTATCTCAATTACCGCATGATGCCATTGTGGGAAGGGATTTTCCGAAGTTCTGGGAACTGTGGGATGATCCTGAGCCCCCCACTGGTGCCCCTATGTACCAGGAATGTGATAGCCAGAACTCCTCTGAGAGTGGTGAGGACTCTCCAGAATTTCCCTTGTCAGTATTGGCAGGGGAGACTCAAGAAACTGGAGAGGAGCCCACCTCCTCAGACGAAAACCTACCGTCTGTGGAGTTTTCTGATCTGGAGGTTCACAGGGAAAATTTTGCCACAGAACAGTTAAAAGACCCCGCCCTAATAAAGGCACGGGAAAACGTAGTGGAAATAGATGGCGAGTTAGTGAACCCAGATAATACCTGCACTTACCCATACTTCAGCGTAGAGAAGGACCTACTGTATCGGGTGGCAAAAAGGGCAGAAGAAACCGTTGAGCAGCTGGTGGTGCCCAAACCTTACAGGAAGTTGGTGTTGGAGTTGGCCCATGGGCACATTCTTGGAGGTCATCTGGGGACAGAGAAAACCCGAGAGAGGGTATTACAGAGATTCTATTGGCCTGGGGTGATGAAGGACATAGAAAATTATTGTTCCTCCTGCCCTGTGTGTCAGAGGTCGGCCCCGATGCCACATTTCCGTAGCCCGCTGGTCCCTCTACCCATCATTGAGGTCCCGTTTGAGAGAATCGCAATGGATTTGGTAGGTCCTATAATCAAGTCCACTAGGGGGCACCAGTACATATTGGTTATAATGGACTATGCCACCCGTTATCCAGAAGCGATCCCTCTCAGAAATACCTCGGCCAAAACCATAGCCAAAGAGCTATCTCTTGTTTTTAGCCGGGTGGGTATTTGTAAAGAACTGCTTACGGACCAAGGTACACCCTTTATGTCCCGGGTTATGAAAGAGCTGTGTAAATTGTTCAAAGTGACGCAATTGCGTACATCTGTGTATCACCCCCAAACCGATGGGCTGGTTGAAAGATTCAACAAAACCCTAAAACAAATGTTGAAGAAAGTGGTGGATAGAGATGGAAAGGATTGGGACTGTCTACTTCCTTATTTGATGTTTGCTATTAGGGAGGTGCCCCAATCCTCTACGGGATTCTCCCCCTTTGAGTTACTGTATGGGAGACACCCAAGAGGGCTGTTGGATATTGCCAAGGAAACTTGGGAAAGTGAGAGTTCTCCCCACAGGAGTGTGATTGAGCATGTCGCCCTGATGCAAGATCGAATTGCACAGGTAATGCCCATCGTGAAGGAACATTTGGCCCAAGCGCAGTTGGCACAGCAGAGAGTGTACAACCGTGGAGCAAAGACCCGTACCTTTTCCCCGGGGGATAGGATATTGGTACTTGTCCCTACGGTTGAAAGTAAATTCCTTGCCAAATGGCAAGGCCCCTACGAGATAATGGAAAAAGTGAGCGAAGTGAATTACAAGGTCAGACAACCAGGAAGGCGAAAGCCCGAACAGATATATCACGTTAATCTGTTGAAAGCCTGGAGGGATAGAGAGTCCCTAGTCGCAGAAACTTGGTCACCAGCTCAAACTGGTTGCGTGATTCCGGAGGTTGGAATAGCAGCCACCTTGTCACAACCCCAACAACAGGAGGTTAAGGAGTTTGTGCTTCGCAACAAGGAGGTGTTCTCTGAGCTGCCGGGACAAACATCTGGGGTAGAGCATGATATTATTACCCCGCCCGGTGAAAGGGTGACGTTAAAACCCTATCGGATCCCAGAGGCCCGACGGGAGGCAATACGGGAGGAAGTACAGAAAATGCTGAACTTAGGGGTGATAGAGGAGTCCCAAAGTGATTGGTCTAGTCCCATTGTGTTGGTGCCTAAACCGGATGGGAGCTGGCGATTTTGTAACGATTTTCGTCAGTTGAACAAAGTTACAAAATTTGACACCTACCCCATGCCACGTATAGATGAGTTGATCGACCGGCTGGGAACAGCCCGATACATGACGACTCTTGACCTCACAAAAGGGTATTGGCAAATTCCCCTGGCCAAGTCGGCCAAAGAGAAAACCGCATTTGTAACCCCAGACGGGGCGTTCCAATATAAGAGAATGCCGTTCGGGTTACAGAATGCGCCGGCCACATTCCAGCGGAAAATGGACCAGATACTGAGGCCCCATCGGAAGTATGCTGCGGCTTACCTGGATGACGTAATTGTCCATAGCACAGATTGGGCCTCACATCTGCCAAAAGTGCAAGCAGTCCTAGACTCTATCCGGGAAGCGGGGTTTACGGCTAACCCCAAGAAGTGTACCATTGGGCAGGAGGAGGCCAAATATCTTGGGTACACCATTGGCAGGGGAGTAATAAAACCCCAACTCAACAAAGTCGAGGCCATCCAGAGTTGGCCACGTCCCAACAGCAAGAAGCAGGTACGAGCCTTTCTGGGAATCGCAGGTTATTATCGGCGCTTCATTCCCCACTTTGCTTCTAAGGCTGTGCCCCTAACCAACCTGACGAAAGGGAAAGGGTCGGTCATGATTAAATGGACCCCCGAGGCTGAGGCAGCATTCCAATTCTTGAAACAAGCCTTATGTAGCCAGCCAGTGTTGTACTCACCCGACTTCTCTAAAGACTTTGTCGTACAAAGTGATGCGTCAGATGTGGGGTTAGGAGCAGTATTGTCCCAGGTCTGGAACGGGGAAGAGCACCCAGTCATTTACCTCAGCAGGAAGTTGAAGTCCCATGAGGTAAATTACGCCACGGTTGAAAAGGAGTGTTTAGCGGTGAAGTGGGCTCTAGATTCCCTTCGGTACTATCTGCTAGGTAGGCACTTTGACATGGTTACGGATCACGCTCCGTTAAAGTGGATGGCTCAAAACAAGGAGACAAATAGAAGAGTGAATAGGTGGTTCCTGGCCCTACAGGAATTCAACTTCACAGTAAAGCATCGCCCTGGCGTTCAAATGGGGAATGTGGATGCTTTGTCTCGAGTACATGAATGCCTGATTGCTGGTGTTCCAACCCCAAGGTTAAAACAAGAGGGGGGGGGTATGTGACAGCAGGAAGGTAAAGTCACCTGGTTGCATCCAGGGGGGTAGATATATTTCTCCCAGATTCAGGCTTTATGCCGACTTATACAACTAGGGAGTTGATGAAGCCCAGCTGAGGCTAGTGGGCTCATGAATGACTCATACCTCTAGGGAGAGTGCTGGGCGTCGTGAGGCAGGGAGTTGATGAGACCAGCTGAAGCCTGTCAGTTCGTTTAAGGCCTCTATAAAAACTCCCAGATTCATTAGGTGTTAGCTCATGCCTGGAACCAGACCTGTGTGGACTGTCTAGGGAGAGTGAACCCCTGTGCGGTGAGGCAAAGCCTGTGTGGCTATTTGTTTGGACTTTTACTAAACCAGGGACTTAGGGACTAGGACAGCACCAGGCTGATCCCAGTTGTTAGTTTAGGAAACCTGCATGTTTAGTCAGAGGTCAAGCTGACCAGGATTTATTTTGTTTGTTTCTTTTTGGCTTTGCTGTGTTTTGTCACTGTACATAGAGAAATAAACCGCACCTTTTGATTTTGAAAACCACAACCTCCGTCTGCTGGCCCTGTTTTTGTGTGGGGAGCCCAACCAGGGGGTCACACACACCCGCTGCCGAGTTAACCCCCTCACAGGGCTTACAGTGTTGTGGCAACGCCACCACCACCACCACCACGAAAGGCCCAATTTTTCAGCCCCTGTTCAAAAGGGGCATGTAATTACAATTCTTGATCTAATAATTCACAGCAGGGCCCATTCCTGCACCCACCAAGAGTAACTCTGAGGGCTTACAGTGTTGTGGCAACGCCACCACCACCACCACCACGAAAGGCCCAATTTTTCAGCCCCTGTTCAAAAGGGGCATGTAATTACAATTCTTGATCTAATAATTCACAGCAGGGCCCATTCCTGCACCCACCAAGAGTAACTCTGAGGGCTTACAGTGTTGTGGCAACGCCACCACCACCACCACCACGAAAGGCCCAATTTTTCAGCCCCTGTTCAAAAGGGGCATGTAATTACAATTCTTGATCTAATAATTCACAGCAGGGCCCATTCCTGCACCCACCAAGAGTAACTCTGAGGGCTTACAGTGTTGTGGCAACGCCACCACCACCACCACCACGAAAGGCCCAATTTTTCAGCCCCTGTTCAAAAGGGGCATGTAATTACAATTCTTGATCTAATAATTCACAGCAGGGCCCATTCCTGCACCCACCAAGAGTAACTCTGAGGGCTTACAGTGTTGTGGCAACGCCACCACCACCACCACCACCACGAAAGGCCCAATTTTTCAGCCCCTGTTCAAAAGGGGCATGTAATTACAATTCTTGATCTAATAATTCACAGCAGGGCCCATTCCTGCACCCACCAAGAGTAACTCTGAGGGCTTACAGTGTTGTGGCAACACCACCACCACCACCACCACCACGAAAGGCACAATTTTTCAGCCCCTGTTCAACAGGGGCATGCAATTACAATTCTTGATCTAATAATTCACAGCAGGGCCCATTGCTGCACCCACCAAGAGTAACTGTCAGGGCTTACAGTGTTGTGGCACCAGCACCACCATCAAAGGCCCAATTTTTACTACCACTGTTCAACAATTATATGTAATTAAAATTCCTGATATAATAGTTGACAGCAGGGCGTTCCAGCACCAACCAAGAGTAACTGTGAGTGCTTACAGTGTTGTGCCAACACCAACAACTAAGGGGCCTATTTCTGCAGAGTATATACGGCAGGTCCCTACTTTCAAACATCCAACTTACAAACGACTCCTACTTGCAAACGCAAGAAGACAACAGGAAGTGAGAGGAAATCTACCCCTAGGAAGGAAAATTCTCTCCTGTAAGAATTAATATGGGAGAAAGGTGTCTCCTCTGTACTGATGCTTTATCACCAATCCTTGTTTCAAGAAAAACACCACATTTCAAAAACAGTTGTCATTGGGACGGAAAGTGAGGTGAAATGTTCTGAACAGGGGCACAGACAGCAAAACAAATGTTACAGGGGTGATAACCCTTACCTATGTTTTCCAAAAAGTTTAAAAATAGATTTTTGGGCTGGAGCTACACTTAAACAATGTACCTGTTCAAAATTACAAACAGATTCTACATAAGAACAAACCTACAGTCCCTGTCTTGTATGCACCGCCTGTATACGGCTGTTCAGAGTATATAGGGCCTTTTTTATTTTATGTGCGGGGTTCCCCTTAATATCCATATAAGACCCAAAGGGGCTGGTAATGGGCTGGGGTAGGGGGGGGGGGGGGGTCATGGGGTAGCTATGCCATTTTTCTTAAAGATTTTCATCCATATTACCGGGACCAGACATTACATTAAAGCCGCAAGCAGTTTTAAATGGCTTTTTTTTCCTTTAGAAGTGTCATTTTGTGCAGGGACAGTTCTAAACACGGGAAACACGTGGCACTTCACAGGCATACTTTAGACACCCCCCAGGTACGATATTTAAAGGAATATTTTACTTTTTTTTTTCACTTTATGCATCATTAAAATGACTGCTCCCGAAAAACGACCGTTTTTAAAACTTCTTTTTGCATTGATACATGTCCCCTGGTGCACAACCCGGGTTCCCAAACCCTTTTTAGGACAATAACATGCATAATAGTTGTTATAATTAGCACTTTAGAATTCGAACGTTCGCATCCATTGTATTTAATAGGGTTCTAATGTTCGTACGAACTTTCGGTCCGTTCGCGGGTTCTGGTGCGAACCGAACCCGGGGGTGTTCGGCTCATCACTATTCTTGGTCTGTCTAAAACTGGGTACACACTGTGAAGTGTTATTTTTTGGGGGGGGAGGGTACCTGATTTGAGCAATGATCTGGGTAAGAGTTCCCCCTCCTTCCCCCGCAGCCTTCTGGGACACATCACAGGTCCCAGAAGACTGTGGGACAAATCTTAAAGCACATCACGGCTAACGCATGTGCACTTTGAAGCTGTGAGGCTTCATTGCCGATTTCCCTTAGTGAAAATGCTAAGGTGGGAGAATACAAGACTGTAGTCTTTATTTTTGTGTATGATTTTTGATTGATATAAGCAGATGGTAAAAAACGTGAAAACTTGTAATGTGAAATCTATGGAAAAATAAAGAATTTATGAAAAAAAAATGCTGGCGCCTGCACCTGAAGCCGATTGTAGAATCAGCTCAGGTGAGGACATCGCTGGATCCAGGGGCAAGTAAGTGTACTTCTATTAAAAGTCAATTTTTTGGGGGGAAGATTAGAGCTCCTCCTAGAAAAAACATTTACCCAACTTTATCCTCCCTATTTTCTAATTAGCATGATGGAAGTCTTACTGGGCAACAGTTAAAACTTAGAATGTGGTAAGGTCAGGCTCCAAATCCAATCAAAGAGTATGAGGAATTTAGTGCACCTAGGCCAGTGGTATTGAATTCTAATTTACAGAGGTCCGATCAGTAAAATTTTATTCCAGCAGAGGTCCCAATCGCATGTTTGTGATTCATATGCCCCCACAGCACTGCCCCCCCCCCTCATATCCCCCACCAGTGCTGGGACAAGGTCATTTAGTGCCCAGGGCGAAGATGGCAAACTATGCCCCCCCTGCCCCCACACGTTTTTAAGAAAGAATTAATGTTGTTTCAAAACAAGAATATACTTAAAACAATACAAATTCAATTAGGTTTAATGCGATAGAAACAGAGTTCACTCACACATTTTAATTATATGTATTTTTATTGGAGGCACTTTGAAATAATAATGCAAAAATTGTCGCTCTTTTTTTTGTTTATAGCGTAAAAAATAAAAACCACAGAGGTGATCAAATACCACCAAGAGAAAGCTCTATTTGTGGGAAAAAAGGACATAAATTGTATGTGGGTACAGTGTGCAATTGTCAGTTAAAGCAGCGCGGCGCGGTATCGCAAAAAATGGCCTGATTATTAAAGGGGTAAAACCTTCTGGAGCTGAAGTGGTTAACACATAGAGAAGAGTACCCCCCCCCCCCCAGTATGATACTACCCTCACTGTGTAAATCCCCCTAGTGTACTCCCTGCAGTGTAATCCCCCCCCCCCCGTATAAATCCCCCCCAATGTAATCCCTTGCAGTGTATTCTCCCCCGCAGTAGGAGATGAATTAGTGGAGCCAAGTGCCTTGTTCCGGCTCTGGGACTCCAGTGGTGATGGGGAACCCGGGCAGTGTTCAAGTGCCAAAATGGTTAGTCCACCCCTGCCCCCAGCCTGTCCTGATCACCCATCACCCCCCCCCTCCCAGCTCTAATCTCATCTAATGACTGATCCCATTAAACTCATCATCAGAGTAGGTAGGTATGTCTGTAGGCTTTACCTGCCTTGGGTCACTGCAGCAGCTTCTGCACCATGGTGCCCAGGTCCTCAGTCTTGACAGCCTGGAGCACCTCCTGGTTCTTCTTCATCCTGGGTACTAGAGAAGAAGGCAGATCCTGGCAGAGCCTGATTGGTCCTGACATCCCCAGCATCCTTCCCTGGAGAGGAGGAGGAGGACTTGAAGATTGATGGGACCCCGGGTCAGATTTGCTGCTGGGGCGGGAGAGCACACTCGGGAACACTCAGAAGCCGGCCCAGAGAGGAATGGGCGGAGCTGAGGTGTCGGGAGAGGAGCCATGAATACCTGGGGGCGAGCTCCATACTCAGGTGCTGAGCTGGGGAGGGAGGGCGGAGCTGAGGCATTAGGATTGAGCCGGAGGAGGAGCCAAAA
Source organism: Rana muscosa (assembly GCA_029206835.1). Classification (NCBI taxonomy): domain Eukaryota; kingdom Metazoa; phylum Chordata; class Amphibia; order Anura; family Ranidae; genus Rana; species Rana muscosa. Next base: position 16,825,765 of record CM055121.1, on the reverse strand, counting down.
ATACTCGGGAGCAAGCTCCATACTCAGGAGCCGTGCTGGGAGGGAGGGGCACTGGGGTGAGCCGGAGGAAGAGTCAGGAATACCCGGGAGCGAGCTCCATATTAGGAGCCGGACTGGGAAGGGGCGGAGCCGAGGTGCCCGGGTGAGCCGAGGGAGGAGCCAGGAATACTTGGCGGCGAGTTACAGAATCGGAGCCGGACGGGAAAAGAGGGGCAGAGGCGCTGGAGTAAACCCTGGGAGGAGGAAAATGACATTGAGCAGCCGGGAGGGGAAGGGAAAAGGATCATAACCACCCATTGGTCCCGAATTCCTTCCTTGAGCCATCTGATTAGCTGCACTGACTCTGAGCTGCATCCTGGCTGGGGCGGTGCCACCACGCCGGCCCTGAGGACACTTCACTGCGCCCCCTCACCCCCAATAAATTGTATCGCCCAGGGCATCCGCCCCTTCTGCCCCCCCTTGTACCGGCTCTGTCCCCCACCCCCCCCACTTTACATACCTCCCCACCACAGCATTGTCCCTCTTTACAGCATTGCCCCCAGGGCCAGATTAAGAACATCATGGGCCTGGTGCTGAAGATTTTGGTGGGCCTTTTATAAATAATAAATAAATAAATATGCAAACAATTTTTAGTTATAACAAATTAAATTAAAGAGAGAGAGGGAGGATGAGAAAGAGAGAGAGTGAGGATGAGAGAGGGGTGAGGGGAAAGGGAGGGAGGATGAGAGAGAGAGAGGACACGTGGGAATGACATCAATGCAGCCCAGCCAAGGCAAGTGACCGAAGGCACAGAGCCCAGAAGGAAGACCGGGTGAAGATGGAAGCACCCGGACCCGCCGGATTGATCACAGCGCAGCACTGGAAGGCTCAGTCTGAAAATGTAATGCATATTTGTACACAATGGCATAACCTACCTCAGGGCCTCTAAAAAGTAGTAATGTTAGCAAAGTTTACTACCGCTTTATTATCGCAGGATCCCAGGAGCCTCTCATGGGGCCCCCTACTGACCTGGTGGCCCTTGGTCAGTGCCTAAGTGCATAGTTGCGAACATTTCAAAAATATTTTTAATGGACACTTTTTTTTACAAGTGCTATATTTAGAGTACCTGAGATCCCCTATGTTCCTCTATACATCACAGTAGTAATCACAAAATTAAATGAGTACTAATAATGGGGCAGAACAAATATGAGGACTGAGAAGATTGGCTATAGTTGAACTAACAAAGGTGTGCCTAGAGCTGGTAAAATTGAGGATATTCAGTATAATTTTAAAGAACTGTTTTTGTGGGTAAGAGGCATAGGGGAGGAGTATGGACGGTATAAAACTGGGAAGTATGTGCAGGTGATGGAGAGGAATGTGGAGGATCTAACAGTGGGCACCATGTACAGGAGAGGAGTGTGGAGGGTATGGCAGAAGGCACTATGTACAGGAGATGAGTTTGAAGGGTATGACAGTGGGCAGTATGCACAGCAGAGGAGTGTGGAGGGTATGGCAGAGGGTGGTATGTACCAGAGAGGAGTGTGAAGGGTATGAAAGTAGGCAGTATGTACAGGAGAGGAGTGTGGAGAGTATGACAGTGGGCAGTATGTACAGGAGAGGAGTGTGGAGGATATGATGGGGCGGTATGTACAGGAGAGGAATGTGGAGAGAAAGATAGTTGGCAGTATGTACAGGAGAGGAGTGTGAAGGGTAAGGTTGGGTTACAGTATGTACAGGAGAGGAGCGTGGAGGGTAAGGTTGGGTTACAGTATGTACAGGAGAGGAGTGTGCAGGGTATGACAGTGAGCAGTATGTACAGGAGAGGGGTGTGGAGGGTATCACAGTGGGCGGTATGTACAGGAGAGGAGTGTGGATGGTATGATAGTGGGCAGTATGCACAGGAGAGGAGTGTGGGGGGTATGATGGGGGCAGTATATACAGGAGAGGAGTGTGGAGGGTATGATAGTGGGCAGTATGCACAGGAAAGGAGTGTGGAGGGTATGATAGTGAGCAGTATGCACAGGAGAGGAGTGTGGAGAGTATGACGGTGGGCTTTATGTATAGGAGAGGAGTGTGGAGAGTATGACGGTGGGCACTATGTATAGGAGAGGAGTGTGGAAGGTATGACAGCCGGCACTATGTACAATAGAGGAGTTTATGAATGTGGGCAGTATGTACAGGAGAGGAGTGTGGACGGTATGATACTGAGCAGAATGTACATGAGATGAGTGTGGAGGGTAAGACAGTGAGCCGTATGTACAGAAGAAGAGTGGGGAGGATATGACAATGGGCAGTATGTACAGGAGAGACATGTGGAGGGTATGACAGTGGGCACTATGTATAGAAGAGAAGTGTAGAGGGTATGACAGTGGGCACTTTGTATAGGAGAGAAGTGTGGAGGGTATGACAGTGAGCAGTATGTACAGGAGAGGAGTGTGGAGGGTATGATGGTGGGCACTATGTATAGGAGAGGAGTGTGGAGAGTATGACGGTGGACACTATGTATAGGAGAAGAGTGTGGGGGGTATGATGGGGGCAGTATATACAGGAGAGGAGTGTGGAGGGTATGATAGTGGGCAGTATGCACAGGAGAGGAGTGTGGAGGGTATGATAGTAAGCAGTATGCACAGGAGAGGAGTGTGGAGGGTATAACAGCCTCACACTGTGTACAATAGAGGAGTTTATGAATGTGGGCAGTATGTACAGGAGAGGAGTGTGGATGGTATGATACTGAGCAGAATGTACATGAGATGAGTGTGGAGGGTAAGACAGTGAGCCGTATGTACAGAAGAAGAGTGGGGAGGATATGACAATGGGCAGTATGTACAGGAGAGACATGTGGAGGGTATGACAGTGGGCACTATGTATAAAAGAGAAGTGTAGAGGGTATGACAGTGGGCACTATGTATAGGGGAGAAATGTGGAGGGTATGACAGTGAGCAGTATGTACAGGAGAGGAGTGTGGAGGGTATGATGGTGGGCACTATGTATAGGAGAGAAGTGTGCAGGGTATGACAGTGGGCACTATGTATAAGAGAAGAGTGTGGAGGGTATGATAGTGAGCAGTATGCGCAGGAGAGGAGTGTGGAGAGTATGACAGTGGGCACTATGTATAGGAGAGGAGTGTGGAGAGTATGACGGTGGGCACTATGTATAGGAGAGGAGTGTGGAGAGTATGACGGTGGGCACTATGTATAGGAGAGAAGTGTGGAGGGTATGACAGTGGGCACTATGTATAGGAGAGGAGTGTGGAGGATATGACAGTGGGCACTATGTATAGGAGAGGAGTGTGGAGGGTATGACAGTGGGCACTATGTAGAGGAGAGAAGTGTGGAGGGTATGACAGTGGGGTCTCTGTGAGGGTCTCTCGCCGAGCTACAATCCTCAAAGTCAATTTTTTTTTTTATAGAGTTTTTTTATTTTTTTGCGGGGCAAATGGGCCTATCTTGAGGAAGGGGCCTGGAGCTGCAGCTCCAGTAGCCCCTATGTTATTCCGGCCCTGATTGCCCCCCTTCACATCACCCCCCCACTGCACTGCCCCCTCTCACATGACCCGTTCCCCACTTTACCTCACCCCCCACAGAGCTGCCTCCCCTTTACATCACCCTCTGCATTGCCCCCTTTACATGACCCCCACTGCATTGCCTCCCCCTTTACATCACCCTCCTACAGCACTGGTCCCCCTCACATCACAAATCCCCACCCCTAGAGTAGTGCTCTCTTCCCTCTTCACATAACCCACTACAGCACTACCCCCTCTAATAATGCAACTACCCCCCTTCCCCACACTAGTGCCCTCTTCCCTCTTCACATCAACCTTCACAGACTTGCCTCCCTTTACAGCCCCCCACAGCACTACCCCCTCCTTTACTTCAACCCTTTCACAGCACTGACCCCCTCTTTACATCACCCCCTCCCTCTCACAGCACTTCCACCCCTTTGACATCACACTCTACCCCCACAGTAGTGTGCTCTGCCCTCTTGATATCCAGTACAGACCCCCCTCCATCAGTATAGACCCCCCAGGACAAACCACCCCCTCCATTAGTACAGACACCCCCAGGACAAACCACTCCCCCTCCATTAGTACAGTCCCCCCAGGACAAACCCCTTCTCCATTAGTACAGACCCCCCTCAGGACAAACCACCCCCCTCTATTAGAACAGACCCCCCTCTTCATTAGTACAGACCCCCCAGGACAAACCACCCCCTCCATTAGTACAGACCCCCTCCATTTGTACAGACCCCCATTACAAACCACCCCCCCTCCATTAGTACAGACCCCCCTCAGGACAACGCACCCCCCTCCATTAGTACAGACCCCCCCTAGAAAAAAAACACACCCCCTCCATTAGTACAGACCGCCCCTCCATTAGTACAGACCCCCAGGACAAACCACCCCCCTCCATAAGTACAGACCACCCCCTCCATTAGTACAGACCCCCCAGGACAAACCACCCCCCTCCATTAGTACAGACCCCCCTTAGGAAAAACCACCCCCCTCCATTAGCACAGACCCCCTCAGGACAAACCACCCCCCTCCATTAGTACAGACCCCCCAGGAAAAACCACACCCCCTCCATTAGTACAGACCCCCCAGGAAAAAACACCCCCCTCCATTAGTACAGACCCCCAAGGACAAACCACCGCCCCTCCATTAGTACAGACCCCCCAGGACAAACCCCCCCCCTCCATTAGGGTACATAAAAACACCCGGTGGGCAGCTGGAGAGGAGAGGACAGTGTGCAGCCGCACTGCCCTGGTGGAGAACAGACAGACCGCAGCAGGCAGGAGTTAGACACAGAGAGGAGGAGGAGGCGAACACATGTCAGGCACGGACCGCCCCCCAGTGACGTCACTGCGCGGCTGGTCTCTCTCCACACATATACAGCCGCTCCGATCTCTGGCTGCTTCACTCTCCTTCTCTGACAGGAGGAGGGAGGGGGGATGGGCTTGGGCAGGAAACACATCGGCGGCGGCCGTGACCGGCGGAGAGAGTCGCCTCTGGACACAGACAAGGAGAGGAGGAGGAGGGAGGGGAGCACTCTGGTGCTTCAGCACTGCACCCCGCGCACCCGCCTAGGATCGCCCCTGGGCGCATGGATTAGAGGGGTGGCGCCCCTGCACCCTGTATGAGGCGGCCGCCACTGCCGCTTACCAAATCCTTGGGCCCCACAACTCAAGAGGTCTAAATCAGCATTTAAAAATGACACATCCTGCATGGATGGATGATTGGATGGCTCCAGCGTTATTCCTCTCACACCTCGGCAAGCCTCAAGCCTCACTCTCTCATGAATGGCATGCCCGAAAATGGTCACTGGATCTTTTCTCATATACCTGTCTCAGCAGCAAAGACACATACCAAGGAAAGAGCAAGGAAATCCCATAGTTAAGAACTGTTTAAAAAAATATATTAATAAATCAAGTGGGTACTTACAAAACAGATAGTATGACAAGCATATCGCACAGCACCGCAGACTCTCCAGCCGGGTATGATAACGTCACCACTAACCTCCGCCCAGAGAGCAAGGCGGTCCTAGCAACCAATCACTAGCTGGTTAGCCGTTTCCCGACCAGCTCACGCAGATTTACTGCGGCAGAATGGCTACCCTGGGCGAAATCCTGTATGGGTATGTCCTTCCCTTTAGTGGCCACCAGAAGGAGCATGCACGATGCACGGCGGGCACGATCCCCGCCTGTCACATGCAATCGCGTGCACAAGCTCCAGCACAAATCGATATGTCTCCTCTCCTAGTCAGTCCCATCCCCATACAGGTAGAACACGCTGACACAATTAACCCCTTGATCGCCCCCTAGTGTTAACCCCTTCCCTGCCGGTGACATTTACACAGTAATCAGTGCATTCTTATAGCACTGATCACTGTATAAATGTCAATGGTCCCAAAAAAGTGTCAAAAGTGTCCGATCTGTCCGTTGCAATGTCGCAGTACCGCTAAAAATCACAGGTGACCGCCATTACTAGTAAAAAAAAAAAGAAAAAAAAAATTCCATAAAAATGCCATAAATCTTTCCCATAGATTGTAGACAATATATCTTGTGTGCAAACCAATGAATATACGCTTATTGCAAAAAAAAATACCAAAAATATGTAGAAGAAATTTGTTTGTTTTTTTAAAATTGGGGATATTTATTATAGCAAAAAGTAAAAAATATATATTTTTTTCAAAATTTTCGCTTTTTTCTGTTTATAGCGCAAAAAATAAAAACCGCACAGGAGATCAAATGCTACCAAAAGAAAGCAATTTTACACAAATTTCGTTTGGGTACAGCATTGCATGACCGCACAATTGTCAGTTAAAGTGATGCAGTGCCAAATTGTAAAAAGTGCTCTGGTCAGGAAGGGGATAAAATCTTCTGGGGCTGAAGTGGTTAATATGAAAAGTTACCGGCAGCAGCTCCTGTCCCACCCTCCATCCAATGCTGAGCTGTGCCTCCCACACTCAGTTCATTACTATCTCTGCCTCCCGCTCTCCAATCTTGAGAATGAGAATCTTGGGAATGAAAGCGACAGACACAGGGGAATAGAAGCGGCTGCTAAATGGAGCGACTGTGGGTCCAGATTGGACAGTGGCTTGGACCGCCATTTAGTGATGCCTGACCTGGGCATTTCCGGCATCTGGGATGTTTACACTGAAGAAGAATCTGAAGGTACCTGATGCATGATGACAATGCTGGTTGATTAGGTACTGTAAGTATAAGACTGGAGCCATCTTTGTACCCAGACCACAGGTAAACACACTAAAAGAATAACCACGCGTCTGTCACTATAAGACAAGAAACGCAGCAGGTTGTGGCATTAATTTGAGAGCTAATAAGATATCTTAGACATTCCACATGGCAAGTTTAAATTGTTTCTAAAACCAAAAACGTTATTTTCAAATTTTGGATAGAATGCAGAAGGATTAAATCTCATGCTTTTCACTGCTGCTTCCAGCTGGGGATATTAGTAATTGGTTCTAGTCACTTTTGTCTCCAATATAGGAATTCAAACCCTCAGTTGTCACAGGAAAAGGAGATGAGAGAAATCTTCCTATGGGGACACCAGACACCTATTTAAACACTTTAGCCCCGGAAGGACATACCCCCTTCCTGACTGGGACATTTTTTGCGATACGGCACTGCGTCGATTTAACTGACAATTGCGTGGTCCTGCGAAACTGTACCCAAACAAAATTGATGTCCTTTTTTCCCCACAAATAGTGCTTTCTTTTGGTGGTATATGATCACCTCTGCAGTTTTTATTTTTTGCGCTATAAACAAAAAAAGAGCGTCAATTTTGAAAAAACGCAATATTTTTAACTTTTTGCTATAATAAATATCCCCAAATTAAAAAAAATATATATAATTTTCCTCAGTTTAGGCCGATATTCTTCTACATGTTTTTGGTAAAATAATAAGCTTATATTGATTGGTTTGCGCAAAAGTTATAGCGTCATTAAAATAGGGGATAGATTTATGGCATTTTTATTATTTACATTTTTTTTACTACCGTGTTTCCCCAAAAATAAGATCTACACCGAAAAAAAGACCTAGCGTTATTTTTAGGGAGGGCTGCAATATAAGCCCTACCCCGAAAATAAGCCCTAGTTTAAAATGCTTTTTAATATCCTATAATCCACTCTATCAAAGTAGTATATAATGTACAATGTGTGTGTTTCTGTAATATTCTCTTCTGGGGAAGAGAGCTCCGGCGGGTCACAGAAGCACAGAGACACGCTATAACGGAGGTATTTGGAACACACACATTGTACATTATATACTACTGTAATAGAGTAAATTATAGGATTTTACAAGCATTTTAACTCAGTTCACACTAGGGATTCCTGTCAGGTAGGGAGGAAGAGGGAGAGAGAAGACAGCACATTACATGGTAAGACCTACCCCAAAAAAAAGCCCTACTGTGTCTTTTGTTGCCAAAATTAATATAAGACCCGGGCTTATTTTTGGGGAAACACGGTACTAATGGTGGTGATCTGTGATTTTTTAAATCTGGACTGCGACATTGCGGCGGACAGATCAGACACTTTTGACACTTTTTTGGGGCCACTGACATTTATACAGCGATCAGAGCTAAAAATAGCCACTGATTACTGTATAAATGTCACTGGCAGGGAAGGGGTTAACACTAGGGGGCGATTAAGGGGTTAAATGTGTTATTTTATTTTAATTAATTTTTTATTTTATTTTTAGCACTTTGATGAACATGATAATTAGAAATAAGGGGCCTGTATCTGTGCATTGCACAGTCCTTAGAGCAGTGGTTCTCAACTCCTGTCCTCAGGACCCACTAACAGGCCAGATTTTAAGTATTACCTTGGTGAGATGCAGACTAGAATACTGCAATCCCTGAGCAGCAAATTATATCACCTGTGATGCATTTCAGTTATCTTGCAAACCTGGCCTGTTGGTGGGCCCTGAGGACTGGAGTTGAAAACCACTGCCTTAGAGGTATAAGCACCAAGATAAGAAAGTACTTTTATTTATTTTTTCACTTTTTTTGAGCGAAAGGGAAGACCATCCCCGCCTTGTAGAGAGCCCCCCCCCCCCCCGAACTGCTGATGGCACCATATTAAGGGCCTCTGGTTGAAATATATATGTAATGCCCCTACTCCCCGATCTGGACGAGCTGAAACCTGAAGGGAGAGATCCCCTGAAAAGGACAAATAACGGTTTAGAGGAGATTGCTTTATAGGGGGTTTCCTTGGGGGGTTTACTTAGAGTTTATATAGGGTACAGGATGTATATTTTATATATGGGTCGCTGAATACAAAAGGATAGAAGGTGCATTGGAGGGAGGGGAGAGGTCTCTGTCCGTACATTCTTGATCACGCCCCCACTTAGGCCTGCGCTCACTTATTTGTATGTGAGTGCTATACAAATTGGTTTTTCTTATCCCTCTTCATCTGTAAGAGACAAAAAAGGTCGCCCTGGGACTTTGAATGAGGTGAGAGAGATTTAGCCAATGTTCACAGCAAACAATGAGACAAAATCAATTAATTTGTTTCAAAGTGTTATGTAACGAAGCGGCAACAACAATGATTGTGAGTTACCCGGCATAATAGCCAATGTACACAGCACAGATGAAAGTAAATGTATAAATATTTATTACAAATGTTATACATCAATGAGCAACAGTAAAATTTGAAAGTTGCTGATCCAGTGGATACACATATACAATAAGGAAATAAAATGTACACACATATAAACAGGGAAATATGTAGACATAATGCAGACATCGATAATACCCAGCATGTATAGGCATAAAACAAGCATCAATGAAGCCCTACTAGTTTCGCGAGACCCTGCTCGCTTCTTTAGGGGCGGATGCATGAATGTTGTATCTGCAATGTAAGTGATAAAATCAATAGATGTATGTTGTTAATAAATGGGGGCAGGCGGAATGATTGTCAAGAGAGGTCTGAAGAGGGACCTCATACTTACAGACGGGCTGAAATGAATTGCTAAACGCTGGATATCAAGATGGCGGCCATGCAGTGCATCCGGCTCGGGAGCTGAGGAGACGGAGGAAACAAAAGCCACAACAGGGGAACATCTGGAGGATCAGCATGGTCTGGATAGGGGTATTTCTCACTGCAGTCTCCACTAAGCCCCTTGAAATCATGTCTAGAAAATATGTGCAAGGATGCACATGTATCAGAAGGCATCATGGTTGCAAAATGAGCTTAATGTGTAAGGTTCTACTAGATAACATTTAATCTGTATATAAATGTGTAAATAAATTAAGCTTACTACAAGTATGTGGGTATGAAGGACTATCTGAGATATGGGATATGGTATATACATGAATACAAACCAACATGGTTACAAAGTTGGTATGGGCAGGGAGACTACGGGACAATGTGGAAATTATATAAATATTATATGTGTAAAAGAACAAAGTAACAGACCCAATGGGTGTCAAGAGAGTATAAAAGTTTGTACCTCAGTTTGTTCTTAAGGATGTGACCGCTCTATCCCACCATCAAGTTGTGAATCAAAGTCCCAGCCGTGTTGAACCTCCAGATATGATCACAAGGGCCCGAAGGCTCCGCCCCCAGCATCATGTACGGGCGGTGACGCATAGGCGTCAGTGAGACATCTACCGCCAGAGGGGGTGCACAACTGCAGCAACAACCCAGCCATCCAGGATGACCCACATAGCCCACACCTCAGTGACATCAGGGAGACGTCCGTGTGTGGGCGTGGAAAACATGGCGCCGATGTGCGGGTGGCCACCCCCGTTTACAGAAAGGTGAGGACAGCAAGAGATCAGGAAAAGAACTCCCCTGTGCACATCGCAGCCCCAGAGCTGGATGGAAACCACCGCCATCAAAGACAGACAGCAAAAGATGAACAGGTCAGCCCAGCAAGGCCCCCTGCGAGTAATATGCAAATATGGCTAGCCAAAGGGTGATGAAGCACTTGATGTAATGATGGACAAAGGCTAATGGTAACAACAGACCAGTTTGTGGGCTAAGTGGGTGTCTTCCACCCGGGTTCAATCAGAAAAAGAAAATAAAGGTCTGGTGTGACCCCTCTGACACTTCCATCCCTAAAAGTACACAAAAAGACTAAAGAGGTCGCCCTGGGACTTTGAATGAGGTGAGAGGTTTAGCCAATGTTCACAGCAAACAATGAGACAAAATCAATTTATTTGTTTCAAAGTGTTATGTAACGAAGCGGCAACAACAATGATTGTGAGTTACCCCGCATAATAGCCAATGTACACAGCACAGATGAAAGTAAATGTATAAAGATTTATTACAAATGTTATACATCAATGAGCAACAGTAAAACTTGAAAGTTGCTGGGCCAGTGGATACACATATACACTCGTCAAAGGGGACACACTCATGGAGACCAAGGAAGTGGTGTTGCGCACCCCGGTAAAGGAGATATGGGAAGTTTCCCCCAATTGGGGTTTTCGAAGGCAGCAGAGATTAGATGCATGTGTGGTAAAAAAGTTATTTATTTGGGAAAAGGAAGTTTACACCAGTAAAATTGAATCAAGATATGAGCTCTGGTACATCAATGAATAAAGAGTACAAAACAATATGAACATTATGTAACACGTAACATCGCTGCTAAAGTGCAATGTGAATGACTACATATATCTTGACGCGTTTCAACCCTGTGGGGTCTTCTTCTTCTTCAGAAGATGTTAGCTGTAAGGAAAAATGCATTTAATAAATCATACAAGAAATTTGAAAAAAATATAATAGTAGCAATCATGAAACTGTTTTGCACACGATCACATGACCAGAAATCCTTCCTTTTAAAAGGGAACCCTCATAGGATCCCATATCCGGCTCGTCGGTCGGCAGCAGAACCTCCACTATCAATGCCCACCACTGGTTCCAATCAGTGGCACCTAGCAGTGCTGCCTATCAGTGCCCATCACTGCCAACTATCATTGCCACCTAGCAGTGCCACTTCTCACTGCCCACCAGTGCCAAATAGCAATGCCACCTCTCAGTGCCCACCCTTGCCACCTTATCGGTGCCCATCAGTGCAGTCTCATCAGTGTACATCAATGAAGAAGAAAAATTACCTTTTTTAAAAATATTAACCAGTTTCCTACCGCCCACCGTCAAATGACATCCTTGGCTTTGGGCGGTGACATCTGAATGATGCCTGCAGTTGCAGGCATCATTCAGATATCATTCTTTTCAGCCGGCGATTCTGTGCACAATAAAAACGATCATAGTGGCAGTTCCGCCGCTTGATTGTTCTTATAGGCGGGGGGAGGGGACGTTCCCCCCCCTCTTGCCGCCATCCGGTGCTTCTCCGGGCTCTCCCGTGCCATCTGGGGCTCGGAGATCGATTTGGAGATGACTGGTGACCAGATGGTCATCAGTCATCTCTATGACCGTCGGAGGCGCAGGCACGACGTTATGACATCACGCTGTGTTCCCGTATGTTAACCAAGCCGTGATCTGGGCTGTCAGCATGAGATTGGTGTTTTTTTTTGGACCAATATCATGCTTTCCAGCCTGGAGGAGAGATGCGGGGTCTTATTGACCCCGCATCTCTCCATAAAGAGGACCTGTCACACACATTCCTATTACAAGGGATGTTTACATTCCTTGTAATAGGAATAAAAGTGATCCAAAAAAAAAAAAAAAGAGTAAGAAATACAAAAAAGTAAAAAAACGAAATAAGAAAAATAAGCAAAAATAAGAAAAAACGCCCATGTCCCCAGTAGCTCGCGCTCAGAAGCGAACACACACGTAAGTCCCGCCCACATATGTAAACGCCTTTCAAACCACACATGTGAGTTATTGCTGCGTGCGTTAGAACGAGTGCAACAATTCTAGCACTAGACCTCCTCTGTAATGCCAAAATGGTAACCTGTAAAAAAATTTAAAGCATCGCCTAGGGAGATTTTTAATTACTGAAGTTTGGTGTCATGCCATGTGTGTGCGCAATTTTAAAGCGTGACGTGTTAGGTATCTATTTACTCAGCATAACAACATGTTTCACATTATACCAAAAAATTGGCCGTAACTTTACTGTTTTGTAATATTTTTAGCAAACAAAAGGCGTTTGAAAATTTATTGCGCAAATACCGAGCGAGATAAAAATTTGCAATGACCGCCATCTTATTCCCTAGGGTGTCTGCTCCAAAAACATATATAATGTTTGGTGTTTTGAAGTAATTTTATAGCCATAAATTTATGATTTTTACATGAAGGAGAGAAGTGCCAGAATAGGCCCAGTGCTGAAGTGGGTAAAATATCCATTTTTATTTTTTTTAAACTCGGTCTTTTGTATTTATCGAAAAAAAATAAAAATAAAACACAAAGGTGATCAAATAGCACCAAAAGCAAGCTCTATTTGTGTGCCAACAAATAAAACATTTTTATTGGGTTACAGTGTTGTATGAGCGCGCAATTGTCATTAAAAGTGCATCAGCGCTGAAATGTGAAACTTGGTCTGGGCAGTGCGCAAGTGGTTAATATAAGGCTACATGCACATGGACGTTTTTCAAGCCGCTTGTTTAAGCGTTTTTTGCAGCTTAAAAACATCTCTCCATGTTAGCCTATGGTCTCATGGCCACCATGGCGTTTTTGAGCTGTAAATGGCATAGGCGTTTTTAGGCCCCATGTAGACGGGACGCTGGTGCAAAGTGTTCCGAACTAAGGTTGAAAGTGGCGTTTAGAAAGGCGCGCTTTGTGGCGTTTGCATGCCGTGTTTTACCACATTTGCGTGTATATGATAAGGAGCCGCCCTAAGCTCCAAAAACAGTATTATTTACGAGCCACAAGTTGTGGATTGTCCACTTGCCACGTCAGCTGCCCCAAGTTGTGGATTGTCCACAATGCAATGGAAGCAATTCCTTTTATATATATATATATATATATATATATGTATGTATATATATATATATATATATATATATGTATATATATATATTTTATGGTTTTTCCTCATTTGCCATAAATTTGGAGTTTATCAATGTAAAAAAATAGGTCACCTTTAAAAACGCTTCTAAACTAAAATGCGGCTAAACGCCGGTACCGCGTCTGAAACGTGGAAATCTTTGGCGTCTGAAGGCATTTTGAGGGTTTGTGAAAAACGATTTTAAACGCAACTGCAGATTTTTTTTGCCAGGCCAAAAACAGTGTTTTGGATGTAATAGAATTCAATGGACTCGCATCCAAAACGCAAGTACCACAATTTTGCGGCGTTTTTTTGTTTTACCTGTTTATAGCTGGTTGTTAAAGGAAATGTAAAAACAAAAAAAAACAGTTAAAAAAAAAAAAAGGTTAAAAAACAAAAAAAAACAGCGTGGGGCCCCCCCCAGGTCCATACCAGGCCCTTGGGTCTAGTATGGATTCAAAGGGGACCCCCCCAAAAAATGAAAAAAAAACTGGCGTGGGGGTCCCCCCAGAATCCATACCAGGCCCTTCAGGTCTGGCATGTATTTTAAGGGGAACCCTGCGCCAAAAACAAAAAAAATTTGTGTGGGGTCCCCTAAAAATACACACCAGACCCTTTATCCGAGCACTCAACCTGGCAGGCCGCAGGGGAAAAGGGGGGGACGAGAGAGTGGCCCCCCTCCCTCCTGAACCGTACCAGGCCGCGTGCCCTCAACATGGGGGGTTTGGTGCTTCGGGGCAGGGGGGGCGACCTGCGGCCCTCCCCACCCCAAAGCACCCTGCCCCCATGTTGATGGGGACAAGGGCCTCTTCCCGACAACCCTGGCCGTTGGTTGTCGGGGTCTGCGGGCGGGGGGCTTATCGGAATCCGGGAGCCCCCTTTAATAAGGGGGACCCCAGATACCTGCCCCCCACGCTATGTGAATGAGTATGGGGTACATCGTACCCCTACCCATTCACCTGGTGGCAAAATAAGTCAATAAAAAAAGACAACACAGGTTTGAAAAGTAATATATTGGGCAGCTCCGGGGGTCTTTCTGCCGGGCCCCCGCTATCTTCTGCTAGCTCTTTTGCTAGCGGGGGTCCCGGGCTTCCTCGCCGTCTTCTTCCGACTTCGGGGGTCTCTTGTTCTGTTCTCCAGTTCTTCTCCCGCTCTCCGACGCCTTCTCCACGATCTCCGGTTCTTTCTGCCTTCTGCCGGGCCCCCGCTATCTTCTGCCAGCTCTTTTGCTAGCGGGGGCCGGTCTTCTTCGTCACCTTCTTCCCTCTTCTCTTCGCCCGATGTTGCCTCGTCGCTGTCCACCGCCGCAATGCTCTGTCCGAGCAGCGGTGCCACTTTTATTGGCATGGGGCGTGGTCACCGGATGATGCCACCGCTGACCCTGCCCCCGTATGATGTCACAGTCCCGGGGAACCTCCAATTCAAACAGAGCGGCCGGAGAAGAAAGAAGAAGGGAAGACGCCGGAGCAAGATGCGGACGAGAAGACCGAAGGAAGAAGGAAGATGAGGATGAAGATAAAGATGAAGAGGAAGAAACCCGAATGGAGAAAAGAGGAGGATGGAAGAAGAAGATGGAAGAAAGGAGAAGACAATAATAAAGGAATTGTCAAAAACCGGCTCTTGTCATTTTTTTCATTTTTTACACTTTCTTTGTGAAATGGTAGGGGTACATTTGTACCCCATTACCATTTCACACAGGGGGGGCGGGATCTGGGGGTCCCCTTTGTTAAAGGGGTCTTCCAGATTTCGATAAGCCCCCTGCCCGCAGACCCCCACAACCACCGGGCAAGGGTTATGGGGATGAGGCCCTTGTCCCCATCAACATGGGGACATCCTCCCCATGTTGAGGGCATGTGGCCTGGTACGGTTCAGGAGGGAGGGGGGGCGCTCTCGTCCCCCCCTTTTCCCCTGCAGCCGGCCAGGTTGCGTGCTCGGATAAGGGTCTGGTGTGGATTTTTGGGGGGACTCCACGCCATTTTGTTTTTTAAATTTGGGGTGGAGTTCCCCTTAAAATCCATGCCAGATCTGAAGGGCCTGGTATGGATATTTGGGGGGAACCCCACGTAATTTTTTTTTTAAATTTGCAGCGGGGTTCCCTTTAATATCCATTCCAGACCTGAAGGGCCTGGTTATGGAATTTGGGGGAACCCCCACGCTTTTTTTTTGTGTAATCAAAGACTTTCAATGACTTTTATCTGTATTGACGGGAACCAGCAATTCATTACAGCCGCAAGGACTTTTAAATGACTATTATTTTACTTTAGAAATGTCATTTTGCTCTCCAACTGTTATAAACATGGAAAACATGTGCTACTTTACAAGCATACTATAGACACCCCCGGTATGATATTTAGGGCCAGTTCACACCGGATGCAGTGCAGTGCGTTTTTTTGATGCCTGAAAAACGCAAAGAAAGTTGATCACATTAATACCAATGGCATAGTTTACACCACTGCAGTCCGTTCCAGTGCGTTTCAGAAAGCAAAAAAAAAAATTGGTCATGCTGCATTTTTTAGGTACAGAACTGTACTGGACCCCAGTAAAACACATCAAAAACGCAACGGAACGTACCAAAAATGCACTGGAATGCACCGGAACGCACCTAAATGCACCCAAGACGCACTGCAACACACTTGTCCTAAGTGAAAAGAGGGGGAAAAAAACACTGGACTGCATCAAAAACGCCTCAAAAATGCACTGGAATGTGTCAAAAACGCGCATGCAGAAAAGCACCTGGAACGCACCCAGACTGCGTTTCTATGGTGTGAACTAGGGCCAGTTCACACCATAGAAACGCAATCCGGATGCGTTCCAGGTGCTTTTCTGCATGCACGTTTTTCATGCGTTCCAGTGCATTTTTGGTACGTTTTTGATGCAGTCCAGTGCTTTTTTTTCACCCCTCTTTTTTATTAACCATAGATAAGGACAAGTGTGTTCCAGTGCGTTTTTGGTGCATTTAGGTGTGTTCCTGTGCGTTCCAGTGCGTTTATGATGCGTTTTGATGCGTTCCAGTACAGTCCAGTGCAGGTAAAATGCAGCATGTTCTACTTTTTTGGTGGAACTGGAACGCACTGGAACAAACACTGCCATTTAGAGCCATATAACCAACTTTCCATGCATTTTGGATGCATAAAAAACGCAATGCACTGCATGTGGTGTGAAATGGCCCTTAAGCAATTTGGCATATTTAAAGGCACTTCTCCTTGTTTTGTTTTTGGTGTTTTCCAAATTGGTGACATTGATATATGTCCCTTAGGGTGGGACCTGGGCCCCCATTTTAAGGCCAATAACTAGAAGATAAGCCAGCCAAGTGGGGACTAGCAAAATTAACAAGTCAGTTCCCATAGACTGCAATGGTATTTGTTGGTGGGGGGGGGGGAGGGCTGATTGTCCCATCTCTAATTTTGTAGCATGCTGGATGATGTGCTTAATTTTGGACGGGGGGAGGGGGGGGTTATTTTTTGCTAGCTGCATTGGTGTTGTTCTGCACATGCCCAGCCAGTTAGTTTTTTTTTTGGGTGCTTTTTGTGTGTGAACAGCACCTGGGTATTTCTGGGCATGCTCAGAGAGTGTTTTGATGGGTTAGTAATTTAACAGGTGTAGCCACTTTGAATTTCAGTCTCTACATTGAGTGAACTTGCATTTTGGGTGTTTCATGGACTGTGCATGTGTTTTCAATTGCCTCATTAGCACACAAACATATGTTATATAAAGCTCACAGAGCATTTGGTCGCTTGCCCTGAGAAGAGGCAAGGGAGGGGGTAAAATGTACATGTTGGTGTCCTTATCGAGTTTGTAACACATGTATTTTATTTTTTATGTCTTTGCAAAACAGGTGATTGGTTAACTTTTGTGGATTGTATATTTTTTGGTGTGGGGGAGATATGTTCCCCTGAAATAATTCTGATGTTGTTAATGTGTGTTGTTTGTTCACTTTGATTTAATTGTCTGTGCTACATATTTTTGGCCAAAAATTGCTCAAGATGTTGAGTCTGTAACTGTTTCAAATTGACCATGTTTTTTATTTTGCCTTCCCTTTTTGTTTTGTTGAACAATAAAATTTGATGCAAAGATTTGATGTTTGTTTTGTGTTTTCTTTGCAACAAATGTGACAGCTGATTGGCATGTCAAAACAAAACCGGTGTAATTTGTCTACCCTGGTGCCTTCATGGTAGTATATGCATGGATTGTATTGTGTGCTGCCATGGAGTGTCACCAGGAAATGAAAAGTACAGAGCGGTAAGTATTCAATTTTCCTTTTTTACTGCAGTGGTTCTCAGCCTCAGTCCTCAAGTACCCCCAACAGGACATGTTTTGTGAATTTATCGAGAATTGCTGTCCAAAAATCAAAACCATTGACTGTGATTTAAAGCACATGTGCAAGATGAAGGAAAACCTGCAAACATGGCCTGTTGAGGGGACTTGAGAAGCACTGATTTAGAGCACTGCACTTAAAAATGGCTCAAGGCCATACAATTCTAATTGTGGGCATTTTGAGGGAAACAAAGTAAGTGTTAGAACCCCTGCGTGTGTTTTTGTTTTTTTTTAGATTTTTTTTTTTTTTTTTTGTAGTTTGGCTTTTGTCTCCTTAACATTGGCTTCACTTCCTGTCACACAGCTAAACAGGAAGTGAAGGTAAAACCCTACCAATGTCTTTTCTTGGGGACACACAGATCAATCTAACTAGTGTCCCCATTAAGCAAATTGCACTCTAGCACTTTGTTGTGTACACCCCAAATCATTGGGTAGTTTGGGGTTTAGTAAAGACAAATCCACTCTGCAGTAAAAGTGTAGCTGCTGAAAATCTGAGGTAGAGTACTGGTGATTGGATGTTGCAATCATGTAAAAGCAAAGATGGTGTTTTTTTTTGGCTTGCATGTCCCCCTCAGATATACAGCAAGTGCACTTGTAGTGCAAAGTAGA
The DNA here is from genome assembly GCA_029206835.1 of Rana muscosa. NCBI lineage: Eukaryota > Metazoa > Chordata > Amphibia > Anura > Ranidae > Rana > Rana muscosa. The sequence continues at coordinate 16,807,459 of CM055121.1, read as the reverse complement.
TTTGCCTTTAGTAAATAAACCCCACAGTCCAAACCACCTAATAAATTGTGGTGTACCCTGCAATATGCTGGAGTGCAATGTGCATAATGGGGAAAGTATTTAGACTGACCTGTGTGTCCCCAAGGAAAGACATTGTTAGGGATTTTCCCTCACTTCCTGTGTGGCTATGTGACAGGAAGTGAATTATTTGGAAGGATAAAGTGGCCAAATTATTTAGTTTAACCACTTCAATACAGGGCTTTTTGTACCACTTCAATACCGGGCCTATTCTAGCACTTCTCTCCTACATGTACAAATCATCATTCTTTTGCTAGAAAATTACTCAGAACCCCCAAACATTATATATGTTTTTTTTAGCAGACACCCTAGGGAATAAAATGACGGTCATTGCAACATTTTTTCTTGCACGATATTTGCGCAATATTTTTTCAAACGCCTTTTTTAAAAAAAAAATGGTTTCATGAATTAAAAAATAACAAAACAGTAAAGTTAGCCCAATTTTTTGGGAAAATATGAAAGATGATGTTACGCCGAGTAAATAGATACCTAACATGTTACGCTTTAAAATTGCGCACACTCATGGAATGGCGCCAAACTTCGGTACTTAAAAATCTCCATAGGCGACACTTTAATTTTTTTTACAGGTTACCAGGTTAGAATTACAGAGGAGGTCTAGTGCTAGAATTGTTGCACGCACTCTAACGCACGCGGCGATACCTCACATGCGTGGTTTGAACAGTGTTTACATATGTGGGCGACTTACGTGTGCATTCGCTTCTGATCGCGAGCTATCGGGGACAGGGGCGTTTTAATTTTTTTTTATTTATTTTTTTTTACTTATTTATTTTTTTACAATTATTTTACTTTTTTTATCACTTTTATTCCTATTTAAAGGAATGTAAACATCCCTTGTAATAGGAATGTGTGTGACAGGTTCTCTTTATTGAGAGATGCGGGGTCAATAAGACCCCACATCTCTCCTCCAGGCTGGAAAGCATGAGATCAGTGAAAATGTTTTCACTGATCTCATACTTACAGCCGCAATGGTGGCTTTGTTTACATTTGAGGCCCGGGCGTGACGTCATCACATCGCGCCCGGGCCTCCGACGATCATAGAGATGACTGGTGACCATCAGGGATGAGCCGAACACCCCCCTGTTCGGTTCGCACCAGAACCTGCGAACAGACAAAATGTTCGTGTAAACTTTAGAACCCTATTAAATACAATGGACTCGAACGTTCAAAATCTAAAGTGTTAATTATAAAGGCTGATATGCAAGTTATTGTCCTAAAAAGTGTTTGGGGACCCGGGTCCTGCCCCAGGGGACATGTATCAATGCAAAAAGAAGTTTTAAAAACGGCCGTTTTTTCGGGAGCAGTGATTTTAATAATGCTTAAAATTAAAAAAATAAAAGTGAAATATTCCTTTAAATTTCGTACCTGGGGGGTGTGTATGATATGCATGTGAAGTGGCGCATGTTTCCCGTGCTTAGAACTGTCCCTGCAAAAAATGTCATTTTTGAAAGAAAATAAGTATTTTAAAACTGACTCGCGGCTATTAATGAATTGTCGGCTCCCGGCAATACATACAAAAGTCATTGATAAAAAAAAAGCGTGGGGGTTCCCCAGAATTCCATTACCAGGCCCTTCAGGTCTGGAATGGATATTAAGGGGAACCCCGCTGCAAATTAAAAAAAAAATTGACGTGGGGTTCCCCCAAATATCCATTCCAGACCCCTTAGCCGAGCACGCAACCTGGCCGGCCGCAGGGGAAAAGGGGGGGACGAGAGAGCGGCCCCCCCTCCCTCCTGAACCATACCAAGCCACATGCCCTCAACATGGGGAGGATGTCCCCATGTTGATGGGGACAAGGGCCTCATCCCCACAACCCTTGCCCGGTGGTTGTGGGGGTCTGCGGGCGGGGGGCTTATCGGAATCTGGAAGACCCCTTTAACAAAGGGGACCCCCAGATCCCGGCCCCCCCTATGTGAATTGGTAAGGGGTACATTGTACCCCTACCATTTCACGAAGAAAGCGTAAAAAAATGTTTAAAAAAAACACACAAACACCTTGAAAAAGTCCTTTATTTAAAAAAAAAAAAAAAAACATTCCAGCGGTGAAATCCAGTGTCCCGCGGCGATCCCGATGTCCAGCGCTGTCCTTTATTGGTTGTGCCTGAGCGGACCTGATGGGGAACTCCCTCTCAGTATTTTAAATGTATAGACCCGCCCCTTTTAAAGTTCCCCATCAGGTCCGCTCAGCGGACCAGATGCGGAACATGAGAAGCGGCGGGTCTATACATGTATTGCCAAAGTGAGAGCAGTTCCCCATCAGGTCCGCCCCCTCGGTATGTCGGACCCGCCTACGTCATTGGCTTGAGCGGGGAACTTCCTTCACTATGTAAATTTAAATTACACAGTGAAGGAAGTTCCCCGCTCAAGCCAATGACGTAGGCGGGTCCGACATACCGAGGGAGCGGACCTGATGGGGAACTTTAGAAGGGGCGGGTCTATACATTTAAAATACTGAGAGGGAGTTCCCCATCAGGTCCGCTCAGGCACAACCAATGAAGGACAGCGCTGGACATCGGGATCGCCGCGGGATACTGGATTTCAGCGCTGGAATGTTTTTTTTTTTTTGTTATTATTTTAAATAAAGGACTTTTTCAAGGTGTTTGTGTGTTTTTTTTAAACATTTTTTTACGCTTTCTTCGTGAAATGGTAGGGGTACAATGTACCCCTTACCAATTCACATAGGGGGGGCCGGGATCTGGGGGTCCCCTTTGTTAACCACTTGACAACTGGGCACTTAAACCCCCTTCCTAACCAGACCAATTTTCAGCGTTCGGCGCTCTCACATTTTGAATGACAATTACTCAGTCATACAATACTGTACCCATATGAAATGTTTGTCCTTTTTTCACACAAATAGAGCTTTCTTTTAGTGGTATTTAATCACCGCTGGGTTTTTTATTTTTTGCGCTATAAGAGAAAAAAGACTGAAAATTTTGTAAAAAAATGAATTTTTCTTTGTTTCCGTTATAAAATTTTGCAAATTAGTATTCTTTCTTCATAAATTTTGGCCAAAATTTATACTGCTACATATCTTTGGTAAAAATAAGTACAAATTGGTGCATATTTTTTGGTCTTTGTGAAAGTTATAGAGTCCACAAGCTATGGTGCCAATATCTGAAAATTGATCACACCTGAAGTACTGAAGGCCTATCTCATTTCTTGAGACCCTAACATGCCAGAAAAGTACAAATACCCCCCAAATGACCCCTTTTTGGAAAGAAGACATTCCAAGGTATTTAGAAAGAGGCACGGTGAGTTTTTTGAAGTTGTAATTTTTTCCCACAATTCTTTGCAAAATCAAGATTTTTTTTTCTTTTTTTTTTCAAAAAATTGTCATATTAGCGGGTTATTTCTCACACACAGCATATGCATACCACAAATTACACCCCAAAACACATTCTGCTATTCCTCCCGAGTATGTCGATACCACATGTGTGAGACTTTTACACAGCGTGGCCACATACAGAGGCCCAACATGCAGGGAGCACCTTCAGGCGTTCTGGAGCACCCAGGCCAATTCTGACATTTCTCTCCTACATGTAAAAATCATCATTTGTTTGCTAGAAAATTACATAGAACCCCAAAACATTATATATGTTTTTTTAGCAAAGACCTTAAAGAATATAATGGTGGTCGTTGCAACTTTTTATCTTGCACGGTATTTGCGCAGAAATTTTTCTAACGTGTTTTTTACGGAAAAAAACAGTTTTGTGCTTAAAAGAAAAAAAACAGTAAAGTTAGCCCAATGTTTTTGCATAATGTGAAAGATGAAGTTACGCTGAGTAAATAGATACCTAACATGTCACCCTTCAAAATTGCACACGCTCGTGGAATGGCGCCAAACTTCGCTACTTAAAAATCCCCACAGGCGACGCTTTAAATATTTTTACTGGTTACATTTTTTGAGTTACAGAGGAGGTCTAGGGCCAAAATTATTGCTCTCGCTCTAACGTTCGCAGAGATACCTCACATGTGTGGTTTGAACACCATTTTCATATGTGGGCGGGGCTTACGTATGCGTTCACTTCTGCATGCGAGCTCGCGGGGGCAGGGGCGCTTTAAAAAAAAAAAATATTTTATTGTTCATTTTACTTTATTTATTTTAGCTTGACATGTTTTTCCGCCCCAAATTTTTTTTTGATCACTTTTATTCCTATTACAAGGAACATAAACATCCCTTGTAATAGGAATATGGCATGACAGGTCCTCTTTACAGTGAGATATGGGGTCAATAAGACCCCACATCTCACCTCTAGGCTGGCAAGCCTGAAAAAAACCCCAAAAAAACAACAATCTTGGCTTTGATCGTAGCGGTGAGTCGGTAGAAGCACCGGAGGGCAGCGGGAGGGGGGGCATCCCCTCTCACCTCCCGTAAGAGCGATCAAGTGGTGGAACAGCTGCTATGATCATTCTTATGGTTTCGGGAATCACCGGCTGAAAAAGCGAATATCTGAATGATGCCTGTAGCTGCACCCATCATTCAGATATCCCCGCATAAAGTTAAGGACGTCATATGACGGCCGACGGGCGGGAAGTGGTTATTGCGGAGTATTGCCGGGTATTGCGGAGTATTGCCGGGTATTGCGGAGTATTGCCGGGTATTGACGGGTATTGCCGGATATTGCTGGGTATTGCGGAGTATTGCCGGGCATTGCGGAGTATTGCGGAATATGGGCAGGGTATTGCAGAGTATTGCACAGGGTATTGCAGAGTATTGCACAGGGTATTGCAGAGTATTGCAGAGTAGGGATGAGCTTCGTGTTCGAGTCGAACATACGTTCGACTCGAACATCGGCTGTTCGATCGTTCGACGAAGATCGAACGATTTGGGCCGTTCGCGCCAAATTCGAGTGACGCGAACGGCCCACAATGCACTACGCCATCGCAGTGTCATCCAGGCGCTGTGATTGGCCAAGCATGCACTGTGACCCCGCATGCTTGGCCAATCACAGCGCCGGCAGCGAGGAGAGCAATGATTGGCCACAGGCAGGATGCCTGTGGCCAATTATTGCTGAGGGTGTTTAGTACACGCCCCACACTATAAAAGGCCACCAGAACGGCGGCCTAGTGTAGTGTGTTCCGGAGCAGGGAAAGACGAGCATAGGCAGGGACAGTGACATTTATTTCTTTCTTGCTTAACCTGGATTCCTTTAGTTTAGGGAAAGAGAAGGATAGGTAGGGAGAGTGTCAGTGTGTTTTACTGTGCGAGTCCTTGTTTCTAGGGACAAAGAAGGAAAGTGAGGGGAATTCTCCTTGTGCTATAGTGTGCTTTAAAAAAACATTTTTTCTAGGGACAGAAAACTCTAGGTAGGGAGAGTGTCAGTTTCTTTCACTGTGCCAGTCCTTGTTTCTAGGGACAAAGAAGGAAAGTGAGGGGAATTCTCCTTGTGCTATAGTGTGCTTTAAAAAAACATTTTTTCTAGGGACAGAAAACTCTAGGTAGGGAGAGTGTCAGTTTCTTTCACTGTGCCAGTCCTTGTTTCTAGGGACAAAGAAGGAAAGTGAGGGGAATTCTCCTTGTGCTATAGTGTGCTTTAAAAAAACATTTTTTCTAGGGACAGAAAACTCTAGGTAGGGAGAGTGTCAGTTTCTTTCACTGTGCCAGTCCTTGTTTCTAGGGACAAAGAAGGAAAGTGAGGGGAATTCTCCTTGTGCTATAGTGTGCTTTAAAAAAACATTTTTTCTAGGGACAGAAAACTCTAGGTAGGGAGAGTGTCAGTTTCTTTCACTGTGCCAGTCCTTGTTTCTAGGGACAAAGAAGGAAAGTGAGGGGAATTCTCCTTGTGCTATAGTGTGCTTTAAAAAAACATTTTTTCTAGGGACAGAAAACTCTAGGTAGGGAGAGTGTCAGTTTCTTTCACTGTGCCAGTCCTTGTTTCTAGGGACAAAGAAGGAAAGTGAGGGGAATTCTCCTTGTGCTATAGTGTGCTTTAAAAAAAAAAAATTCTAGGGACAGAAAACTCTAGGTAGGGAGAGTGTCAGTTTCTTTCACTGTGCCAGTCCTTGTTTCTAGGGACAAAGAAGGAAAGTGAGGGGAATTCTCCTTGTGCTATAGTGTGCTTTAAAAAAACATTTTTTCTAGGGACAGAAAACTCTAGGTAGGGAGAGTGTCAGTTTCTTTCACTGTGCCAGTCCTTGTTTCTAGGGACAAAGAAGGAAAGTGAGGGGAATTCTCCTTGTGCTATAGTGTGCTTTAAAAAAACATTTTTTCTAGGGACAGAAAACTCTAGGTAGGGAGAGTGTCAGTTTCTTTCACTGTGCCAGTCCTTGTTTCTAGGGACAAAGAAGGAAAGTGAGGGGAATTCTCCTTGTGTTATAGTGTGCTTTAAAAAAACATTTTTTCTAGGGACAGAAAACTCTAGGTATGGAGAGTGTCAGTTTCTTTCACTGTGCCAGTCCTTGTTTCTAGGGACAAAGAAGGAAAGTGAGGGGAATTCTCCTTGTGCTATAGTGTGCTTAAAAAAAACATTTTTTCTAGGGACAGAAAACTCTAGGTAGGGAGAGTGTCAGTTTCTTTCACTGTGCCAGTCCTTGTTTCTAGGGACAAAGAAGGAAAGTGAGGGGAATTCTCCTTGTGCTATAGTGTGCTAAAGCATTCCTCATCAACCATCTTTGAAATCCTTGTTTTTTGGACAGTCAGGGAAATTGTCGTTGTGCTATTCTGTGCAAAAGCAATCATCCTCAACCATATTTAGAAATCCTTAAGTAAAGGGACAGAGAAGGACACCTGAAGGTAGCCCTTATTGCTTTTTTCCCATCTCCCTGCAGGCCATCTATTAGAATGTCTGGAAGGCAAACAAGGAGAGGCAGACAGTCAGGAGGCAATAAAAGAGGGCAAGCAGGCTCTGTGTCTGGGGGCAACAGTGCTGGTCGTGGACGCGGTGCATTGTCATCAGCACATGGCCATGGGACACGCTTGTCCTTCTTTTCGGCAGCTGGACATGTTGAGCCACATCATGCCGAAGACTTGGTAGAGTGGATGACCAAGCCCTCCTCCTCCTCCTCATCCTCTCTCACCCAGGCTCAGGGTACTGGCAAAGCAGCTGCCAAAGCGTCCTCTTCCCTGGTATCAATGTCAGACTCATCATCAGTCACTCCTTCCCTAGACCCACCATGTCCTCCTCCTGAGGAGTCCCCCGAACTGTTTGAGCACAGTGTTGGGTACATGCTCCAGGAGGATGCCCAGCGTTTCGAAGGGTCTGATGATGAAACCCAGCTACAGGAAGGCAGTAGGGTGAGAGCAGACAGAGGGGATGCTCAAGAAGGACACCAATCTGGCAGTCATGTTCCAGCAGCTGCAGCATACTGCCAGATTGGCTCCAGTGATGAGGAGGGAGGGGATGATGAGGTCACTGACTCCACGTGGGTGCCTAATAGGAGAGAGGAGGAGGAGGAGGATGAGGAGGAGGCACATCTCCAACGAGGCAGGATGCCCTTTGGTGGCCAGCGTAAGGGCAGTACACCGACGGAATCACACCGCAGAGCTCCGCCTGTGCAGGGCGCTGCCTCTGCCCGTCATTCAAAAAGTTCTTTGGTGTGGGCCTTTTTTGAGGCTAGTGCATCAGATCGCACAGCTGCTGTTTGCAACATATGTCTCAAGCGTATATCGCGTGGCCAAAACATCAGCCGCTTGGGTACCACATGCCTGACCAGACATATGTTGACCTGCCATGCAGCTCGTTGGCAAGCCTACCTCAAAGACCCACACCAAAGAACAAAGCGGACCTCTCCTTGCACCGCATCAGCTGGGATCTCCAACCCCACTATAACTTCAGTCCTCTCTGAAACATGCACTGAGAGGAATGAAGGTGTAGAATTAGGTGTGTCACAGCCAAGTACTTGCGGCCACTCTGCTAGCAGTACACCGACGTCTGATTCTAGCAGGCAAATTTCCCTGCCCCAGCTGCTGGACCGTCGAAAGAAGTTCACTCCCAGCCATCCACATGCCCAGCGGTTGAATGCTAGCTTGGCTAAATTGCTAGCGCTTCAACTGCTGCCTTTTCAGTTGGTAGACTCGGCCCCCTTCCGTGAGTTTGTGCAATGTGCGGTTCCTCAGTGGCAGGTTCCCAAACGCCACTTTTTCTCACGGAAGGCTATTCCGGCTCTCTACCGGCATGTGGAAGGCAATGTCTTGGCCTCGCTGGACAGGGCGGTCAGCGGTAAGGTGCATATTACCGCTGACTCATGGTCCAGCAGACATGGACAGGGACGTTACCTTTCTTTCACGGCCCATTGGGTCACTCTTTTGGCAGCTGGGAAGGATGCAGGACAAGGTGCAGTAGTGTTGGAGGTTGTTCCACCGCCACGCCTCCAAAATGCTACTACTGGTTGTGACACACCTCTCTCCTCCACCCCCTCCTCTTCTTCTTCCTCCATGGCCTCTTCCTGTGGTTTGTCCTATGAACCAGCGGTGCTCCGTAGCCGTTCACGGGGCTACGCAAGTACGCAGGCAAAAAGATGCCATGCCGTGCTTGCGCTGGTGTGTTTGGGGGACAGAAGCCACACTGGGGCAGAGGTCCTGTCTGCTCTGCAGGGCCAGGCCGAGAGGTGGTTGACGCCACGCCAGCTTAAGCCAGGAATGGTGGTTTGCGACAATGGCACCAACCTCCTCTCCGCCCTCCGACAGGGACAACTGACCCATGTGCCCTGTGTGGCTCACGTCCTTAACCTGGTGGTGCAGCGGTTCTTGGGCAGGTACCCGGGCTTACAGGATGTCCTGAGGCAGGCCAGGAAAGTCTGTGTGCATTTCCGCAGATCTTATAATGCCAGTGCTCGCCTGGTTGAGCTGCAAAAGGAGTTGAACCTGCCCAAGAACCGCCTTATATGTGACATGCCCACCAGGTGGAACTCAACGTTGGCCATGCTGCAGCGGCTGCACACGCAGCAGAGGGCCATCAATGAGTACCTGTGCGACTACGGCACCAGGACAGGGTCAGGGGAGCTTGGGTTTTTTTCTCCACGCCAGTGGGGCATGATCAGGGATGCATGCACTGTCCTGGCACCATTTGAGGAGGCCACGAGGATGGTGAGCAGTGACAGTGCATGCATCAGTGACACTGTACCTCTTGTCCACCTGTTGGAGCACACGCTGCGTGGAATAATGGACAGGGCACTTGAGGCAGAACAGAGGCAGGAAGAGGAGGACTTCCTTGCCTCTCAAGGCCCCCTTTACCCAGACAGTGTTCCTTCTATCCCACCCATCGCACAGGAAGAGGAAGAGGAGGAGGAGGAGGAGGAGGATTGTGTCAGCATGGAGGTGGAGGCTGGCACTCAGCATCATCAGCAGCAGTCTTTTAGGGATGATTTACAGTCCCAAGAAACCAGTGGACTTGTACGTGGCTGGGAGGAGGTGGCTGCGGATCATGTCGTCCTTAGTGACCCAGAGGACTCCGGAGCGAATGCCTCAGCAAACCTACGCTGCATGGCCTCCCTGATCCTGCAAAGTCTGCGGAAGGATCCTCGTATTCTTCGGATCAAGGAGAGGGACCATTACTGGCTGGCCACTCTCCTTGATCCACGGTACAAGGGTAAGGTTGCGGACCTTATGTTACCTTCGCAGAGGGAGCAGAGGATGAGACAACTCCGGGAGGCCTTGCAGAAAGGTCTGTGCAACGCGTTCCCAGAGACTGGGAGGTTACAAACTCCTGGTCCTGGACAACGAGTTGCTGAGGCTTCGGCCAGTCAAAGAAGGAGCGGTGGGGAAGGTGGCCGTCTGACCGATGCGTTCAGACAATTCTTTAGTCCGCAGCCCCAAAGTATGATCGGTTCCAGCAACCATCGCCAGCGTCTGATAAACATGGTGCAGGAATATCTAGGGGCAAGGTCAGACTTGGACACCTTCCCCACCGAAAATCCTCTGGCTTACTGGGTCTTGAGGATGGATCACTGGCCAGAGCTTGCACAGTATGCAATTGAGCTACTGGCCTGTCCTGCATCCAGCGTTCTTTCGGAACGCACATTCAGTGCTGCTGGAGGATTTGTCACGGATCACAGGGTGCGCCTGTCCACCGACTCGGTTGATCGACTGACTTTCATCAAGATGAACCAGTCTTGGATCACCACCAGCTACCACACACCTGATGCTGATATAACAGACTAATTGATTTTAACATGTCACATCCCTTCAAGACTGATGCTGATGCTGAGTGCCTGTGCTGTTATGTTGACTGGCTATCCTCCTCCTCCGAGTCCTCAATGATACGATTGATGATGATAGCTTGGAAGATCATTTTTGTTTATGGGTGCCGCCACCAGTGGCTAAGGCCCAATTTTTCAGCCCCTGTTTTACAGGGGCGTGTAATTACAATTTTTTTAGCAATAATTTGCCATAGGGCTCATTGCTGTGCTCCAAGTACAGTATCTGTGAGGGGTTGGAGTGTTGTGGCACCAGTGCCTAAGGCCCAATTTTTCAGCCCCTGTTTAACAGGGGCGTGTCATTACAATTTTTGAAGCAATACTTTGCAACAGGGCTCATTGCTGTGCTCCAAGTACAGTATCTGTGAGGGGTTGTAGTGTTGTGCCACCAGTGCCTAAGGCCCAATTTTTCAGCCCCTGTTTAACAGGGGCGTGTCATTACAATTTTTGAAGCAATACTTTGCAACAGGGCTCATTGCTGTGCTCCAAGTACAGTATCTGTGAGGGGTTGTAGTGTTGTGCCACCAGTGCCTAAGGCCCAATTTTTCAGCCCCTGTTCAACAGGGGCATGCAATTACAATTCTTGATCTAATAATTCACAGCAGGGCCCATTGCTGCACCCACCAAGAGTAACTCTGAGGGCTTACAGTGTTGTGGCAACGCCACCACCACCACCACCACCACGAAAGGCCCAATTTTTCAGCCCCTGTTCAAAAGGGGCATGTAATTACAATTCTTGATCTAATAATTCACAGCAGGGCCCATTCCTGCACCCACCAAGAGTAACTCTGAGGGCTTACAGTGTTGTGGCAACACCACCACCACCACCACCACCACGAAAGGCCCAATTTTTCAGCCCCCGTTCAACAGGGGCATGCAATTACAATTCTTGATCTAATAATTCACAGCAGGGCCCATTGCTGCACCCACCAAGAGTAACTGTCAGGGCTTACAGTGTTGTGGCACCAGCACCACCATCAAAGGCCCAATTTTTACTACCACTGTTCAACAATTATATGTAATTAAAATTCCTGATATAATAGTTGACAGCAGGGCGTTCCAGCACCAACCAAGAGTAACTGTGAGTGCTTACAGTGTTGTGCCAACACCAACAACTAAGGGGCCTATTTCTGCAGAGTATATACGGCAGGTCCCTACTTTCAAACATCCAACTTACAAACGACTCCTACTTGCAAACACAAGAAGACAACAGGAAGTGAGAGGAAATCTACCACTAGGAAGGAAAATTCTTTCCTGTAAGAATAAATATGGGAGAAAGGTGTCTCCTCTGTACTGATGCTTTATCAGCAATCCTTGTTTCAAGAAAAACACCACATTTCAAAAACAGTTGTCATTGGGACGGAAAGTGAGGTGAAATGTTCTGAACAGGGGCACAGACAGCAAAACAAATGTTACAGGGGTGATAACCCTTACCTATGTTTTCCAAAAAGTTTAAAAATAGATTTTTGGGCTGGAGCTACACTTCAACAATGTACCTGTTCAAAATTACAAACAGATTATACATAAGAACAAACCTACAGTCCCTGTCTTGTATGCACCGCCTGTATACGGCTGTTCAGAGTATATAGGGCCTTTTTTATTTTATGTGCGGGGTTCCCCTTAATATCCATGCAAGACCCAAAGGGGCTGGTAATGGGCTGGGGTAGGGGGGGGGGGGGTCATGGGGTAGCTATGCCATTTTTCTTAAAGATTTTCATCCATATTACCGGGACCAGACATTACATTAAAGCCGCAAGCAGTTTTAAATGGCTTTTTTTTCCTTTAGAAGTGTCATTTTGTGCAGGGACAGTTCTAAACACGGGAAACACGTGGCACTTCACAGGCATACTTTAGACACCCCCCAGGTACGATATTTAAAGGAATATTTGACTTTTTTTTTTCACTTTATGCATCATTAAAATGACTGCTCCCGAAAAACGACCGTTTTTAAAACTTCTTTTTGCATTGATACATGTCCCCTGGTGCAGAACCCGGGTTCCCAAACCCTTTTTAGGACAATAACATGCATAATAGTTGTTATAATTAGCACTTTAGAATTCGAACGTTCGCATCCATTGTATTTAATAGGGTTCTAATGTTCGTAAGGAACTTTCGGTCCGTTCGCGGGTTCTGTTGCGAACCGAACCCGGGGGTGTTCGGCTCATCACTATTGCAGAGTATTGCACAGTATTGCAGAGTATTGCACAGGGTATTGTACAGGGTATTGCACAGGGATGGATGGATGGCTGGATCTGTGACTGCAATTGTCACAGATCCAGCCCACAGCTGACATGTTCTGACATGGGGGACAACACTGATCAGTACAGAGAGGGGAGGGTGGAACCGGCGTCATCACATGACGCCGGTCTGTTTACAAGTGATCGTTCCGTCATTTGACGGAGCGATCACGTGGTAAACGGCCGCGATTAGCGGCCATCTACCGTGATCCGTGATGCCTGTAGCTGCACCCATCATTCAGATATCCCTGCATAAAGTTAAGGACGTCATATGACGGCCGGCGGGCGGGAAGTGGTTATTGCGGAGTATTGCCGGGTATTGCAGAGTATTGCCGGGTATTGCAGAGTATTGCGGGGTATTGCAGGGTAATGACGGGTATTGCCGGGTATTGCCGGGTATTGCGGAGTATTGCCGGGTATTGCGGAGTATTGCCGGGCATTGCGGAGTATTGCCGGGCATTGCGGAGTATTGCGGAATATGGGCAGGGTATTGCAGAGTATTGCACAGGGTATTGCAGAGTATTGCACAGGGTATTGCAGAGTATTGCAGAGTATTGCACAGTATTGCAGAGTATTGCACAGTATTGCAGAGTATTGCACAGGGTATTGTACAGGGTATTGCACAGGGATGGATGGATGGCTGGATCTGTGACTGCAATTGTCACAGATCCAGCCCACAGCTGACATGTTCTGACATGGGGGAGGGAGCTGACATGATCCGCTCCCTCCCCTCTCCTCTCACACTGTACCGATCAGTACAGAGAGGGGAGGGAGGAACCGGCGTCATCACATGACGCCGGTCCGTTTACAAGTGATCGTTCCGTCATTTGACAGAGCGATCACGTGGTAAACGGCCGCGATTAGCGGCCATCTACCGTGATCCGTGATGCGCCTCGGGTCTTCCCAGGGGGCGCGCGGAAGCAAGATTCTGGGAGGACATCCCTGGGACGTCCACCCTGGATAACTCGACCGCGCTGTAGACGTCTTTCGTCCATGGCGCGGTCGGCAAGTGGTTAAGGTGTTATTTCAAGACAAACAGGAGGTGTTAATACAGACAGCTCTGACTAACCGTTGTTTATGGACAACTGGGTGTTAAAAAGAAAGGTCAGTTGAAGTAAGATATAAATACATTGAGATTAAAATAATGCAGTGTGATAAAGCCACAGTTGTATAAGAAAATCATGCAAAAGTTACTTTATCAGCTTTAGTGAACATTTATTGGGAAGGAGTCTCTTGTGCTTCTATAGAAAGGCGCCATATATTGGCACAATGGAACTTTCTGTATATTTGTCTGCACTGAAAGATGATTAAGACTTGAGCCCCATACACACTATCAGTTTTCTTGCAGGTTTTTCTCTTCAGGTTTACCAAAACCATGTAGTGCAAGGGCCTGCCTGATTGCATACGAATTGAAACTCTTAAGGTTTGACCTCATATTAGATGGTTTTGGTAAACCTGAAGAGAAAAACCTGCAAGAAAACTGATAGTGTGTATGGGGCTTGAGGCCTCGTACACACGACCGTTTTTCTCGTCCAAAACAGTAAAGGAAAGTGCCGCGAGAGTTTTTTTGTCTAGAAAAACGTTCGTGTGTATGGTTTTACGACGAGAAAATTGCCGAGAATCTCGACGAGAAAATAGAGAACCTGCTCTCTATTTTCTCGTCAGGATTCCAGATTTCCTCGTCGTGTTTCTCGTCGGCCTGTTTTGTGACGAGAAAATGGTTTGTGTGTATGCTTTTACGACTCTTCCAAAAGCGCGCATGCTCACAAGCAACTATGAGACGGGAGCGCATCTTCTGGTAAAACAAGCCTTCGTAATGGAGAGAGCATATTCGTCACGCTCAAAAATATTTCATCGTTTAAATGTTCTGCATTGAAATCTTCGTTAGAATGTTACATTAATCAAAACGAGTGACCTTCTTTTGCTGCTGATATTCACACAGAGTTATGCCTTCTTTTTAACCTTTTTCATGCTGCTCTTTATAAGATTTATGTGTATTATATCGTGCAAGTTTTTAGGAAAAATTTAAATGGTTAGATTTTTCAAAATGATGTTAATTATAATTTCACAATGTTTTGATAGTGATCTCCCATTTAATTTTGGAATCTATATTATTTAAATTTCCCACCATGTTTTTGTGCTAATCAGATTTAGTTATTCTTTTGGGGGGGGGTGATATCTGTCCCTTTTATTGTCAGTCAAATGTATCTGCTTACTCCAAAGCTTGATTTTGTTTATTTAAAAATACACATAGTCAAGTATGAACTTAAACAAAAATCACATTTATTCATGTTTATAAATTAAATAAAGAGAAGGCAGCGCTGGAGAAGCTGCTGCCATTTGTGCATCCCAGGGACCCCAGAGCACACAGCAACCCTGTGTGGACACTAAAATTGGGAGCTTGAGAAGGCCAACATTTCTGAACACAATCTGATGCTGGCCTCCCAGAGGTCAGGAACAGCAGCAGGTGATATATATGTCCCAAGTGTGTGGTACTACAACAGGCTGCCTTCTGTCCGACCACAATGAAGCAAGGCCATCACTTCCTCTTCTTCCTGGCAACCTTCCCTGCAGCCTTTCCTGAAGCCTTCCCTGCAGCCTTCCTTCTTCGTTTGGCTGGAGGCTGGCCCACTGGAGGGGTACTCCTGTCAGGAGGAGGAGGTGGAGGTGTAGCAGAAGGGGGTGGGGCAGAAGAAGAAGGTGGAGGTGTAGCAGAAGGGGGTGGGGCAGAAGGTGGAGGTGTAGCAGAAGGGGGTGGGGCAGAAGGTGGAGGTGTAGCAGAAGGGGGTGGGGCAGAAGAAGAAGGTGGAGGTGTAGCAGAAGGGGGTGGGGCAGAAGGTGGAGGTGTAGCAGAAGGGGGTGGGGCAGAAGGTGGAGGTGTAGCAGAAGGGGGTGGGGCAGAAGAAGAAGGTGGAGGTGTAGCAGAAGGGGGTGGGGCAGAAGGTGGAGGTGTAGCAGAAGGGGGTGGGGCAGAAGGTGGAAGTGTAGCAGAAGGGGGTGGGGCAGAAGAAGAAGGTGGAGGTGTAGCAGAAGGGGGTGGGGCAGAAGAAGAAGGTGGAGGTGTAGCAGAAGGGGGTGGGGCAGAAGAAGAAGGTGGAGGTGTAGCAGAAGGGGGTGGGGCAGAAGAAGAAGGTGGAGGTGTAGCAGAAGGGGGTGGGGCAGAAGGTGGAGGTGTAGCAGAAGGGGGTGGGGCAGAAGGTGGAGGTGTAGCAGAAGGGGGTGGGGCAGAAGAAGAAGGTGGAGGTGTAGCAGAAGAGGGTGGGGCAGAAGAAGAAGGTGGAGGTGTAGCAGAAGGGGGTGGGGCAGAAGAAGAAGGTGGAGGTGTAGCAGAAGGGGGTGGGGCAGAAGAAGAAGGTGGAGGTGGAGGTGGAGGTTGAGGTTGGGTCAGTTGGGCCACCTCACATATGGCGGTATTGGGTGTAATTTTCTCCATCACCCCCTTGTTGAGCAAGGTGATGAGCAGGGGCTCGCATAGGAGGCGTTGCTCCATGCTCATCACCTTGAACTTAGCCTCCACTAGGCCGGCAATGGCCTCTTCAGGGGGTGTGGGCTCCTTGAGGGTGGCATGGGCCTCTTTAATAAGGGCCATTGCTGCCTCACTGGTGGTCCTGTCCCTCCTGCCTCTTTTGTGAAGCCGGATGGGAGGCACCTGGGATCTGGTGCTTCTCCTTTGCCCTGCCACCTCCTGTCTGCCACTGGGCCCTGCCACCTCCTGTCTGCCACTGGGCCCTGCCACCTCCTGGCTGGCACTGGGCCCTGCCACCTCCTGCCTGGCACTGGGCCCTGCCACCTCCTGGCTGCCACTGGGCCCTTCCTCCTCCTGCCTGACAGTTTCCAGACCCTCCTCCTGGCTGATTTCATCCTGTGTATGAAAAAGGAACATAGTTTAATATGTTGGTTTAATCTTTGCATCAAACTTTGTAATCCTGATTGAAGCAATTAGAATGTAAATGCATAAATCCTTGCTTTAAATTTACCACTACATCAGATTGACTATTTAGCACCCAATTAAGTGCAGAATAATGTCTACAGATCTTGATTTCACTTGTGGAATCCAAAATAATGTATGTTTCTCATCTTGACATATTTGTCAAACATTAATTTTATCCCAATACATTTTCAGTTAATACTATACCTGGCTCCAGATGGCCAAATCAGGATCATCCAGGATGGCTGCCTCCTCTTGCTCCAGAGAAGGCTCAGGTTGGCTGCAGGGAAGTCTGGGGGGAAGAGTGGAGAGTGATGGCCTTGTCTCAATGTGGTCATCCAGGAAGGACATCCTGTTGTAGTACCACAAAATCGGGACATAAACATCATCTGCTGCTGCTCCTGACCTCTGAGAAGCCAGCACCTTAGAGCGTTCAGTCCTGTAGGTACCTCTCAAGCTCCCAATTTTAGTGTCCACTTGTTTTGCTGTGGCTGTGGGCACCTTGGTATGCACAAATGGGAGCAGCTTCTCCAGCGCTGCTTTTCTCACCCCTTTTTTTTATGGATGGGGTTTTTTGTCTCCCACGGAGCCGGCAGCTCCCTTACCCGGTCAATAAATTCCGCCAGGAACTCTTTGACGCTAATAAAGACATTCATATTGTATCTGCAAGTTAAATAAATTATATTTAACTAATGTGAGGCAAACAGTCTAACCTCCTTAACATCCTAGTCACCATATATATCCTCCAACAATCTCAAGACAGTATAGGCCAACAATTTTTACAAGTCACAAAATCACATACCTTCGTTCGCACGTCCGTCACTTGAACTCCTCTCTCCGCACACCGAACGTACTATAGTCACATGTGTGTTTGCTATATACACACCACGCATGCGTCAAAATTCGAACACGTCGCTCCGCACACGTCGCCCGCCCATGACGTTCTAACTAACATCTTTTCCCCGCCCCTTCTCTTTCGGCGCGCAGACAGATATGGCGAAGTTACAGCAGGTGTCTGATAATTCCGTAACTAACAAGGAGACAAGCCCGGAGACCGAGGACACGTCACGATCAAGGAGGAGATTCAAGGCATCGAATATGTCTTTGGCGGAGATGGCGGAGATGGTGGACATCTTGCTCAAGGCTGATTATGATGCCAAGCATGGGCCGTATAGCAAACCAAATAGAAGGAAGGCCAAAATCCTCACTAAAGTTGTGAAGAGTCTGAAGGCGAAGTTCGGGGTGAAACGCTCAAATGAGCAGCTCAGAAAGAGGTGGTCAGACCTCAAACTGAGGGAGCCAGAGCAGTTGAGGAGCATAAAGAGAATGCTCGCTAAAAGTAAGTAAAATGTAGACTTTTCTGCTATTAATCTTTTTATAAACTGACATGTTATGTTTTTTTTTCTCATATTGGACTCCCTTCCAAAATGTAATATTTTGAACTTGGTTGGGCACAGTAATCGTTCGTTACGTTACCGACACTTCGTTCGGCCACTATCCGCGGTTTTGGCTTATTTTAGAGCCACAAAAGTAATTAGACATCTGCCATTTTTGATCAAATATTGTTGATAATTTTTTAGTCTAGATGATGTGTTTGTAAAGAGAATGAAATGCAAACTTTTATCAGTGTAAAGGAGAGGACACTCAGCAGCTGCTTCCACATCTGTACTTTGGAGCACTATAGTGTGGGCCACCAGACCCGCCTTTTTTGGGTGTCCCACACAGGTGCATCAGAGAATTTTTGAGGTGCCTCCATGTCAAAAAAATTACATCCAAATGTGAATACTAAACATATTTTGGGTCATAAATAATGCATTCTTCTTTAAATTCCGCCCAAACACACACTTGTACCCCACTTCCCAGCAATTTAGCCTGTTTTTATTTTAACAATGAGATTTACAGTGTGATAAATAGACCTTTTGTTTTATTCTCATAGGGGAGAGAAGACTAGGAGGAGGACACTCCAGGGAGCACATGCACCCCACAACTTCCAAGCAACCCCAAACTCCCAAAGACCCACAACCGAAGGATGTAGAGGAAGTTGAGGTGGAGGAAGGAGAAGTGCAGGAAGGAGAGGTGGATGACGTTGTGGATCTGGTCACCACAACAGGTCAGTATCTGTCACCACAGCTTCAGGTAAGAGAGGTAGGCCTGCAGAGTTCTAATACATTTTTTTTTTGGTTTTTAGGGGATGTAAATGTTGTGAAGGATAGTACACGGTTCTCTGCTGACAGTGCCCTCCGCCTCATCCAGCAAGTGATGGAATGTAGCACGGAACTGGACCTAATTAAACAAAGAATCCATGTGATGGAACAAACATTTAAAGACATTCTCGATGTTTTGGGGAGAATTCAATAAGCCATCCAAACACATTTGTTTTTACATGTTTGTTTTTGTAATTTTTTGAATTTTTTTGACTATCAAACCAGCCAAAAATTGAATATGCACACAGTGTGTCAACATGTGCTATCTGCCATCAGGGGATATCCATGTACGTCTTTTGTGGGTGCAACCCCTTCCTCGTATCTAAAGTCGGTGAACTGAGGAAGGGGATGCACCCCCAAAACACGTCCATTGATCACCCCTGATGGCAGATAGCACATGTTGACAATAGGGATCAGGATTGTAAACTTCCTAGATGAAAAAAATCCCAAATGTGTGCATATTCAATTTTTGGCTGGCCAAGGGGTGGCAGGACCCCATATTAGGACGGGCACATAGAGACATAGTTTGTGTAAGTGAATGTCTCCGATTGCTCAGAGGTAGGGATGAGCTTCGAGTTCGAGTCGAACTCATGTTCGACTCGAACATTGCCTGTTCGCCCGTTCGCCGAACAGCGAACAAATTGGGGTGTTCGCGGCAAATTCGAAAAATCTATGGGAGAAATCTAAAGTGCTAATTATAAAGGCTAATATGCAAGTTATTGTCCTAAAAAGTGTTTGGGGACCCGGGTCCTGCCTCAGGGGACATGTATCAATGCAAAAAGAAGTTTTAAAAACGGCCGTTTTTTCGGGAGCAGTGATTTTAATAATGCTTAAAATGAAAAAATAAAAGTGAAATATTCCTTTAAATTTCGTACCTGGGGGGTGTGTATGATATGCATGTAAAGTGGCGCATGTTTCCCGTGCTTAGAACTGTCCCTGCAAAAAGTGTCATTTTTGAAAGAAAAAAATGCATTTAAAACTGACTCGCGGCTATTAATGAATTGTCGGCTCCCGGCAATACATACAAAAGTCATTGATAAAAAAAAAAAAAAAGCGTGGGGGTTCCCCAGAATTCAATTACCAGGCCCTTCAGGTCTGGAATGGATATTAAGGGGAACCCCGCCGCAAATAAAAAAAAATTGACGTGGGGTTCCCCCAAATATCCATTCCAGGCCCTTCAGATCTGGCATGGATTTTAAGCGGAACTCCACCCCAAATAAAAAAAAAAATGGCGTGGAGTCCCCCTAAAAATCCATACCAGACCCCTTATCCGAGCATGCAACCTGGCCGGCCGCAGGGGAAAAGGGGGGGACGAGAAAGCGGCCCCCCCTCCCTCCTGAACCGTACCAAGCCACATGCCCTCAACATGGGGAGGATGTCCCCATGTTGATGGGGACAAGGGCCTCATCCCCACAACCCTTGCCCAGTGGTTGTGGGGGTCTGCGGGCGGGGGGCTTATCGGAATCTGGAAGACCCCTTTAACAAAGGGGACCCCCAGATCCCGGCCCCCCTCCTATGTGAATTGGTAAGGGGTACATTGTACCCCTACCATTTCACGAAGAAAGCGTAAAAAAATGTTTAAAAAAACACACAAACACGTTGAAAAAGTCCTTTATTAAAAAAAAAAAAAAAAAAACCATTCCAGCGGTGAAATCCAGTGTCCCGCGGCGATCCCGATGTCCAGCGCTGTCCGTCATTGGTTGTGCCTGAGCGGACCTGATGGGGAACTCCCTCTCAGTATTTTAAATGTATAGACCCGCCCCTTCTAAAGTTCCCCATCAGGTCCGCTCAGCGGACCAGATGCGGAACATGAGAAGGGGCGGGTCTATACATGTATTACCAAAGTGAGAGCAGTTCCCCATCAGGTCCGCCCCCTCGATATGTCGGACCCGCCTACGTCATTGGCTTGAGCGGGGAACTTCCTTCACTGTGTAATTTAAATTGACATAGTGAAGGAAGTTCCCCGCTCAAGCCAATGACGTAGGCGGGTCCGACATACCGAGGGGGCGGACCTGATGGGGAACTGCTCTCACTTTGGTAATACATGTATAAACCCGCCCCTTCTCATGTTCTGCATCTCGCCCGCTGAGCGGACCTGATGGGGAACATTAGAAGGGGCGGGTCTATACATTTAAAATACTGAGAGGGAGTTCCCCATCAGGTCCGCTCAGGCACAACCAATGAAGGACAGCGCTGGACATCGGGATCGCCGCGGGACACTGGATTTCACCGCTGGAATGTTTATTTATTTATTTTTTTAAATAAAGGACTTTTTCAAGGTGTTTGTGTGTTTTTTTAAACATTTTTTTACGCTTTCTTCGTGAAATGGTAGGGGTACAATGTACCCGTTACCAATTCACATAGGGGGGGTGGGATCTGGGGGTCCCCTTTGTTAAAGGGGTCTTCCAGATTCCGATAAGCCCCCCGCCCGCAGACCCCCACAACCACCGGGCAAGGGTTGTGGGGATGAGGCCCTTGTCCCCATCAACATGGGGACATCCTCCCCATGTTGAGGGCATGTGGCCTGGTACGGTTCAGGAGGGAGGGGGGCCGCTCTCTCGTCCCCCCCTTTTCCCCTGCGGCCGGCCAGGTTGCGTGCTCGGATAAGGGGTCTGGTATGGATTTTTAGGGGTCTCCACGCCATTTTTTTTTTTAAACTTGGGGTGGAGTTCCCCTTAAAATCCATGCCAGATCTGAAGGGCCTGGTAATTGAATTCTGGGGAACCCCCACGCTTTTTTTTTTTTTTTTTATCAATGACTTTTGTATGTATTGCCGGGAGCCGACAATTCATTAATAGCCGCGAGTCAGTTTTAAATGCATTTTTTTTCTTTCAAAAATGACATTTTTTGCAGGGACAGTTCTAAGCACGGGAAACATGCGCCACTTTACATGCATATCATACACACCCCCCAGGTACGAAATTTAAAGGAATATTTCACTTTTATTTTTTCATTTTAAGCATTATTAAAATCACTGCTCCCGAAAAAACGGCCGTTTTTAAAACTTCTTTTTGCATTGATACATGTCCCCTGGGGCAGGACCCAGGTCCCCAAACACTTTTTAGGACAATAACTTGCATATAAGCCTTTATAATTAACACTTTAGATTTCGAACGTTCGAGTCCATTGTATTTAATAGGGTTCTAAAGTTTACACGAACATTTTGTCTGTTCGCAGGTTCTGGTGCGAACCGAACAGGGGGGTGTTCGGCTCATCCCTGCTCAGAGGTATCCAATGTTGTAATTTTTGAAATGCAACTGTTATTTTTGTATTTTCATAAGCAAAAAATTGCCGGGTTGGGGCCAGGCCAACCCAAAATTAAAAAAAAAAAAAAAAATGAACAGAATGTGCACAGAGTAAAATATTTGACCACAAACAACGTGTAGCTTCTTTTTATAATACCCTCTAAGCTTATTTGGTTCTTTTGTAAGGTTACATAGTGAAATGGTTGTTATTTACTAAAGTAAAATACACTTGCCACTACAAATGCACAAAGACAAACTAGGAGACAGGAAAGAACAAATAATTAAAGGTTTAAACAAGCTTTTTATTGGGATACTTAGACATAGGCTGGCATAGGAATTGCCCCCCTACCCGTGAAATACTCCATGTATTTGTCCCGAACCTCACGGGCGTTTTGGGGGGGCAAGCCAAGACGGGCAGATTCCAGGCCCGGCAGGGGATTTGCAGGGGAAAGTCCAGCCTCTGGCAAAACTGAGGCCATATATGAATTAGATTTGCGGCAAAGAAAATTGTGTAGCACACAGCAGCATAACACTACATAGTTTATTTTGTAGTCCGCCAAGTGGATGGAAGTCATAAAAAGGCGGAACCGGCTGGCCATTATGCCGAAGGCATTTTCAACGACTCTTCGGCCCCTGGCCAGCCGGTAATTGAACACCCTCTTCTCTGGGGTCAGGGTCCTCTGTGGAAATGGCCTCATAAGATGCCGTCCGAGTCCGAAGGCTTCATCAGCCAAAAAAACAAAGGGGAGTCCTTCAATATTCCCTGCATCCGGTGGCAATGCAAGGTCGTCACTCTGGAGACGGAGGGCAAACTCCGTCTGGATGAAGGATCCCCCATCGGACATCCGGCCATTCTTCCCTACATCAACATAGAGGAATTCATACCGTGCTGACACCACCGCCATCAGCACAATGCTATGAAACCCCTTGTAGTTGTAGTAGTGGGACCCAGAACGGGGTGGCGGCACGATGCGGACGTGCTTCCCGTCTATGGCACCACCGCAGTTGGGGAAGTCCCACCGCGTGACAAACTCCGATGCCACAGTCTGCCATTCCTGTGGCGTGGAAGGAAGCTGTGGAGTGAAACAAGATGAAATAATATTAGAAAAACAAAGTCATACATTACAAGGAAATTCTATCCCAAAAAATTAGAGGCCAACATCAATCAAATTATACGTTTAATAAGCTGTTTAAAAAAAGTATAATGGAAGGCTCATTTATCATATTCATCACCCCCTCTGATGGGCCATTACTAAATTATTTTTGGGGGGGGGAGATGTGTTTGGCCACAGGATAGCATTGCAGTGGCGGTGCGTCCAGAGTGGGCGCTGGAGCACTGCCCCCTCTCTCCTGTGCCCATCACTCAGAACAATACATAGGTTCATGCGTTGCATGAACCTATGTATTGTCTATGCCGCACACTATTCAGGTGGATGGCCTCTTGTAAAGCGACCGACATATGAATCATTGCGGCATTTAGGGGGTTAAAATTGCATAGCAGAAACAGGTAGTAAAATAGTCTTGCACATTACAACCTGAGGGATGTAATTGGCTTCCTAAAAGAAAAATCGGGGACGCAGGGGGGGCATTCCTTGGGTAAACACTGACAGGCTGCTCTGCCAATCATGTTCACCAAGTCTGTTTAATGGTAACATGATTGGCTGATGCAACATGAAGGGAAGGAGAAGACATCAAGGACAGAAGAAGGATGGCGCTGACCACAAGAAGGTAAGTGCAGGGCTGGGGGGAAACTGGCTGCATTAGAGGGGACTAAATGGCTGCATTTGAGGGAACAAAATGGCTGCATTGGAGGGGACAACTGGGGGCGTTTAATAGGCACCAGAGCAAAAAAGGAGGAAGTTTATTTCCTAAATTGGGGTTTGAACCCCCAAACATTTGGAGCAACAGGCGCCCCTGCTGGAAAAGTTAGTGAAGGGAAATATTTATGGAGGAGAATAAGGGGGCAATCTAAAGCTTCCAACATGCATGGGGACAAAGGGGACATTCTCAGCATATTACAATCATGGTAATTAGGGAAGGATGAAAGAAATACAATACATTAGCATACATGTAATACATAAAATGTGATGTTAGGGGAGCAAACTTACCCTAATATAGTCCTCCTGCAGGACTTGGATGATGGCAGAACAGGTGTCTGGGATTATGAGGCCCAGAGCCTGGGGGGAGATGCCTGTGGTGAACTTCAAGTCCTGAAGACTTCTCCCTGTCGCCAGGTAACGCAACGTGGCGATGAGCCTCTGCTCAGCACTGATGGCTTCCTGCATAACGGTGTCCTTCCTGGTAATATAGGGGGACACCAAAGCCAACAGTTCCTGAAAAACGGGGTCAGACATCCGCAGAAAATTCCTGTAGTCCTCAGGATTATTCTCGACGATATACCGCAGCAGAGGCATGTGGCAGAATTGGTCCCGCTGGAGCAACCAATTCTTGGTCCATGAACTCCTCCTCACACCATTCATGGACTGGTCTTGGTCCAAAACAAGCAGACCAACACCAAGCGCACGCACAGCACGAACTCGACGACGAGAACGTCCAGGCGACATGGCTAGGAAACGGTCGTCTAATCAGAACGTACAGAACAGAACGCACTTTAGAACAGCAAGGCCTATGAATAACGAACTGAAAATCAGAAACGAACAGGCAAGAACACACTGTAAAACAGATACGACCTGCCTAGACGCCCTGAAAGTCAAGATACGAACCCACAAGCACAAACTGAACGGCAGAAAACGATCTGAAAAGTACGAAGACTGAAAAGCGCGAATCGTCTCTTCCCAAACTTTTACTTCACAGGCGGTAACACGAGATCAGCAAAAGCAGCCCAAGGGGTGGTGCCAAGAAAAAAGATCTTCCCCTTTATAGTGCCGTCGTACGTGCTGGACGTGAGCGCGGAGAACAACGAGGAAATTGGGAAATGACAGTGTGTACGCATAGAAAGCTTGATGAGAAAATCGACAAGCTTAACAAGAATCTCGTCGAAAAAAACGACGTGTTTTTTACGACGAGAAACTCGGTCGTGTGTACGAGGGCTGACATGTGTTTTTGTTTAGCAGTCAGAGTGACGGAACACGTGTGGTTCATTCAATCATACTGTATGAGAAACATGATTGGTTCTAAAAAAATGTACTTCAACATGATCAAGTTTCTTTCAGAAATATAATATTTAGGAAAGCCCAACCTAAAATAATGTTTTTTGCAAAATTAAAGCAGTTATAAGTGAAGTTTTAGTAAAAGAAAAATACAAGAATCTGGTAAGATTATTACTTTTACAAAATTTTATTTAGTCACAGGATAAAGAGGGGGACAATGAAATTTTGTCTTGGTTAGAATCAGTACAGACTGATGATGGAGATAAAATATATTGTAAAATAATTGATTCCAACAATAATGGATAGAGTTATTTTTAAATGAAAATATTTCTTTTTGCATATCCAGGTACTTGACTGACTGACAAATTGATTAATTGATTTTTGTTTAAGCTAATGAAAGAAATTATGAACTACTTATGTTGCACCATTTTGTCATCAAACTTCTGAATATTGTTTTATTTGTTTATAGAACAATTCAAAAGGAAAGAGTAACCTGATACTACAAAGTATTGAGAGATTTGGCAATATATGTAGATTGATTATATTAGTTTTTCACCTGCTAAAGGAGGATACAGGCCTGGTTCACACTGGGGCGACAAACGCTCCGACATTGGGAGCTCATGTCGCATGACGTGTGAAAATCAATGTTTCCCTATGGGAGCCGTCCTAACTGGTCCGACACATGTCGGTCCGACTTTGAAAATGCTCCCTGTACTACTTTGGTCCGACTTTGATCCGACTTCAGCCCATTGACTATCATTGAAGTCGGATCAAAGTCGGACCGCAGTCTTGCATGGTCCGACTTTGGCATGCGACTTGTGCTCTGCTGCTCTTGAGGGGGAACTCCAGGCCAAATTTAAAATAAAAAACCGGCGTGGGTTCCCCTCCAGGAGCATACCAGGGCCTTGGGTCTGGTCTGGATTTGAACGGGCGCCCCTACGCCGAAAAAACGGCGTGGGGAGTCCCCCCAAAATCCAAACCAGACCCTTATCCGAGCACACAACCTGGCCGGCCGCAGGGGAAGAGGCGGGGACGAGAGAGCGGCCCCCCCTCCCTCCTGAACCGTACCAGGCCGCATGCCCTCAACATGGGGGGTTTGGTGCTCTGGGGCAGGGGGGCGACCTGCGGCCCCCCCACCCCAGAGCACCCTGTCCCCATGTTGATGAGGACAGGGCCTCTTCCCGACAACCCTGGCCGTTGGTTGTCGGGGTCTGCGGGCGGGGGGCTTATCGGAATCCGGGAGCCCCCTTCAATAAGGGGGTCCCCGGATCCCGCCCCCCAACCCTATGTGAATGAGTATGGGGTACATCGTACCCCTACCCATTCACCTGGTGGACAAAAAATTGCAATAAAAAAACACTACACGGGTTCTCAAAGTAATTTATTGCACAGCTCCGGGGGTCTTCTTCCGACTTCCGGGGGTCTCCGGTGTCGTCTCCGCGCTCTCCGGTTCTTTCTTCCGCCGGGCCTCCGCTAACTTCTTTTTAGCTCTCTTGCTAACAGAGGCCCGGTCTTCCCGTTGTCTCGTCCGGCTCTCCGTTGTCCTTCTGCCGGCCCCTCCACTAACTTCTTTTTAGCTCTTTCGCTAGTGGAGGGGCCGGGCTTCCCGTCGTCGCCGTCGGCTTCTTCTTCCCTCTTCTCCTCCTCGATGTTGACGCGTCGCTTCCTCCCGCTGTAATACTGGCTCTCCGCTCTGCTCCGCATTAATATAGGCTTCTCGTGACGTCACAGTCACATGTTCCGGGGCACATGGCCCCGGAGCATGTGACTGTGACGTCATGGGAACATGTGACTGTGACGTCATGAGAAGCCTATATTAATGCGGAGCGGAGCGGAGAGCCAGTATTACAGCGGGAGGAGGCGACGCGTCAACATCGAGAAGGAGAAGAGGGAAGACCGCGCCCCTCCACTAGCGAAAGAGCTACCAAGATGTTAGTGGAGGGGCCGGCAGAAGAACAACGGAGAGCCGGACGAGACAACGGGAAGACCGGGCCTCTGTTAGCAAGAGAGCTAAAAAGAAGTTAGCGGAGGCCCGGCGGAAGAAAGAACCGGAGAGCGGGAGACGACACCGGAGACCCTCGAAGTCGGAAAAGACCCCCGGAAGTCGGAAGAAGACCCCCGGAGCTGTGCAATAAATTACTTTGAAAACCTGTGTAGTGTTTTTTTATTGCAAATTTTTTCCACCAGGTGAATGGGTAGGGGTACGATGTACCCCATACTCATTCACAGAGGGTGGGGGGGCCGGGATCCGGGGGCTCCCTTATTGAAGGGGGCTTCCGGATTCCGATAAGCCCCCCGACAACCAACGGCCAGGGTTGTCGGGAAGAGGCCCTGTCCTCATCAACATGGGGGCAGGGTGCTCTGGGGTGGGGGGCCGCAGGTCGCCCCCGTGCCCCAGAGCACCAAACCCCCCATGTTGAGGGCACGCGGCCTGGTACGGTTCAGGAGGGAGGGGGGCCGCTCTCCTGTCTTCCCCTGCGGCCTGCCAGGTTGTGTGCTCGGATAAGGGTCTGGTTTGGATTTTGGGGGGACCCCCACGCCGTTTTTTCAGCGTAGGGGCGCCTGTTCAAATCCAGACCAGACCCAAGGGCCTGGTATGCCCCTGGAGGGGAACCCGCGCCATTTTTTTAATTTAAAATTTGGCCTGGAGTTCCCCTTCAAGATTCATACCAAACACAGTGCCTGATATTGGCGGGGATCCAAGTCGGATCCCCGTTCATTGAAAGTCGGACATATGTCGGCTTCATGTCGCAGGGCAAAGTCGGATCCAAAGTAGGACAGATGTCGTGTCGCACTAGTGTGAACCCAGCCACAAGGATGTTTTTTCCTTTAGTTAATATTTCTTTTGATAAATTAATTGAGGAAATTCTAGGAAAAAATAAATATTTTTAACATAAGCTAAGTTCTTGTGAACTGATGTCATATTCCATTGGGGTTGGATTTCAAACCATGGAATCAGATAATGATTTTTTTATTTTATAGGACAGGTAGTGAAGGACAAGTATGCAATTTTAGTTATTTAACCACTTGACAACTGGGCACTTAAACCCCCTTCCTAACCAGACGAATTTTCAGCTTTCGGTGCTCTCACATTTTGAATGACAATTACTCAGTCATACAACACTGTACCCATATGAAATTTTTGTCCTTTTTTTCACACAAATAGAGCTTTCTTTTGGTGGTATTTAATCACTGTTGGGTTTTTTATTTTTTGCACTATAAAGAGAAAAAAGACTGAAAATTTTGTAAAAAAATGAATTTTTCTTTGTTTCCGTTATAAAATTTTGCAAATTAGTATTTTTTCTTCATACATTTTGGCCAAAATTTATACTGCTACATATCTTTGGTAAAAATAAGTACAAATTGGTGGATATTATTTGGTCTTTGTGAAAGTTATAGAGTCCACAAGCTATGGTGCCAATATCTGAAAATTTATCACACCTGAAGTACTGACGGCCTATCTCATTTCTTGAGACCCTAACATGCCAGAAAAGTACAAATACCCCCCAAATGACCCCTTTTTGGAAAGAAGACATTCCAAGTAGTGATGAGCCGAACACCCCCGGGTTCGGTTCGCACCAGAACCCGCGAACGGACCGAAAGTTCGCGCGAACATTAGAACCCTATTAAATACAATGGATGCGAACGTTCGGATTCTAAAGTGCTAATTATAACGACTATTATCCATATTGTCCGAAACAGAGTTTGGGAACCCGGGTTCTGCACCAGGGGACATGTATCAATGCAAAAAGAAGTTTTAAAAACGGACGTTTTCCGGGAGCAGTCATTTTAATGATGCATAAAGTGAAAAAAAAAAGTCAAATATTCCTTTAAATATTGTACCTGGGGGGTGTCTAAAGTATGCCTGTGAAGTGCCACGTGTTTCCCGTGTTTAGAACTGTCCTTGCACAAAATAACATTTCTAAAGGAAAAAAAGCCATTTAAAACTGCTTGCGGCTTTAATGCAATGTCTGGTCCCGGTAATATGGATGAAAATCTTTAGGAAAAATGGCATAGCTACCCCATCAACCCCCCCCCCCTACCCCAGCCCATTACCAGCCCCTTTGGGTCTTGTATGGATATTAAGGGGAACCCCGCACACAAAATAAAAAAGCCCCTATATACTCTGAACAGCCGTATACAGGCGGTGCATACAAGACAGGGACTGTAGGTTTGTTCTTATGTAGAATCTGTTTGTAATTTTGAACAGCTGCATTGTTTAAGTGTAGCTCCATGCCAAATTCCTTTTTTTTAGCTTTATGGAAAACATAGGGAACGGTTATCACCCCTGTCACATTTTTGTTGCTGTCTGTGCCCCTGTTCAGAACATTTCACCTCACTTTGCGTCCCAATGACAACTGTTTTTGAAATGTGGTGTTTGTATTGAAACAAGGATTGGTGATAAAGCATCAGTAGAGAGGAGACACCTTTCTCCCATATTAATTCTTACAGGAGAGAATTTTCCTTCCAAAGGGTAGATTTCCTCTCACTTCCTGTTGTCTTCTTCCGTTTGCAAGTAGTAGTAGTTTGTAAGTTGGATGTTTGAAAGTAGGGACCTTCCGTATATACTCTGCAGAAATTGGCCCCTTAGGTGTTGGTGTTGGTGTTGGCACAACACTGAAAGCACTCACAGTTATTCTTGGTGGGTGCTGGAACGCCCTGCTGTCAAGTATAATATCAGGAATTGTAATAACATATAATTGTTGATCAGTGGTAGTAAAAATTGGGCCTTTGATGGTGGTGCTGGTGCCACAACACTGTAAGGCCTGACAGTTACTCTTGGTGGGCGCAGCAATGGTCCCTGCTGTGAATTATTAGATCAATAATTATAATTGCATCCCCCTGTTGAACAGGGGCTGAAAAATTGGGCCTTTGGTGGTGGTGGTGGTGGTGATGGTGGTGGTGCTGGTGCCACAACACTGTAAGGCCTGACAGTTACTCTTGGTGGGCGCAGCAATGGGCCCTGCTGTGAATTATTAGATCAATAATTATAATTGCATGCCCCTGTTGAACAGGGGCTGAAAAATTGGGCCTTAGGCACTGGTGGCACAACACTGCAACCCCTCACAGATACTGTACTTGGAGCACAGCAATGAGGCCTGTTGCAAAGTATTGCATCAAAAATTTTAATTACACGCCCCTGTTAAACAGGGGCTGAAAAATTGGGCCTTAGCCACTGGTGGCGTCACCCATAAACCAAAATGATCTTCCAAGCTATCATCGTTAATCGTATCATTGAGGAGGAGGAGGAGGATAGCCAGACAACATAACAGCACAGGCACTCAGCATCAGCATCAGTCTTGAAGGGATGTGACATTTTAAAATCAATTAGTCTGTTATATCAGCATCTGGTGTGTGGTAGCTGGTGGTGATCCAAGACTGGTTCAACTTGATGAAAGTCAGTCGATCAACCGAGTCGGTGGACAGGCGCACCCTGTGATCCGTGACAAATCCTCCAGCAGCACTGAATGTGCGTTCTGAAAGAACGCTGGATGCAGGACAGGCCAGTAGCTCAATTGCATACTGTGCAAGCTCTGGCCAGTGATCCATCCTCAAGACCCAGTAAGCCAGAGGATTTTCGGTGGGGAAGGTGTCCAAGTCTGACCTTGCCCCTAGGTATTCCTGCACCATGTATATCAGACGCTGGCGATGGTTGCTGGAACCGATCATACTTTGGGGCTGCGGACTAAAGAATTGTCTGAACGCATCGGTCAGACGGCCACCTTCCCCACCGCTCCTTCTTTGACTGCCCGAAGCCTCAGCAACTCGTTGCCCAGGACCAGGAGTTTGTAACCTCCCAGTCTCTGGGAACGCGTTGCACAGACCTTTCTGCAAGGCCTCCCGGAGTTGTCTCATCCTCTGCTCCCTCTGCGACGGTACGATAAGGTCCGCAACCTTACCCTTGTACCGTGGATCAAGGAGAGTGGCCAGCCAGTAATGGTCCCTCTCCTTGATCCGAAGAATACGAGGATCCTTCCGCAGACTTTGCAGGATCAGGGAGGCCATGCAGCGTAGGTTAGCTGAGGCATTCAGTCCGGAGTCCTCTGGGTCACTAAGGACGACATGATCCGCAGCCACCTCCTCCCAGCCACGTACAAGTCCACTGGTTTCTTGGGACTGTAAATCATCCCTAAAAGACTGCTGCTGATGATGCTGAGTGCCAGCCTCCACCTCCATGCTGACACAATCCTCCTCCTCCTCCTCTTCCTGTGCGATGGGTGGGACAGAAGGAACACTGTCTGGGTAAAGGGGGCCTTGAGAGGCAAGGAAGTCCTCCTCTTCCTGCCTCTGTTCTGCCTCAAGTGCCCTGTCCATTATTCCACGCAGCGTGTGCTCCAACAGGTGGACAAGAGGTACAGTGTCACTGATGCATGCACTGTCACTGCTCACCATCCTCGTGGCCTCCTAAAATGGTGCCAGGACAGTGCATGCATCCCTGATCATGCCCCACTGGCGTGGTGAAAAAAACCCCAGCTCCCCTGACCCTGTCCTGGTGCCGTAGTCGCACAGGTACTCATTGATGGCCCTCTGCTGCGTGTGCAGCCGCTGCAGCATGGCCAACGTTGAGTTCCACCTGGTGGGCATGTCACATATAAGGCGGTTCTTGGGCAGGTTCAACTCCTTTTGAAGCTCAGCCAGGCGAGCACTGGCATTATAAGATCTACGGAAATGCACACAGACTTTCCTGGCCTGCCTCAGGACATCCTGTAAGCCCGGGTACCTGCCCAAGAACCGCTGCACCACCAGGTTAAGGACGTGAGCCATACAGGGCACATGGGTCAGTTGTCCCTGTCGGAGGGCGGAGAGGAGGTTGGTGCCATTGTCGCAAACCACCATTCCTGGCTTAAGCTGGCGTGGCGTCAACCACCTCTCGGCCTGCCCCTGCAGAGCAGACAGGACCTCTGCCCCAGTGTGGCTCCTGTCCCCCAAACACACCAGCGCAAGCACGGCATGGCATCTTTTTGCCTGCGTACTTGCGTAGCCCCTTGAATGCCTACGGAGCACCGCTGGTTCCGAGGACAAACCACAGGAAGAGGCCATGGAGGAAGAAGAAGAGGAGGGGGTGGAGGAGAGAGGTGTGTCACAACCAGTAGTAGCATTTTGGAGGCGTGGGGGTGGAACAACCTCCAACACTACTGCACCTTGTCCTGCATCCTTCCCAGCTGCCAAAAGAGTGACCCAATGGGCCGTGAAAGAAAGGTAACGTCCCTGTCCATGCCTGCTGGACCATGAGTCAGCGGTAATATGCACCTTACCGCTGACCGCCCTGTCCAGCGAGGCCAAGACATTGCCTTCCACATGCCTGTAGAGAGCCGGAATAGCCTTCCGTGCGAAAAAGTGTTGTTTGGGAACCTGCCACTGAGGAACCGCACATTGCACAAACTCACGGAAGGGGGCCGAGTCTACCAACTGAAAAGGCAGCAGTTGAAGCGCTAGCAATTTAGCCAAGCTAGCATTCAACCGCTGGGCATGTGGATGGCTGGGAGTGAACTTCTTTTGACGGTCCAGCAGCTGGGGCAGGGAAATTTGCCTGCTAGAATCGGACGTTGGTGTACTGCTAGCAGAGTGCCCGCAAGTACTTGCCTGTGACACACCTAATTCTACACCTTCATTCCTCTCAGAGCAGGTTTCAGAGAGGAGTGAAGGTATAGTGGGGTTGGAGATCCCAGCTGATGCGGTGCAAGAAGAGGTCAGCTTTGTTCTTTGGTGTGGGTCTTTAAGGTAGGCTTGCCAACGAGCTGCATGGCAGGTCAACATATGTCTGATCAAGCATGTGGTGCCCAAGCGGCTGATGTTTTGGCCACGCGATATACGCTTGAGACATATGTTGCAAACAGCAGCTGTGCGATCTGATGCACTCGCCTCAAAAAAGGCCCACACCAAAGAACTTTTTGAATGACGGGCAGAGGCAGCGCCCTGCACAGGCGGAGCTCTGCGGTGTGATTCCGTCGGTGTGCTGCCCATACACTGGCCACTCAAGGGCATCCTGCCTCGTTGGAGATGTGCCTCCTCCTCATCCTCCTCCTCCTCCTCTCTCCTATTAGGCACCCACGTGGAGTCAGCGACCTCATCATCCCCTCCCTCCTCATCACTGGAGCCAATCTGGCAGTATGCTGCAGCTGCTGGAACATGACTGCCAGATTGGTGTCCTTCTTGAGCATCCCCTCTCTCTGCTCTCACGCTGCTGCCTTCCTCTAGCTGGGTATCATCATCAGATCCTTCCAAACGCTGGGCATCCTCCTGGAGCATGTACCCAACACTGTGCTCAAACAGTTCGGGGGACTCCTCAGGAGGAGGGCATGGTGGGTCTAGGGAAGGATTGACTAATGAAGATAATGATACCAGAGAAGAGGACGCTTTGGCAGCTGCTTTGCCACTACCCTGAGCCTGAGTGAGAGAGGATGAGGAGGATGAGATGGGCTTGGTCATCCACTCTACCAAGTCTTCGGCATGATGTGGCTCAACATGTCCAGCTGCCGAAAACAAGGACAAGCGTGTCCCATGGCCATGTGCTGATGACAATGCACCGCGTACACGACCAGCACTGTTGCCCCCAGACACAGAGCCTGCTTGCCCTCTTTTTTTGCCTCCTGACTGTCTGCCTCTCCTTGGTTGCCTTCCAGACATTTTAATGGATGGCCTGCAGGGAGATGGGAAAAACGGCAATAAGGGCTACCTTCAGGTGTATATTGTGCAGGAGGCTTAGCAACAATGACACTGACACTGTCCCCTGCCTATCCTTCTCTGTCCCTAAACACAAGGATTGAAAATATGGTTCAGCAAAAAAGTTTTAGAACAGAATAGCACACTGACACTTTCCCTCACTGTACCTCTCTGTCCCTCAACTCAAGGATTGAAAATATGGAACAGCAAAATTGATTTAGAACAGAATAGCACACTGTCAGTTTCACTCACTGTAGCTCTCTGTCCCTCAACTCAAGGATTGAAAATATGGTTCAGCAAAATAGTTTTAGAACACAATAGCACACTGACACTTTCCCTCACTGTACCTCTCTGTCCCTCAACTCAAGGATTGAAAATATGGAACAGCAAAATTGATTTAGAACAGAATAGCACACTGTCAGTTTCACTCACTGTACCTCTCTGTCCCTCAACTCAAGGATTGAAAATATGGAACAGCAAAATAGTTTTAGAACAGAATAGCACACTGTCAGTTTCACTAACTGTACCTCTCTGTCCCTCAACTCAAGGATTGAAAATATGGTTCAGCAAAATAGTTTTAGAACAGAATAGCACACTGTCAGTTTCACTCACTGTACCTCTCTGTCCCTCAACTCAAGGATTGAAAATATGGTTCAGCAAAATAGTTTTAGAACACAATAGCACACTGACACTTTCCCTCACTGTAGCTCTCTGTCCCTCAACTCAAGGATTGAAAATATGGTTCAGCAAAATAGTTTTAGAACACAATAGCACACTGACACTTTCCCTCACTGTAGCTCTCTGTCCCTCAACTCAAGGATTGAAAATATGGAACAGCAAAATAGTTTTAGAACAGAATAGCACACTGTCAGTTTCACTCACTGTACCTCTCTGTCCCTCAACTCAAGGATTGAAAATATGGTTCAGCAAAATAGTTTTAGAACAGAATAGCACACTGTCAGTTTCACTCACTGTACCTCTCTGTCCCTCAACTCAAGGATTGAAAATATGGTTCAGCAAAATAGTTTTAGAACAGAATAGCACACTGTCAGTTTCCCTCACTGTACCTCTCTGTCCCTCAACTGAAGGATTGAAAATATGGAACAGCAAAATTGATTTAGAACAGAATAGCACACTGTCAGTTTCACTCACTGTACCTCTCTGTCCCTCAACTCAAGGATTGAAAATATGGTTCAGCAAAATAGTTTTAGAACACAATAGCACACTGACACTTTCCCTCACTGTAGCTCTCTGTCCCTCAACTCAAGGATTGAAAATATGGAACAGCAAAATAGTTTTAGAACAGAATAGCACACTGTCAGTTTCACTCACTGTACCTCTCTGTCCCTCAACTCAAGGATTGAAAATATGGAACAGCAAAATTGATTTAGAACAGAATAGCACACTGTCAGTTTCACTCACTGTACCTCTCTGTCACTCAACTCAAGGATTGAAAATATGGTTCAGCAAAATAGTTTTAGAACACAATAGCACACTGACACTTTCCCTCACTGTAGCTCTCTGTCCCTCAACTCAAGGATTGAAAATATGGTTCAGCAAAATAGTTTTAGAACACAATAGCACACTGACACTTTCCCTCACTGTAGCTCTCTGTCCCTCAACTCAAGGATTGAAAATATGGAACAGCAAAATTGATTTAGAACAGAATAGCACACTGTCAGTTTCACTCACTGTACCTCTCTGTCCCTCAACTCAAGGATTGAAAATATGGTTCAGCAAAATAGTTTTAGAACACAATAGCACACTGACACTTTCCCTCACTGTAGCTCTCTGTCCCTCAACTCAAGGATTGAAAATATGGAACAGCAAAATAGTTTTAGAACAGAATAGCACACTGTCAGTTTCACTCACTGTACCTCTCTGTCCCTCAACTCAAGGATTGAAAATATGGTTCAGCAAAATAGTTTTAGAACACAATAGCACACTGACACTTTCCCTCACTGTAGCTCTCTGTCCCTCAACTCAAGGATTGAAAATATGGAACAGCAAAATAGTTTTAGAACAGAATAGCACACTGTCAGTTTCACTCACTGTACCTCTCTGTCCCTCAACTCAAGGATTGAAAATATGGTTCAGCAAAATAGTTTTAGAACAGAATAGCACACTGTCAGTTTCCCTCACTGTACCTCTCTGTCCCTACAAACAAGGATTAGCACAGAATAGCACACTGTCACTGACACTCTCCCTACCTATCCTTATTTGTCCCTAAACACAAGGAATCCAGGATTAGTAAAGGAAAAAAAATTACACTGTCCCTGCCTATGCTTCTCTTTCCCTGCTCCGGAACACACTACACAAGGCCGCCGCGCTGGCGGCCTTTTATAGTGTGGGGCGTGTACTAAACCCCATCAGCAATAATTGGCCACAGGCATCCTGCCTGTGGCCAATCATTGCTCTCCTCGCTGCCGGCGCTGTGATTGGCCAAGCATGCAGGGTCACAGTGCATGCTTGGCCAATCACAGCGCCTGGATGACACTGCGATGGCGTAGTGCATTGTGGGCCGTTCGCGTCACTCGAATTTGGCGCGAACGGCCCAAATCGTTCGATCTTCGTCGAACGATCGAACAGCCGATGTTCGAGTCAAACGTATGTTCGACTCGAACACGAAGCTCATCCCTAATTCCAAGGTATTTAGAAAGAGTCATTGTGAGTTTTTTGAAGTTGTCATTTTTTCCCACAATTCTTTGCAAAAATCAAGATTTTTTTTTCTTTTTTCCACAAAATTGTCATATTAGCAGGTTATTTCTCACACACAGCATATGCATAATACCACAAATTACACCCCAAAACACATTCTGCTATTCCTCCTGAGTATGGCGATACCACATGTGTGAGACTTTTACACAACGTGGCCACATACAGAGGCCCAACATGCAGGGAGCACCTTCAGGCGTTCTGGAGAACCCAGGCCAATTCTGACATTTCTCTCCTACATGTAAAAATCATAATTTGTTTGCTAGAAAATTACATAGAACCCCAAAACATTATATATGTTTTTTTAGCAAAGACCTTAAAGAATATAATGGTGGTCATTGCAACTTTTTATCTTGCACGGTATTTGCGCAGAAATTTTTCTAACGCGTTTTTTACGGAAAAAAACTGTTTTGTGCCTAAAAGAAAAAAAAAACAGTAAAGTTAGCTCAATGTTTTTGCATAATGTGAAAGATGAAGTTACGCTGAGTAAATAGATACCTAACATGTCACCCTTCAAAATTGCACACGCTCGTGGAATGGCGCCAAACTTCGCTACTTAAAAATCCCCATAGGCAACGCTTTAAATATTTTTACTGGTTACATGTTTTGAGTTACAGAGGAGGTCTAGGGCCAAAATTATTGCTCTCGCTCTAACGTTCGCAACGATACCTCACATGTGTGGTTTGAACACCGTTTTCATATGTGGGCGGGGCTTACGTATGCGTTCACTTCTGCATGCGAGCTCGCGGGGGCAGGGGCGCTTTAAAAAAAATATATATATTTTATTGTTCATTTTACTTTATTTATTTTAGTTTGACATGTTTTTCCGCCCCAAATTTTTTTTTGATCACTTTTATTCCTATTACAAGGAATGTAAACATCCCTTGTAATAGGAATATGGCATGACAGGTCCTCTTTACAGTGAGATATGGGGTCAATAAGACCCCACATCTCACCTCTAGGCTGGGAAGCCTGAAAAAAAAACAAAAAAAAAAACAATCCTGGCTTTGATCGTAGCGGTGAGTCGGTAAAAGCACCGGAGGGCAGCGGGAGGGGGGGGCATCCCCTCTCACCTTCCGTAAGAGCGATCAAGCGGTGGAACAGCCGCTATGATCATTCTTATGGTGCAGGGAATCGCCAGCTGAAAAAGCGAATATCTGAATGATGCCTGTAGCTGCTCCCATCATTCAGATATCCCCGCACAAAGTCAAGGACGTCATATGACGGCCGGCGGGCGGGAAGTGGTTATTGCAGAGTATTGCCGGGTATTGCGGAGTATTGCCGGGTATTGCGGAGTATTGCCGGGTATTGAGGAGTATTGCCGGGTATTGAGGAGTATTGCCGGGTATTGAGGAGTATTGCCGGGTATTGCCGAGTATTGCCGGGTATTGCCGAGTATTGCCGAGTATTGCGGGGTATTGCCGGGTATTGCGGAGTATTGCCGGGTATTGAGGAGTATTGCAGGGTATTGCGGAGTATTGCAGGGTATTGCGGAGTATTGCAGGGTATTGAGGAGTATTGCAGGGTATTGTGGAGTATTGCCGGGTATTGTGGAGTATTGCCGGGTATTGTGGAGTATTGCCGGGTATTGTGGAGTGTTGCAGGGTATTGAGGAGTATTGCGGAGTATGGCAGGGTATTGCGGAATATGGCAGAGTATTGCACAGTATGGGCAGAGTATGGGCAGGGTATTGCACAGTATGGGCAGGGTATTGCACAGGGTATTGCACAGGGTATTGCACAGGGTATTGCAGAGTATGGGCAGAGTATGGGCAGGGTATTGCACAGGGTAT
The DNA here is from genome assembly GCA_029206835.1 of Rana muscosa. NCBI lineage: Eukaryota > Metazoa > Chordata > Amphibia > Anura > Ranidae > Rana > Rana muscosa. Next base: position 16,769,356 of record CM055121.1, on the reverse strand, counting down.
TGCAGAGTATTGCACAGGGTATTGCAGAGTATTGCACAGGGTATTGCAGAGTATTGCACAGGGTATTGCAGAGTATTGGCAGGGTGTATTGCAGAGTATTGGCAGGGTGTATTGCAGAGTATTGCACAGGGTATTGCAGAGTATTGCACAGGGTATTGCAGAGTATTGCACAGGGTGTATTGCAGAGTATTGCACAGGGTGTATTGCAGAGTATTGGCAGAGTATTGCACAGGGATGGCTGAGCAGGGATGGATGGATGGCTGGATCTGTGACTGCAATTGTCACAGATCCAGCCCACAGCTGACATGGGGGAGGGAGCGGACATGATCCGCTCCCTCCCCTCTCCTCTCACACTGTACCGATCGGTACAGAGAGGGGAGGGAGGAACCGGCGTCATCACATGACGCCGGTCTGTTTACAAGTGATCGCTCCGTCATTTGACGGAGCGATCACGTGGTAAACGGCCACGATTAGCAGCCATCTACCGTGATCCGTGATGCGCCGGGTCTTCCGGACCCGGCGGTCACGGACATATCCTGGAGCGCGCCCCAGGGGGCGCGCGGGAGCAAGATTCTGTGAGGACGTCCCTGGGACGTCCATTAAGGATAACTCGACCGCGCTGTGGACGTCTTTTGTACATGGCGCGGTCGGGAAGTGGTTAATAAAGTTTTTATGTTTCTTATCATCTTTAATGCTCAGGTATTGTAGAACGTATGAATAGTATTACAAAGTCTAAATAGGGTAAGATGATTCAAGAAAAGGTAAAGATTAGGTGACTTATTTACCTGTTATATTTTCAGTTTAAAAACTTTATAATTTTCTAAGCATAGGGTTTGTTAATTTTTATGAGTTAATGTCAGGATGAAGAATGTCTGTTCTTCTATGTCTTTTGAAATGAGCATACTAAGTTATTTACAATCTGTTGTATAGGAAAAAAGTACAGGTATAGGAATTTAAGAAGTTTGTTCACAAAAAAGGGATTTTTATAACAGCTTACCTGTAAAATCCTTTTCTTGGAGTACATCACGGGACACAGAGCGACTTAGTCATTACTAATGGGTTATATAGATACCTTCAGGTGCTGGCACTGGCAACTTCCAAAACCGGAAGTACCCTCCCCTATATAAGCCCCTCCCATCCGGGAGTAACTCAGTTTTGTAGCAAAGCAATAAGTGTCGCCAAAAAAGAGGGGTGGGAGCTCTGTGTCCCGTGATGTACTCCAAGAAAAGGATTTTACAGGTAAGCTGTTATAAAAATCCCTTTTTCTTTTTCGTACATCACGGGACACAGAGCGACTTAGTCATTACTAATGGGACGTCCCAAAGCAATGCCAAATGAGGGGGGGGGGATACACTATACATAAGCTGGGCGCCATCAGGCATGAGGATCCTTTGCGGCCTGCAACACACTGCGCCCAAAGGCGATATCCTCCTGACTTCTAACGTCCACCTGGTAGAACCTAGTAAACGTGTGTACTGAAGACCATGTTGCGGCCTTACAGATTTGAGCCAGGGAGGCCTGGTGATGCACTGCCCATGAAGTTCCAACTGCTCTTGTGGAGTGCGCCCTAACTTTGAACGGAGGCGGTCTCCTTTTCAAGCCATAGGCTTGTATTATGACCTGTCGAATCCACTTGGCTAAAGTAGATTTTGATGCTGCCTGACCCTTTCTGGGGCCTTCCGGCAGAACAAACAAAGTATCCGTTCTACGAATCTGAGCAGTGGCTTTTAGATAAGCTTTAACTGCTCTTACTACATCCAAAGAATGCAATAACTTTTCCTCTACCGAGGTAGGTTTGGGAAAAAAAGAAGGAAGAACCACATCTTGGTTCAAATGAAACCTCGATACCACCTTAGGAAGAAAGGCTGGGTGAGGACGTAATACTACTCTGTCCTTATGGACAACCAGATATGCCTCCTTACAGGACATGGCGGCTAATTCCGATACTCTTTTAGCCGAACAAATGGCTACTAAGAAAATCAATTTCCTGGTGAGAAGAACCAAGGAAATGTGCTGCAATGGTTCAAATGGTTGTTTCTGTAGAACCGACAGAACCAGGTTTAAGTCCCATGGACATATGGGAATACTAACCGGAGGGCTAATACGCATCACTCCTTGTATGAAAGCTTTGACTAATGAATGCAAAGCCAAGGGCCTTTGAAAAAATATTGGCAAGGCCGAAATCTGACCCTTGATAGTACTCAAGGCAAGCTTCCTATCCACAGCCCACTGTAGGAAGTCCAGAATCCTACCTATTACGTACTTACGCGGATGCCATTTCTTGGCCTCACACCACGCGATGTACGCCTTCCAGATCCTATAATAGATCTGCCTGGATACCGGCTTCCTGGCATTGATCATGGTAGATACCACCGGATTAGAGAGACCTCTCTTTTTTAGAATGTGGGCTTCAATAGCCAGGCCGTCAAACCTAGGGCTGGTAAGGAAGGGTGGTATATCGGTCCCTGCGAAAGCAGGTCCGGACGATGTGGGAGGGTCCAAGGACTCCCCACTGACATCTTTACGATCTCCGCGTACCATGCTCTTCGGGGCCACGCTGAAGCCACCAGAATCACCGGTTTCTTTTCTACCCGGATTCTGCGGATTAATCGCGGTAACAATTGTGGCGGTGGGAATGCATATATCAGCTTGAACTGATCCCAAGGGAACACTAGGGCATCTGAGCCGCAAGCTAGGGGATCCCTTGTGCGAGACACAAATCTGTCCACCTTTGCGTTGAATCTGGATGCTAGCAGATCTACATCCGGTGTTCCCCACCGCTGGCATATTGCCTGGAAAACCTCGGGGTGAAGAGACCATTCCCCCGGGAATAATTGCTGGCGACTTAGAAAGTCCGCTCTCCAATTTTCCACTCCTGGGATGAAAACCGCGGATATGGCTGGGACATATCTTTCTGCCCATTTCAGGATGCAATTCGCTTCCCTCTGGGCTGCACGACTCCTGGTGCCACCCTGGTGATTGATATATGCCACTGCTGTGGCATTGTCTGATTGAATTCTGACAGGGGACCCTTGGAGTTTGGATGTCCATGCTACTAGGGCATACCGGGCTGCTCGTATCTCTAAGAGATTGATGGGCAGGGCCTTCTCTGCTTCTGACCACTTGCCCTGTAGAGACCATTGCTCCAGTACTGCCCCCCAGCCTATGAGGCTGGCATCTGTAGTGACCACCTTCCAAGAAACCGGACTGAAGGGTTTCCCTTTTTCCAGATTCTGGGGCACCAACCACCAATGGAGGCTCTTGCGAACGGAAGGGGACAGGGACATTGGTAAGTCTAAAGCCTGACCTTTTTTGTTCCAGGCTGACAGTATGGCCCTCTGCAAGTTCCTTGAATGGAATTGACCGTAGGGTACTGCTTTGAATGAAGCCACCATTTTTCCCAGCAGCCTCATGCACAGGCGTATGGATGGTTTTCTTTTTGTACCCACTAAGTGGGTCAAATCTTTCAAAGACGACACCTTCTCTGGAGGTAAGAAAATCTTTCTCTGATTTGAATCCAGCCTTAGCCACAAGTATTCCAGACTTTTGACTGGTCTTAGAGCTGACTTGTCTCGGTTGATAATCCAACCGTGATATTCCAGATACTTGATTGTCTCGTGAATAGCTACTTCCAGTTTTTCCACTGAGTGGTCTATTAGTAGCAGGTCGTCTAAATATGCCATTATCGTTACACCCCGTGTTCTTAGATTGGCCAATAGTGGGGCCAGAATTTTTGTGAACACTCGTGGTGCTGTGGCCAGACCGAAAGGTAAGGCTCTGAACTGAAAATGGCGCCCTTCTACTGCAAAGCGTAGAAATTTCTGGTGGGCCGGAAAGATGGGAATATGCAGATAAGCATCCTTTATGTCGATCGAGGCTAACCATTCCTGCCCTTGTAGGGCGGTGGCCACCGATCGGATCAACTCCATCCGAAAAGTCCTGATTTGTAGGAATTTGTTTAGCCCTTTTAGATTTAATATGGGCCTCACGTCCCCATTTGGTTTGGGGACTGTGAAGAGGTTTGAGTAAAACCCGAACCCGCATTCTTCCAAGGGAACCTTCATGATTACACCTTGGAGCAATAGTTGTTCTAGTGCCAGAAGGAGGGATCCTCTCTTCTGGGGATCGCTTGGCACATTTGACCTCATAAAATGGGCAAGAGGAGTGTCTTTTAACTCCAGCTTGTATCCCAGACTTACTGCGGAGATCACCCATCTGTCTCTGATGGTGTCCTGCCAGGTCTCTGTGAACAACTGAAGTCTTTCCCCCACCCGATTGAGTGGGGGCAACCCTTCATGACTTGGGGGGAGGTTTCGTACCTCTCTTGACCCAGGGTTTCTTGTTACCCTGTGATTGTCCCTGATTTCTGCCCCCAGGATTTGACCGCGGAGGCCGTCGGAACTGTTTCACAGCCGATGTGCCAGGGACTGGAGAAGTAGGCCTCTTAAAAGAAGGACTTCTAACTTTGTTCTTAACCGGCAAGAGTGTACTTTTACCGGCAGAAATTTTCTGGATATACTTGTCCAGATCTTCTCCAAATAAGCGTTCTCCATGAAATGGGAAGCTAATCAGCAATTTCTTACAGGGAGCCTCAGCAGACCAGTTTTTGAGCCATAGAAGCCTACGCATATGTACTACAGACAGCGTAAAGCGGGAGGCCTGTTGGATTGTATCCTTTATGGCGTCCACCGCAAAACACAAGGCTCTAGGTAGGTCAGCTAGGGCAAGAGCCTGCTGATCTGGTAAGTCCCTTAAGACTTGTTTCAACTGATCCTTCACTGCTTGGCAGACCCCAATAGCTGCTACTGCAGGTTGTGTCACCATGCTTGCTGTAGAGAAAGCAGATTTTAGTAAAGACTCCAATTTTTTATCTATTGGGTCTTTGAACATTGGAACATTATCTACTGGACATGTCAGTGATTTATTCACAAAAGAGATGGCTGCGTCCACTGTGGGCACCTTCCATTTTTGTATGAACTTATCCTCCATGGGATAGATCACCGGAAATCTCTTGGGGGGAGTAAATATTTTATCAGGATGCTCCCAATCCTGGTAAATAAGCCCTTCCAATAAGGGGTGGATTGGGAAGGAACAGACAGTCTGGGGAGCTTTTAGCGACCCCAGCGAGGAGACAGTAGTGGCTGATGGCTCCGCAAGAGGCATTTTAAATGCTGATCGGACCATGTTAGTCAGAGACTGAACCCATAATCTTTCAGCCTGAGATGCTGAGAAAGGATCTTCCACTGTTGATTCCTCTATAACCGAATCAACCTCATCCTGATCCCCTTCAGGCAGGTCGATCTCTGTGTGGGGCTGTTCCTCCACTAACAGGTACTCTGAAGGAGGAGACGGAGATCGGACGCGCTTTCCCTGTGACAGGGAAGCAGCGATCAATGCTGTTAATCTCTCTTCCAATCCTCCCAGAGCTGAGGAAAAAACCTCCTCTGTTATATATACAGGAGCAGGTGGACTGGGGACAGCCGCAGCACCAGGTACTCCTGCGGGGTTCCTACGGCTACTAACCTCTGAAATTTCAGGGGAGATTGGTGCAGTACAGGCATGCCCAAAATCCTCAGAGCCCGATGGAGACCCCTTTTGCTTCTTGGAAGACTTATTTCCAGAGCGTCTGGACGACATATCCTTTAAGCACAGAGCTGAGGTATTCCCGTCGTCATACACCACTTTTACTGGTAATAGTCTAGCACAGTTGCTGCTATATACCAGCTGGTGTCCACTAAAGTGCCTTTCTATGGGGATGCCTGCATCAACCGCCTCTGTGTGCCACCGTTTTGTTGCTAGCTCTGTTTGCATCCAGCTGACACTTGTACTGTGTCTTTTATCCATGCTGGGACGCCTGCACATGCGCAGAAGCGCCGCGGCGCGCATCGAGCGTCATCCACCAGCCCCGCCCCTTTTTTTTCGCTCATCTCTACATAGGAGGCGCGTGCACGCGCACACGCGTGCGCCCGTGCGCCTTCAGCGCTTTTTTTGAAAAAATAAGCAGGGACTAGGAGCCAGGGCCCTTTTTGCCGGAGGGCCTGTGTGGTGGATGAGTGCAGCAACAGGGCAGAGGAAGGGACTTACCAACTGCCTGGATCTTTTGACTTGAAAAGAAAAAGATCCACATGACAAGAAAAATGGACCACAGCGGCCTCTAGTGGTTTAACACAGGTACCGCGGTCTCCCTTTTTTTTTTTTCTTGACTACTATTAAAATTTTACATTTTCCAGTAGTTACAGGCATGCACAGATATTTAGCGGGAATACCGTTAGGTAACAGACAGAAAGACAAATTAGGCTTGGGGGTCCCCCAATAGAACCAAGTTCCTGGGGGCCCCCACTTACCTCTTCCCCACCGCAGGACTCTGTTTGGTCCACAGAAGCCCAAACTTCACCTCTCACGGCAGGCATTGTATTTAAACCTTCAGGGACCGGGTTCCCAAGGATTCCACTCCCCTGGACCTGTATAGCACCCTGCACAGAAAACATCTTGGTCGTGGGTATGACCAGAGCTCTGGATCCCAGGGTCCAGCCCTCCTAAGAGAGGCATTACAGGCAAAACCTTGCTCTTCTGTTGCAAGGCCCGGGTACCGACCGTTTAGCTATGAAGCTTTTTTGGTCGGATCCGGAACAGCTTACTGAGGCCCATAAAAGAACCTGTACGCAAGCCCAGTGAAAACACATGTTACTCTTTGGCCAACACCTTAGACACTGGCAAAAAACTGAGGTACTCCCGGATGGGAGGGGCTTATATAGGGGAGGGTACTTCCGGTTTTGGAAGTTGCCAGTGCCAGCACCTGAAGGTATCTATATAACCCATTAGTAATGACTAAGTCGCTCTGTGTCCCGTGATGTACGAAAAAGAAACATGGCTAGGCCTTTGCTAAATTTAAATAGAAATGATGTTTTGAATGAGATTTCTACTTCTCATGAGTATGTTTAGTGATTTATTCCAGTAGCTAAAGTTATGATTAAGAATTATAGATCTGAAGGTACCAGGGATGCCAATAGAGTTGCAAACTGAGATATCAATTGGGAAGTTTATTTTATTATTTTTAAGGTAAAAGGGATTAAAATTATTTTTGTTTCAAAATAATTTGTAAAAATACAAAATAATGGGTAAAAATAAGAATAAAATGGGAAAACACAGAAAGGATTATGAGTCTAAAGTAGTTAATATTGATTAATGAAATTATTCTATTCTATGGATTTTTACATGACCATGTCACAAGCACAGCTAAATTTGTTATTATTTTCTTGTTTTTTCAAAATTATTTTTTGATTATGTTATCAAGGACTATCATTTTTGGATGAACTTCAATGATTCATTCATATGGTCTTGCATCAAAAGTGACATATTGATCGGTCGATCATTATGTGAGGGGGAGTTGGGATGTAATTTTAATATAGGAACGTTTTGAAAAAAATATAGTTAACTCTATGTTGACATTGAAATTTGATACTTTCTCCTACACAATCTTTGTTAGTTTAGTAGATCATTGAAATATTGATATCACAGTAATAACTAATAGTATCATACTAGCTTAGTTTACATAATAGTTGATATTTTTTAGTTTTTCTAAATCTTTTATAGGAACACATAGAATTATTATTTCACATAGAATTATTTATTATTTTTTATTCATTTTTGTAGAACATAGCTTGGGAAAGTTGGATGGATAGTTTGTTATTACAAGAATGTACAATAAAGTGTACATTTGAAGTATTAATATAGTTAGAGTACATACAGGCTTGTGTGGAAGAAAAGGATTTTAATGTGTCTAAACAGAGTTACTATTGAATTAAATAATATGGAACGTTGAAAAAAAGAAAATGGAAAAAGTTGCTTGTTGGTCATGGATAGATAGATAGATAAATAGAAAAATAAATAGAAAGATAAATAGAAAGATAAATAGAAAGATAAATAGAATATATAAAAATATAACCAGGAAAAGAAGGGGAGAGGTCCCAGTGCTCACTATGTATATACTGTACACTCACACTATGCCTGAAAAATAACAGACGCACAGTGTGACGTTTAGATGGCGGACTCACCAAGTCAGGTGCGGTCTCTGTGGCCTATAGATAGATATATAAAGAAAAACCCACCAGGGAGAAACCTAGAGAGTTGGACTCCCCCTGGATAAAGAAGCCACAGGTGGACCACGCCGCTTATGAAAACAGATAACTTTTATTGGTACAAAAAAATTAATTAAATAATAATAGAAAAATCAATACACAAATTACTGATGCTCAAAAAACCCACACCAGCACCCACAGACAATTAAAATTAATATGATGACGTCATCAATATTAAAACCACAAACTACTTAAATGCGGATGCATGCATGCATTAGAGCAGGGTAATCAACTGGAAAATTGGTCCAGGTAATGGCCCTGTGTATAATAGGGCCAGTCAATAGGGCTAGACCAGTTCCAAAGGAACATGAAAAATGCAGATATAGCTGTGCAATGAAAAGCTGAAACTGGGATAAAAAAGTGACACTATGCAAAAAATACGGTTCTAATTGAGTATTTTGGTATGAAATAGCAATGATGAATGAAAATTGGATAGGTCACATTATATCAATCTATTCACTGGTTGAAGCAAGCAAAAAGCAGAAAAAGGCAAAAATAGAAAACGCAGGTCAATGCAGGGCAGCAAATTGGCAGCAGACAGCAAAAAACCACTGAGTGTGGATAAGACAGGCAGTTGTGATCATCAAGTGGCTAGATGAAACAGCAGCATGAACAGCGGCCTGAATAAAGTGACATTGCTTGGACCGAAGGTCCCCTCACCCAGCCTGGGAGCAGCAGACACTCGTCCTGTGTTGCAGGGTTTGTCTTCTCTGTATCAATAGGAGGCATTCACAGCAGATAATACGGCCGTAATTGGCATGTTCACCCCGTGCGGGGGTCAAAGGTGCTGATTCTCCTAGATAAGAGGAATATTAGTGCCTTGTATAAGTCTTCCAGGTGTCAGTCATCCAGGATCGGGCAGAGAGCTAAAAGTCCCGCTCCCACAATCACTCAAGCCGCATATAGAGAGCCTGCTACACAGCGTGATGCTTCAACTCAGCTCAGCTCAGTCCAGTCTCAGTGCAGAGCGCATGCGTCCATACAGCGTAGCTGTGTGTAACGGAGGAACGTTACTACAACATGTAATCTGACATGTTTCAGCCCATAGGAGGGGCTTTCATCAATTTGCTGCCCTGCATTGACCTGCGTTTTCTATTTTTGCTTTTTCTGCTTTTTGCTTGCTTCAACCAGTGAATAGATTGATATAATGTGACCTATCCAATTTTCATTCATCATTGCTATTTCATACCAAAATACTCAATTAGAACCGTATTTTTTGCATAGTGTCACTTTTTTATCCCAGTTTCAGCTTTTCATTGCACAGCTATATCTGCATTTTTCATGTTCCTTTGGAACTGGTCTAGCCCTATTGACTGGCCCTATTATACACAGGGCCATTACCTGGACCAATTTTCCAGTTGATTACCCTGCTCTAATGCATGCATGCGTCCGCATTTAAGTAGTTTGTGGTTTTAATATTGATGACGTCATCATATTAATTTTAATTGTCTGTGGGTGCTGGTGTGGGTTTTTTGAGCATCAGTAATTTGTGTATTGATTTTTCTATTATTATTTAATTAATTTTTTTGTACCAATAAAAGTTATCTGTTTTCATAAGCGGCGTGGTCCACCTGTGGCTTCTTTATCCAGGGGGAGTCCAACTCTCTAGGTTTCTCCCTGGTGGGTTTTTCTTTATATATAAAAATATAACAATCAAATAATGGGAAAGTTATGTTTTTATGTATCCACAGATGAGTAGATTACCTATTATGTTTATAATTGTTCAGTGTCAAGGATAATGTATAAAAACTTATATTGTAGAAATTATTTGGTTATTGAAATTTCAAAGATTGGAAGAAATTTTATTTATTAATTATTTAATAATTTATTATACTACAAAACAATATAATTTAATATATCAAAGATATTAATTTCTCCTTTATGTTAAAATAGCTATATGATATGGTTAAAGTTATAAGAAGTAAAATCTATGAAGGTAAAGGAAGAAAAATTTTAATATTACATAGTTTAGATGGAGAATAAATTAAAATGAATAAATAATATAATAATTTATAGTTTCTTGATGGAATGAAATAGTTAAATATTTCACAGGAATATCTCAGAGTTTTGGAAAATGCTTATGTACAATATCTGAAACACTAAATTGTATGAATGTTTAATGTATTGTATGTATTGGAAAAAAAGAGGATCAGAAACATTTATTATTTAAGATGAATGCACTTATTTTGTTTATAATAGTGCAATGAGGGGGAATTGTTAGATATTGAATTTATTACTATTTTAAGTGATAAAAGTTTCTGAACTCTTTACTGAAACATGTTAATTTTGAAGGTTGCTGAGGACAGACAAAGGACATTTGCTGTGTATGTAATAGCTATTCTAAGGAACTATGTCAGGACAATGGGTGGAGTTATGTTACTTAATATACACAAGTGGGTGTTACTTCTGTAGGACAGTTAATGCTACCTTTCTTGGAGTGATTCTAAATGTAAATAATGCTGACATAACATAATTAAACTGTATAAGAACCAAGGGTTTTGAACATGAGTTAGGAATGTCGGGCGATGGGGCCTGAAGGAAGATACTGGAGAAGTGACCATTCACTATGGAAGGTCAGGGGACCCAGCTTGACGAGGAAGCCATCATACGATCTGACAACTCATTCCTCCTTCTGAAGCTACGAACTTACCATGTGTTACCAGCTGTCATTATGTAAGCATTGTCTTTTGCTTGTCTTTCTGAAGATTAAAATAACCTTTTTGAAGATAACCTGGCTCTATTGAGTAATGGAACCAAACGCCTAGGTAGGGGACACTAATTGTTTTTACAAGTGTCCCCCACTTTTACACGGACCCAGAGGGGAACTGAAGAACTGAAGCATCGCACAGCGGGAACCTCCAATTCAAACGGAGCGGCCGGAGAAGAAAGAAGAAGGGAAGACGCCGGGGCAAGATGCGGACGAGAAGACCGAAGGAAGAAGGAAGATGAAGATAAAGATGAAGAGGAAGATGGAGGAAGAAACCCGAATGAAGAAAAGAAGAAGATGGAAGAAGAAGATGGAAGAAGATGGAAGAAGAAGAAGATGGAAGAAGAAGAAGATGGAAGAAAAGAGAGGACATTAATAAAGGAATTTTCAAAAACCGGCTCTTGTCATTTTTTACATTTTTGACACTTTCTTTGTGAAATGGTAGGGGTACATTTGTACCCCATTACCATTTCACATAGGGGGGGGCCGGGATCTGGGGGTCCCCTTTGTTAAAGGGCCATTTCACACCACATGCAGTGCATTGCGTTTTTTATGCATCCAAAATGCATGGAAAGTTGGTTATATGGTTCTAAATGGCAGTGTTTGTTCCAGTGCGTTCCAGTTCCACCAAAAAAGTAGAACATGCTGCATTTTACCTGCACTGGACTGTACTGGAACGCATCAAAACGCATCATAAACGCACTGGAACGCACAGGAACACACCTAAATGCACCAAAAACGCACTGGAACACACTTGTCCTTATCTATGGTTAATAAAAAAGAGGGGGGAAAAAAAGCACTGGACTGCATCAAAAACGTACCAAAAATGCACTGGAACGCATGAAAAACGTGCATGCAGAAAAGCACCTGGAACACATCCGGATTGTGTTTCTATGGTGTGAACTGGCCCTAGTTCACACTATAGAAACGCAGTCTGGGTGCGTTCCAGGTGCTTTTCTGCATGCGCGTTTTTGACACATTCCAGTGCATTTTTGATGCGTTTTTGATGCAGTCCAGTGTTTTTTTCCCCCTCTTTTCACTTAGGACAAGTGTGTTGCAGTGCGTCTTTGGTGCATTTAGGTGCGTTGCGGTGCATTCTAGTGCATTTTTGGTACGTTCCGTTGCGTTTTTGATGTGTTTTACTGCGGTCCAGTACAGTTTTGTACCTAAAAAATGCAGCATGACCAATTTTTTTGGGCTTTCTGAAACGCACTGGAACGGACTGCAGTGGTGTGACCTATGCCATTGGCATTAATGTGATCAACTTTCTTTGTGTTGCACTGCACTGCATCTGGTGTGAACTGGCCCTAAATATCATACCCGGGGGGTGTCTATAGTATGCCTGTAAAGTAGCTCATGTTTTCCATGTTTATAACAGTTGGAGAGCAAAATGACATTTCTAAAGTAAAATAATAGTCATTTAAAAGTCCTTGCGGCTGTAATGAATTGCTGGTTCCCGTCAATACAGATAAAAGTCATTGAAAGTCTTTGCTAACCCAAAAAAAAATGCATGGGAGTCCCCCAAATTCCATACCAGGCCCTTCAGATCTGGCATGGATTTTAAGGGGAACTCCACCCCAAATTTAAAAAAAAATGGCGTGGAGTCCCCCTAAAAATCCACACCAGACCCTTTATCCGAGCACATAACCTGGCCGGCTGCAGGAAAAGAGGGGGGACGAGAGCGGCCCCCCCTCCCTCCTGAACCGTACCAGGCCACATGCCCTCAACATGGGGAGGATGTCCCCATGTTGATGGGGACAAGGGCCTCATCCCCACAACCCTTGCCCGGTGGTTGTGGGGGTCTGCGGGCAGGGGGCTTATCGGAATCTGGAAGACCCCTTTAACAAAGGGGACCCCCAGATCCCGCCCCCCCTATGTGAAATTGTAATGGGGTACAAATGTACCCCTACCATTTCACAAAGAAAGTGTAAAAAATGTAAAAAATTACAAGAGACGGTTTTTGAAAATTCCTTTATTAATGTCTTCTCTTTTCTTCCATCTTCTTCTTCTTCCATCTTCTTCCATCTTCTTCTTTTCTTCATTCGGGTTTCTTCCTCCATCTTCCTCTTCATCTTTATCTTCATCTTCCTTCTGTCTTCTCGTCCGCATCTTGCCCCGGCGTCTTCCCTTCTTCTTTCTTCTCCGGCCGCTCCGTTTGAATTGGAGGTTCCCGCTGTGCGACGCTTCAGTTCTCCACTTGGTCCGCTGCCCCCCTGTGGCTCCGCCCCCCTCTGACACCACGGGGAAAGTCCCCGTGAAATCCATGTGCGTCAGAGGGGGCGGGGTCACCGGGTGTAAGCGGACCCAGAGGGGAACTGAAGAACTGAAGCGTCGCACAGCGGGAACCTCCAATTCAAACGGAGCGGCCGGAGAAGAAAGAAGAAGGGAAGACGCCAGAGCAAGATGCGGACGAGAACACCGAAGGAAGAAGGAAGATGAAGATGAAGATGGAGGAAGAAACCACCCGAATGGAGAAAAGAAGAGGATGGAAGAAGATGGAAGAAGAAGATGGAGAAAGATGGAAGAAGAAGATGGAAGAAGAAGATGGAAGAAAGGAAAAGACATTAATAAAGGAATTGTCAAAAACCGGCTCTTGTCATTTTTTACACTTTCTTTGTGAAATGGTAGGGGTACATTTGTACCCCATTACCATTTCACATAGGGGGGCCGGGATCTGGGGGTCCCCTTTGTTAAAGGGGTCTTCCAGATTCCGATAAGCCCCCTGCCTACAGACCCCCACAACCACCGGGCAAGGGTTGTGGGGATGAGGCCCTTGTCCCCATCAACATGGGGACATCCTCCCCATGTTGAGGGCATGTGGCCTGGTACGGTTCAGGAGGGAGGGGGGGCGCTCTCTTCATTTTTATTAAAAATTTGCAGCGGGGTTCCCCTTAATATCCATTCCAGACCTGAAGGGCCTGGTTATGGAATTTGGGGGACCCCCACGCATTTTTTTTTGGGTTAGCAAAGACTTTCAATGACTTTTATCTGTATTGACGGGAACCAGCAATTCATTACAGCCGCAAGGACTTTTAAATGACTATTATTTTACTTTAGAAATGTCATTTTGCTCTCCAACTGTTATAAACATGGAAAATATGTGCTACTTTACAAGCATACTATAGACACCCCCCGGGTATGATATTTAGGGCCAGTTCACACCGGATGCAGTGCAGTGCGTTTTTTTGATGCCTGAAAAACGCAAAGAAAGTTGATCACATTAATGCCAATGGCATAGGTCACACCACTGCAGTCCGTTCCAGTGCGTTTCAGAAAGCCCAAAAAAAATTGGTCATGCTGCATTTTTTAGGTACAAAACTGTACTGGACCGCAGTAAAACACATCAAAAACGCAACGGAACGTACCAAAAATGCACTAGAATGCACCGCAACGCACCTAAATGCACCAAAGACGCACTGCAACACACTTGTCCTAAGTGAAAAGAGGGGGAAAAAAACACTGGACTGCATCAAAAATGCATCAAAAATGCACTGGAATGTGTCAAAAACGCGCATGCAGAAAAGCACCTGAAACGCACCCAGACTGCGTTTCTATAGTGTGAACTAGGGCCAGTTCACACCATAGAAACGCAATCTGGATGCGTTCCAGGTGCTTTTCTGCATGCACGTTTTTCATGCGTTCCAGTGCATTTTTGGTACGTTTTTGATGCAGTCCAGTGCTTTTTTTCCCCCCCTCTTTTTTATTAACCATTGATAAGGACAAGTGTGTTCCAGTGCGTTTTTGGTGCATTTAGGTGTGTTCCTGTGCGTTCCAGTGTGTTTATGATGCGTTTTGATGCGTTCCAGTACAGTCCAGTGCAGGTAAAATGCAGCATGTTCTACTTTTTTGGTGGAACTGGAACGCACTGGAACAAACACTGCCATTTAGAACCATATAACCAACTTTCCATGCATTTTGGATGCATAAAAAACGCAATGCACTGCATGTGGTGTGAAATGGCCCTTAAGCAATTTGGCATATTTAAAGGCACTTCTCCTTGTTTTGTTTTTGGTGTTTTCCAAATTGGTGACATTGATATATGTCCCTTAGGGTGGGACCTGGGCCCCCATTTTAAGGCCAATAACTAGACTATAAGCCAGCCAAGTGGGGACTAGCAAAATTAACATGTCAGTTCCCATAGACTGCAATGGTATTTGTTGGTGGGGGGGGGTGATTGTCCCATCTCTAATTTTGTAGCATGCTGGATGATGTGCTTAATTTTGGACGGGGGGGTTATTTTTTGCTAGCTGCATTGGTGTTGTTCTGCACATGCCCAGCCAGTTAGTTTTTTTGCGTGCTTTTTGTGTGTGAACAGCACCTGGATATTTCTGGGCATGCTCAGAGAGTGTTTTTATGGATTAGTAATTGAAGGACATCCTTAACAGTTGTACCCACTTTGAATTTCAGTCTCTACATTGAGTGAACTTGTATTTTGGGTGTTTCATGGACTGTGCATGTGTTTTCAATTGCCTCATTAGCACACAAACATATGTTATATAAAGCTCACAAGGAGCATTCGTTCGCTTGCCCTGAGAAGAGGCAAGTGTGTGCTCGTGTGGGGGGCAAAATGTACATGTTGGTGTCCTTATCGAGTTTGTAACACATGTATTTTATTTGTTATGTCTTTGCAAAACAGGTGATTGGTTAACTTTTGTGGATTGTATATTTTTTGTGTGGGGGAAATGTTCCCCTGAAATAATTCTGATGTTGTTAATGTGTGTCGTTTGTTCACTTTGATTTAATTGTCTGCTGCCTTTTTTTTGGCTCTCAAGATGTTGAGTCTGTAACTGTTTCAAATTGACCATGTTTTTTTATTTTGCCTTCCCTTTTATTTTGTTAACCAATAAAATTTGATGCAAAGTTTTGATGTTTGTTTTGTGTTTTCTTTGCAACAAATGTGACAGCTGATTGGCATGTCAAAACAAAACTGGTGTGATTTGTCTAATCTGGTGCCTTCATGCTAGCATATGCATGGATTGTATTGTGTGCTGTCATGGAAACTCACCAAATGAAAAATACAGAGCGGTAAGTATTCAATTTTCCTTTTTTACTGCAGTGGTTCTCAGCCTCAGTCCTCAAGTACCCCCAACAGGACATGTTTTGTGAATTTATCTTATCGAGAATTGCTGTCCAAAAATCAAAACCATTGACTGTGATTTAAAGCACATGTGCAAGATGAAGGAAAACCTGCAAACATGGCCTGTTGGGGGTACTTGAGAAGCACTGATTTAGAGCACTGCACTTAAAAATAGCTCAAGGCCATACAATTCTAATTGTGGGCATTTTGAGGGAAACAAAGTAAGTGTTAGAACCCCTGCGTGTGTGTTTTTTTTAATAATTTTTATTTTTTTTGTAGTTTGGCCTTTGTGTCTCCTTTTCTTAAAATTGGCTTCACTTCCTGTCACACAGCTAAACAGGAAGTGAAGGTAAAACCCTACCAATGTCTTTTCTTGGGGACACAGAGATCAATCTAACTAGTGTCCCCATTGAGCAAATTTCACTCTAGCACTTTGTTGTGTACACCCCAAATCATTGGGTAGTTTGGGGTTTAGTAAAGACAAATCCACTCTGCAGTAAAAGTGTAGCTGCTGAAAATCTGAGGGAAAGTACTGGTGATTGGCTGTTCCAATCATGTAAAAGCAAAGATGGTGTATTTTTTTGGCTTGCATGTCCCCCTCAGATATACAGCAAGTGCACTTGTAGTGCAAAGTAGATTTGCCTTTAGTAAATAAACCCCAAAGTCCAAAATACCTAATAATTTGGGGTGTACCCTGCAATATGCTGGAGTGCAATGTGCATAATGGGGAGGGTATTTAGACTGACCTGTGTGTCCCCAAGGAAAGACATTGTTAGGGATTTTCCCTCACTTCCTGTGTGGCTATGTGACAGGAAGTGAATTATTTGGAAGGATAAAGTGGCCAAATTATTTAGTTTAACTTTTCAAAGACTCATTCCTAAGTTGAATTGTGATGCATGTCAATGGCCAATTTAGACCCTCTTTAATCACTTGAGATCAGTGCTATAACTGATCGACGGCCACAGCATGGTCCTCAATTGCCGGGAGTCCGTCAATAAACGTCCTCCCCTTTGCGCGCGCTGTGGTCACAGAGTCACTGAGACTCAGGTGATGACAGATCCGAGTAAGGGGCCCGATCCCTGCCCTTTACCATGTGATCAGCTGTCAGCAAATGACAGCTGATCACGTGATGTAAACAAAAGCTGGGTAATGGTTTTTGTTTTCTCCTTGTGCTGACAGCGTGAGCATAAAAAAAAGGCAATTACCGGCTTATGTGCAAGGGACATGGGGCCCAAAGAGGAAGAGGCAATTCTGCATCATCTGTGACAATTAGTAGCCCCTGCCAGTGCCCACCTATCAATGCCCACCACTGGTGCCAATCAGTGGCACCTAGCAGTGCTGCCTATCAGTGCCCAACTGCCCATCACTGCCAACTATCATTGCCACCTAGCAGTGCCAAATAGCAATGCCACCTCTCAATGCCCACCCTTGCCACCTTATCGGTGCCCATCAGTGCAGTCTCATCAGTGTACATCAATGAAGAAGAAAAATTACCTTTTTTAAAAATATTAACCAGTTTCCTACCGCCCACCGTCAAATGACATCCTTGGCTTTGGGCGGTGACATCTGAATGATGCCTGCAGTTGCAGGCATCATTCAGATATCATTCTTTTCAGCCGGCGATTCTGTGCACAATAAAAACGATTATAGTGGCAGTTCCGCCGCTTGATTGTTCTTATAGGCAGGGGGAGGGGACGTCCGTCCCCCTCTTGCCGCCATCCGGTGCTTCTCCGGGCTCTCCCGTGCCATCTGGGGCTCGGAGAACGATTTGGAGATGACTGGTGACCAGATGGTCATCAGTCATCTCTATGACCGTTGGAGGCGCGGGCACGACGTTATGACATCACGCTGTGTTCCCGTATGTTAACCAAGCCGTGATCTCGGCTGTCAACATGAGATTGGTGATTTTTTTGGACCAATATCATGCTTTCCAGCCTGGAGGAGAGATGCAGGGTCTTATTGACCCCGCATCTCTCCATAAAGAGGACCTGTCACACACATTCCTATTACAAGGGATGTTTACATTCCTTGTAATAGGAATAAAAGTGATCCAAAAAAATGTAAAAAATAAAAAAGAGTAAGAAATACAAAAAAGTAAAAAAACAAAATAAAAAAAATAAGCAAAAATACGAAAAAACGCCCATGTCCCCGGTAGCTCGCGCTCAGAAGCGAACACACATGTAAGTCCCGCCCACATATGTAAACGCCGTTAAAACCACACATGTGAGTTATTGCTGCGTGCGTTAGAACGAGTGCAACAATTCTAGCACTAGACCTCCTCTGTAATGCCAAAATGGTAACGTGTAAAAAAATTTAAAGCATCGCCTAGGGAGATTTTTAATTACTGAAGTTTGGTGTCATGCCATGAGTGTGCGCAATTTTAAAGCGTGACGTGTTAGGTATCTATTTACTCAGCATAACAACATCTTTCACATTATACCAAAAAATTGGCCGTAACTTTACTGTTTTGTAATATTTTTAGCAAACAAAATGCGTTTGAAAATTTATTGCGCAAATACCGAGCGAGATAAAAATTTGCAATGACCGCCATCTTATTCCCTAGGGTGTCTGCTCCAAAAGCATATATAATGTTTGGTGTTTAGAAGTAATTTTATAGCCATAAATTTATGATTTTTACATGAAGGAGAGAAGTGCCAGAATAGGCCCAGTGCTGAAGTGGGTAAAATATCCATTTTTTTTTTTTTTTAAACTCGGTCTTTTGTATTTATAGAAAAAAAAAAAAAAATAAAACACAAAGGTGATCAAATAGCACCAAAAGCAAGCTCTATTTGTGTGCCAACAAATAAAACATTTTCATTGGGTTACAGTGTTGTATGAGCGCGCAATTGTCATTAAAAGTGCATCAGCGCTGAAATGTGAAACTTGGTCTGGGCAGTGCGCAAGTGGTTAATATAAGGCTACATGCACATGGACGTTTTTCAAGCCGCTTGTTTGAGCGTTTTTTGCAGCTTAAAAACATCTCTCCATGTTAGCCTATGGCCTGATGGCCACCATGGCGTTTTTGAGCTGTAAATGGCATAGGTGTTTTTAGGCCCCATGTAGACGGGACGCTGGTGCAAAGTGTTCCGAACTAAGGTTGAAAGTGGCGTTTAGAAAGGCGCGCCTTGTGTTTTACCACATTTGCGTGTATATGATAAGGAGCCGCCCTAAGCTCCAAAAACAGTATTATTTACGATTTTAGCTATTTTGTGAGACCAGAGTGATATCAGCAGCTGAGAGCAGCAGTGTAGTTGTATTTAGCGTGTCACTTGCCACATCACTTGCCACAACTTGTTGATTGTCCACTTGCCACGTCAGCTGCCCCAAGTTGTGGATTGTCCACAATGCAATGGAAGCAATTTCATTTATATATATATATATATATATATATATATATATATATATATATATATATATATATATATATATATATATATTGTTTTTTTTGGTTTTTCCTCATTTGCCATAAATTTGGAGTTTATCAATGTAAAAAAATAGGTCACCTTTAAAAACGCTTCTAAACTAAAATGCGGCTAAACGCTGGTACCGCGTCTGAAACGTGGAAATCTTTGGCGTCTGAAGGCATTTTGAGGGTTTGTGAAAAACGATTTTAAACGCAACTGCAGATTTTTTTTGCCAGGCCAAAAACAGTGTTTTGGATGTAATAGAATTCAATGGACCCGCATCCAAAACGCAAGTACCGCAATTTTGTGGCGATTTTTTGTTTTACCTGTTTATAGCTGGTTGTTAAAGGAAATGTAAAAAAAAAAAAAAACGTTAAAAAAAAAAAACAGCGTGGGGTCCCCCCCCAGGTCCATACCAGGCCCTTGGGTCTAGTATGGATTCAAAGGGGACCCCCCTCCCAAAAAAATGAAAAAAAACTGGCGTGGGGGTCCCCCCAGAATCCATACCAGGCCCTTCAGGTCTGGCATGTATTTTAAGGGGAACCCCGTGCCAAAAACCAAAAGAATTTGCGTGGGGTCCCCTAAAAATACACACCAGACCCTTTATCCGAGCACTCAACCTGGCAGGCCGCAGGGGAAAAGGGGGGGACGAGAGAGCGGCCCCCCCTCCCTCCTGAACCGTACCAGGCCGCGTGCCCTCAACATGGGGGTTTTGGTGCTTCGGGGCAGGGGGGGCGACCTGCGGCCCTCCCCACCCCAAAGCACCCTGCCCCCATGTTGATGGGGACAAGGGCCTCTTCCCGACAACCCTGGCCGTTGGTCGTCGGGGTCTGCGGGCGGATGGCTTATCGGAATCCGGGAGCCCCTTTAATAAGGGGGACCCCAGATACCTGCCCCCCACCCTATGTGAATGAGTATGGGGTACATCGTACCCCTACCCATTCACCTGGTGACAAAATAAGTCAATAAAAAAAGACAACACAGGTTTGAAAAGTAATTTATTGGGCAGCTCCGGGGGTCTTTTCTGCTGGGCTATCTTCTGCTAGCTCTTTTGCTAGCGGGGGTCCCGGGCTTCCTCGCCGTCTTCGGGGGTCTTTCTGCCGGGCCCCCGCTATCTTCTGCTAGCTCTTTTGCTAGCGGGGGTCCCGGGCTTCCTCGCCGTCTTCTTCCGACTTCGGGGGTCTTTCTGCCGGGTCCCCGCTATCTTCTGCCAGCTCTTTTGCTAGCGGGGTCCCGGGCTTCCTCGCCGTCTTCTTCCGACTTCGGGGGTCTCTTGTTCTGTTCTACGGTTCTTCTCCGGTGTCTTCTCCACGATCTCCGGTTCTTTCTGCCTTCTGCCGGGCACCCCGCTATCTTCTCGCAGCTCTTTTGCTAGCGGGGGCCGGTCTTCTTCGTCGCCTTCTTCCCTCTTCTCTTCGCCCGATGTTGCCTCGTCGCTGTCCACCGCTGCAATGATCTGTCCGAGCAGCGGTGCCACTTTTATTGGCATGGGGCGTGGTCACCGGGTGATGCCACCGCTGACCCCGCCCCCATTTCACGTCACAGTCCCATCATTCCCCGGGACTGTGACGTCATACGGGGTCGGGGTCAGCGGTGCAGCTCTCTCGTTCCCCCCTTTTCCCTTGCGGCCTGCCAGGTTGCGTGCTCGGATAAGGGTCTGGTTTGGATTTTGGGGGGACCCCCACGCCGTTTTTCGGCTTAAGGGGGTTCACCTTAAAATCCAGACCAGACCTAAGAGTCTGGTTTGGATTTTAGGGGGACCCCCACGCCATTTTTCGGTTTAGGGGGTTCACCTTAGAATCCAGACCAGACCTAAGGGCCTGGCTTGGATTTTGGGGGGGACCCCCACGCTGTTTTTCGGCTTAGGGGGTTTACCTTAGAATCCAGACCAGACCTAAGGGCCTGGTATGCTCCTGAAGGGGAACCCATGCCGGTTTTTTCAGTAAAATTTGGCCTGGAGTTCCCCTTCATGATTCATACCAAACATGGGACATTCTCGGCCAGCTAGTCGCCTCTAGGACACGACTTGAGCGGCTGCTTCACGCTCAGGTCGTGTCCAGGTCGCCTCGCAAAGTCACGCTGTCCCTGTGTCAGCCGGCACATGAGTCGCCCGCAAGTCGGATCCGACTTCCCGGGCGACCTCTATTCAAATCAATGGGCTCCCATAGGGAACCATTCATTTTCAATAGAGCGCCGCTGACATTTCTATTTACTATAACAGTGCGCCGCTGCTTCCTGCGCCCAGTGAAGGAGTTATCCGGCGCACCAATTAAGGTTAGAAGCAGCGCAGTGCACTGTTATTAGTAAATCAGCCCCATAGTCTCTCAAACAGGCTTTCTTGCTAGAATGTGGTAAACTGATGTGCAAATATCCTGTTGTATTAATGAAATGTGAAAATCTCCAAACTATGGTCTCACAGGACTCTCACCTCCAAATGGATAAGTGTAGGCAAAATCTGTATGATCTCTCTCCTCTGAATTGACCCCTCCAGCGTGTATATGTGTATCGTTCTCCTTCTCACCTCCACGATAATGTTGGTATGATAATCCTGAAGGGCAGGGGGAAGTGGGGGTTCGGTTCCAATAAGGGTATTGGCTCCGGGGTGGGGAGAAAGAGAATCTCCAATAGTGTAGTAGTTTAAAATATATTAGGAATTTATTAAAAGGTAATGCTCTTACATAGAAATAAACAAAGAGGGCATGTATAGCTAAAGCGGCACGATCGCCGTCTTACTGTTCGTCCGGGTACTTCCGGTCTGCGGTACCTCTCAATCTCCCTATATTTAAATGTATTCCTTCACATTATTGTCTGTGCGTTGAGCTATTTTGAGGGGACAGCAAATTTACACTGTTATACAAGCTGTACACTCACTGCTTTACATTGTAGCAAAGTGTAATTTTTTTATTGTTGTCACATGAAAAGATATAATAAAATATTTACAAAAATGTGAGGGGTGTACTCACTTTTGTAAGATACTGTATATATAGATAGCTTAGTTTAGTTTTCCTTAACCACTTAACAACCGTGCTATAGCCGAATGGCGGCTACAGTGCGGCTCGATAACTCTGGGAGGCCGTACTATAAAATCCTCCCAGAATCACGTTCCCGCACGCCCCCTGGGGCACGCACACTGGAGTATCCGTGACTGACAGTGGCCATTTACCACGTGATCGGTCCGTAAAATGACAGAGCGATCACTTGTAAAAAGACCAGAATCATGTTCTGTTCCTCTCTCCCCTCTCTGTACTGATCGCTACAGTGTGAGCGGAGAGGGGAGAGATCGGGTGCAGCAGCGCTGTTGGCTGGATCTGTAGTGCCCACAGCGCTGCTCTGTGCCCATTGCAGCACTCATCCATCAATACATGCTCAGCCATACCATCCACCCCCATCCATACTCAGCAATACCCAGCCATACTCAGCAATACCCAGCCATACCCAGCAATACTCAGCCATACTGAGTCCTACTCAGCCCTACTCAGCCCTACTCAGTCATAATCAGCCATACCCAGCCATATCCAGCCGTACCCAGCCATATCCAGCCGTACTCAGGCATACACAGCCATACCCAGCCGTACTCAGCCATACCCAGCCGTACTCAGCCATACCCAGCCGTACTCAGCTATACCCAGCCATGCTCAGCCATGCTCATTCATGCTCAGTCATCCCACCCATACTTAGCCATCCACATTCATGGCTCAACCATGCTCAGCCATCCCCATTCATGGCTCATCCATCCCCATTCATGCTCATCCATGCCACATCAGTTCTCATCAGTTCTCACCCATGCCACTACAGTGCCTCACAAAAGTGTAATAGGTAGTCAAATTAGATTTGAAATGTATCCCCCTAGAACACCTGATGGTGCTCCCTGTATGTTGTTGGGCCTTTGTATGTGGCAAGGCTGTGGAAAAGTCTCCCACATGTGGTATCGCCATACTCAGGAGGAGTAGGAGAATCTATTACAGGGTGTAGTTTTTGGTATGTACATGCTATGTGTTACAAATATTGATAACGTCATATATGACGAAACGCGTCTGGAAGACACGCAGTGACGTCACCACGCAGCTCTCAATACGGAAGGGCATCTGTTCATGCCGGCCGGCACTCGTTTTATGCTTATTTGAAGCCTGCTTTTGTAAGTACGGTATATTATTTTAATAAAGTCGTTTTTAAGAGGGTATCACGCTATGGTCTCTCCCCCCTTCTTTTTGGCACCTCGTATGGAGTGTTAAACAGCACCTTATATTGAAGATCTTCCCAGGATCTGTGTGTGAGTTTGGGGTATAGGAAAAGACTGTGGCTGGATATAGCTGGATAACATGCTTTCTCTGGTAAGGAGGCATTTTCTACATAGGTGGTGGTCACGTTTATATAAGTTTTCACGGTGGTGGTGTTCATCAGTTGCCCTGTGAATACGTTATCACCCTATGGTACATTTCTTTTTTTTCTCCGTTACCGAGTTATTAAGAGTTTGGTTCCAACACTGGTGAAGCATCTGGGGACCTTGCTGTGACCTTCCTTCAGAGACCAAGGCCTTGGCTGGGCTATAGCCACCAGCAAGATTTTGCCTGTTTGTGGTAAGGGGCCAATTTGCTAGTGATTCTTAGGGTGGAACCTGAACTTGAATCTGACAACTGCTAAATTGAATTCCCTGTCTCATTGGACTTCTTCCCTTATGTGGGCTACATTTTGGACATTATCCCAAGGCATTTTGGGAGTTCATTTTTGAGTTAATTTTTGGCACAGTTTTTCTTTCTATCTAATTCTGTATGTTTATCACATTATTGCTGCTGCCTTTGTCCCATTAGTTAACTGATACTAGTCTTAGCGCAGTTTTTTCTCCTTAGAAATATTGTATAAATGGACAACTTTGTGTAAAAAAAAAATAGTGTTTTTATTTTCTTTCCACATTTTCCAAAAACTTGTGTAGCGCCCCTTTACTTTTCAGGGCTGCTATGTGCTTAAATTTAGGGGTTGGTCTGAGCTAGTAGCCAGGCTCAGACCACTTTGATTTATTAGTACCCGCTTCTGCCTATGTGATGTAACCTGATGTGCAGTTCCCTGTGGCCTGTAGGTGGCACTGCCATATCAGGTCAGGGTTGAACCGTGGGTGACATTGCCTTAGGGTATCCTCTCTCGGCGGCGGTGTGGTGGATGTGGTTGGCCTGCTGTGCATGCTGGGAGAGGATACTTAAGGGGCAGACGCCATTCTTTTGGGGGTGGAAGTCATGAGTCTGAAGTGTGAGCGGTTCGTGCCACCCGGCCCTCCAGGCCAGGGGTGCGCACATGCATTGGTCTCAGGCACCTTTAGCCTGGGGCTGCAGCTCCACCAGTAGGCCCAGCACCTTTAGCTGGGGCCTACATCCAAAAGAAGAATCCCAGGGTGCCCTTAGAGAGGATGGACCCGCTCTAAGAAGAGGAGACCGGGGGAGGACCTTTCTGAAGGACCGGTGAGAGTTCACAGTGAAAGAGAGGCCTGTTTACCTTCTGGACGGATTCAAAGATCCATCACAGGCCTTGCAACGTGCTGTTACTGGCACCTGTCCTTGTGTTGCAACAGCTGAGAAGTTTGGGACTTAAAGATTCTGTGGCAGAGGATCTCCCGATCGTATCTCAAGGAAAACCTAAAGTGAACGTTCGAGCATCACTCCGGCTGCTAGGATCAGCTCTTACAGGGGACTATCTGGGTGAGCTAAACCTACTCGGGATCGAGTAGCGACTATCGTACCAGTTTGTGCCTGGACCAAACCTTACTGTCCTTTCTCTCATCCACCTGTCCTGTCTGCTGAACTTGAACTTGCTTATAAAATAAACTCAGCATTGGTGGTGTGGACATTGGCCTTCCTGGGGAAATAATAGAGACTTGTCCTTATACTCTAGGACAGGGTTTCTCAACTCCAGTCCTCAAGGCGCCCCAACAGGTCATGTTTTCAGGCTTTCCATTATTTTGCACAGGGGATGTAATCAGTTTCACTGCCTTAGTAATTACCACAGCTGTTTCATCTGAGGGAAATCCTGAAAACATGACCTGTTGGTGTGCCTTGAGGACTGGAGTTGAGAAACACTGCTCTAGGAGACGAGAACCAGTCTGCTGGGAAACCTTGCTTCAGGACCCAAATTTGTTAACACCGCTCAACCTCCTCAAACAGGAGGGTACGGGCATATAGCGCGGTGTGCCTTGACCTGCAAGTGAGCCGAAGGCAGGAAAAGGTCCGTGTGCTACACTTGTAAAAAGATTAAAAGTTCAAAGGGACTCATTATGCCTCATAGATTACATGTCGGGGTGTTTCCTCTCCAAAATGAGGTAATTTTTGGGGCGTTTTCATTGTACGGGCCTTCAAAAGTGCAAGAGGTAATCAAGAAATGATATGTGTAATTTATGCTCCTAGAACGCCTGATGGTGCTCCCTGCATGTTGGGCCTCTGCATGTGTAAAAGTCCCACACATGTTGTATCTCTATATTCAGAAGGAGTGGTAGAATGTATTTTGGGGTGTAATTTGTGGTATGCATATGCTGTGTGTGAGAAATAACCTGCTAATATGACAATTTTGTGAAAGAAAAAAAAGAAAAAAAAATATCTTGATTTTACAAAGAATTGTGGGAAAAAAATACAACTTAAAAAAACTCACCTCTTACTAAATACCTTGGCATTTCTACTTTCCAAAAAGGGGTAATTTGGGGGGTATTTGTACTTTCCTGGCTTGTTTAAAGCCTCGTACACACGGCCGAGATTCTCGTAGAAAAAAACATGTTGTTTTTTTCGACGAGATTCTTGGACAAGAAACTTGTCCCGGCCGAGTGTACAGACGCTCGATTCAAAGAACCCGCAGTTCTTTGAATGGAGCATACGCGGTGACGTCATCGACTACGACGAGCATGCGCTCGTCACATTCGATGCCGTCGCCGCCATCTTGGTATACCCTACGTATGCCTAGGAAGCTACCGCGCATGCGTCGAATTCATTTCGAACATGCGCGGGCTTCCCGGAGGACAGGTAAGTGTACACACACTCACTTTTCTCGTCGAGAAACAGGCTGACGAGAATCTCGACGAGAAAATAGAGAGCAGGTTCTCTATTTTCTCGTCGAGATTCTTGTCGCTTTTCTTGATGAGAAACCATACACACGAACGAATTTCTCGACAAGACATCTCTGCCAGCAAGTTTCTTGCTGGTTTTTGCCGAGAAACTCGTTCGTGTGTACGAGGCTTGAGTCTCAAGAAATGAGATAGGCCCTTAGTACTTCAGGTGTGATCAATTTTCAAAGATTCGCACCATAGATTGTAGACTCTATAACTTTCACACAGACCAAATAATATACACCGATTTGGGTTATTTTTACCACAGATATGTAGCATTATAATGTTTGGCCAAAATTTATGAAGAAAAATTACTCATTTGTAAAATTTTATAACAGAAATGAAGAAAAATGCATTTTTTTTACAGAATTTTCGGTCTTTTTTCTTTTATAGTGCAAAAAAAAAAAAATGCAGCAGCTGATTAAATACGGACAAAAATTTCATATAGGTTCAGTGATGCATGACTGAGTAATTGTCATTCAAAATGTGAGAGCACTGAAAATTGGTCTGGTTAGGAAGGGGGTTTTAGTGCCCAGTGGGTAAGTTAAGCATTCCTATGGCAGTGCATATTTTATTCACATCGAACAAGCTGTGAATTCAGGCTCTGTATGTCTGGTAATTACTATTGTTATCATATTGCTAACATCTGGCTCTATGTACAGAGCGGAAGTAAGGGTTGTTGATATTTAAAACCATTAAGCTGGTAAAATTGTAAATTTATGTTTATTATTGTTCATTGTCACTAACATTTTTAAGGGTCCCCAAACCTTGATACACTTGCTACATTTTTGATATTGCTACCTATCTACATATAATCTCATCCTTTTACCTTTTCTCTAAGTGATCTTATTTTTGGCAGGATGTACCTGTATTCTGACTGAGCTTATGCTACCTTATATTGACTATATGTTCTTTGAAATTACCTTTTTATTGTATCTGTTGCATACCTGTAAATAAATAAATCATAAAAAAATAAATAAAATAATTTGCCCATGAGTTAAGTGAATGAGGTTAAGCTCTGCTGACGTCTATAATCTAATCATGCAAGCAAAAATTCAGTTTTTTTCTTGCGCACAATTTGATGTTGGGAATTGTCAGTGATATGGGAATGTAATGAGTTAAAATATGCAAATGTGTCTTGCATTCAAAGAGGAGCTTCAGTCTCCCCCCAAAAATGTAAATGTCAGCAGCTACAATTACTGCTGCTGCCGGATCTTCACTGGGCTTCAGGGTGCCTAGGCATCTTAACTAAGGGAAACTGACTTCCCACTGTACATGCGCAAGCCGCGCTCTACTTTGTGAATGGTCCTACACTGGGCCGATGCTACTGCTAGGCAAACTAGGCAGCTGCCAAGGGCGCAACCACGATGCCATACCATGCTGGTATACTGAGGAAGCGGACCTTGTCCCGTCTCGGTCTTTCTCCTCCAGAGAGGTGTTGAAGTCTTCTGGCATCCTGGCACAGAGACACCAACTTCTCTCCCAGCCAATCCCTGCCTAACACGGAGCCATGCACTGCACTCTGGGAGATGTAGTTCTCCATGGCCAGCATACTCCTCTGTGTAGGGGCAGCACAGCTCCAAACTACATTTCCCAGAATGCAAGGGTTTGTATGGGAAAAACTTTACTCCAACACCAAAAAACGTTGTGAGTGAGTTGCTTCGCAGAAGGGCGGGTGTGTCAGGTGGGTCACATGTCAGGGCTAAGCTACTACATCCCAGATATCATAGAGCAGGGGTCTCCAAACTTTTTAGCCCGAGGGCCACATTGCAGATTTATAAATAGTCGCGCGCCGAAAAAATAGAATTTTTTGTACTCACCGTAAAATCCTTTTCTCTGACATCCATGGACTGACACAGTGTCTCTTTACACTTTACACGTGGGTTATGTCCCTGCCTGCAGGAGAAGACCTAGGCAGAATGTGAGATGTTATACATACATTCTAAAAGCCAGAGCTGAACAGCCCCACCCAGGGGGCGGTCCCTCCGGACATAACCCTCCCACTACAGTCAGCAGACTTCAGTTCGTAACAAAGCAGTACAAACTTAAAAAGGAAGGGTGGGTGCCGTGTTAGTCCATGGATGTCAGAGAAAAGGATTTTACGGTGAGTACAAAAAATCCTATTTTCTCTTATCATCCATGGACTGACACAGTGTCTCTTTACACTTTACACGTGGGATGTCCCAAAGCAGTGTCAAGAGGGATGGGAGCAGTATAAATGGAAAAACCAAAAACTTCACTCCAAGAAGGCAGAGCTCCTCAACGGAGGAGTTGCAACTTTAAACAGCGGCCTGCAGCACCCTGCGGCCGAAGGAAGCATCCGAAGATGCAGCCACATTAACCTTATAAAACTGAAAAGGCATGAACAGACGACCAGGTCGCCGCCTTGCACACTTGTGCAACCGACGCTTGATGTTGGAAAACCCAGGAAGCACCAATTGCCCTGGTGGAATGCGCCGTAACCGGAAGGGAGGCGCCCGCCCTTTGAGAGCATAGGCATGAATGACGGTTTGTCTGATTCCCCTAGAAATGATGGCAGACGAAACCGCTTGGCCCTGTTATGGACCAGAGACAGTCACAAACAGTGAGTCGGACTTCCGAATAGAAGCAGTAGCAGACAGGTACACCCGTAAGGCTCGTACCACATCCAATATGTGCAGCGCAAACTCTCTGGGATGCGATGGGTGAGGACACAAGGACGGGAGGACAATGTCCTCATGTAGGTGAAAGGTCGACACCACCTTTGGCAAAAAGGAAGGTCGCGGATGCAACACCGCCTTATCCTTATGGATGACTAAATATGGCGACTTGCAGGGCAAAGCCGCCAACTCAGACACTCGTCAAACAGAAGCGGTTGCCACTAAAAGGCCACCTTCTGAGACAAGACAAGAGGGGAATATCCTGGATATTCCCAAAAGGAGGTTCCTGGAGGACCGAGAGCACCAAATTCAGATCCCACGGTGGGAGAGGAGGCTTGACAGGAGGGAGCACATGGCGAACCCCCCAAAACAAGGTGCTAACCAAGAAATGACCCGCTAGAGGTCGCTGAAAGAAGACGTTCAAGGCCGAAATCTGATCCTTGATGGTACTCAAAGCAAGCTTTTGGGTCACTCCACACTGCAGAGGACGCAGGATTCTGGGGACGGAATACGTCCGAGGACGCCAGTCCAGCGCTTCGCACATGGTTATATAAGCTTTCCAGGCACAGTGATAGATCTGCCTGGAGGAAGACTTCCGTGTCCTTAACACGGTCAAAATGACCGAGTCCGAGAGACCTCGGTCCCTCAACACCTGGCTTTCAACAGCCCTGCCGTTAAAGTCAGAGACTGTAAGCCGGATGAAACATAGGACCTTTAGACTGAAGGTCCTCCCTCATCGGCAACCGCCAGGGAATGTCCTCGACGAGACGTACCAGATCAGCGCACCAGTGACGCTGAGGCCAATCCGGAACAATTAGGATCACGGAGTTTATATCAGGTGATAAGGACCCTATGGGGCCACCAACGCATCCGAGGCATCGCCCAAGGATCCCTGGATCTGGCCACAACCTCGACACCTTGTGATTGAGTCGAGAGGCCATCAGGTCCACCTCCGGCGTGCCCCACTGTCGGCAAAGGAGTTGAAATATGCAAGGACCACTCTTCTTGGTCCGGCGTCTGGCGACTCAGATAGTCCGCCTGCCCATTGTCTATGCCCAGAATGTAAATGGCCTACAGAGCCGGCACGTTTCTTCCGGCCCACTTCAGGATACGGACTACCTCGGAAGCCGCAGCTGAGCTCCGAGTCCCCCCTTGATGGTTTACATACGCCACTGCCGTGGTGTTGTCCGACTGGATCCTGATGGAGCGACCCTGTAACCTCTCTGACCTGAGGAGAGACACAGTCTGATGGCCCGTATTTCCAGAACAGTGATTGGTAAACGGGCTCGTCCGGAGTCCAAGGCCTGAGCCGACAGGACTCCCCAGACTCCACCCCAGCCTGTCAGGCTGGTGTCCGTCGTGAGTACCGTCCATTGGATGGGAGGGGGAACGACTTTCCGGACCGAAGAGCCGAGGATCTCAACCACCATGTCAGGGACGCCCTGACCAGGTGACTCACCTGGATCTGAAGATCCAAGGACAACGGGGATTTGTCCCAGGTGGACAAGATCTCCTTCTGCAATGCCCCGGTGTGTGATTGGGCATACGGAACGGCCGCTAAGGAGGCCACCACGAGTCCCGGGACTCTCATGCAAAAAACGGATTGACAACCATTTTAGGGATGTCAGCACCCGCACCGCAGACTGAAGTGCCAGCAACTTCTCCAGAGGCAGGATACCTTTGCCTCCAAGGAGTCTAGGATCAGACCTAGATACTCCAGACACTGAGTCGGGACCAGGACTGACTCCTGAATGTTCAGGAACCACCCGAAGTCCCTGAGGGTCTAATTGACGATAGTCACCCTTCTTCTAAGTCTGAGCCACTTTCTGCTGTTAGCAGAAGATCGTCCAGATAGCCCACGACAGCAATACCTCGCTGTAACAGAAGGCTAGAACCGGAGCAAGCACCTTGGTGAACACCCTTGGTGCCGAGGCTAGGCCGAAAGGAAGAGCCACAATCGATAGTGGACTTCGCTGATCGCAAAACGCAGAAACGTCTGGTGACTTGCGTAGATCGGAACATGCAAGTAGGCGTCCTTGAAGTCCAAGGACGCCAGAAGAAAATCCCTTTGGTGGAGAGTAGCGATCACCGTGCGAATGGATTCCATGTGGAATTTCTGCACCTTCTCGAAGGCATTCAAGGCCTTGAGGTCCAGTATAGGTCGAACCACGTCCTATTTTTGGGACGACAAACAGATTCGAGTAGAATTCCTGAAAACTCTCGTGACGGAACCGGCACAATCACTCCGGACCTGATCAAATCCTGTACAGCCCCCAAGAGGGCTGCCCGACGGGTAGGAAGGAGAGGAAGATTCGAGGGAAAGAATCTGTCTGGGGGCCAGGATCGGAATACTATCCTGTATCCTGAGGTGACCACCTCGCACACCCACCAGTCGGAGATTCGGGAGGTCCACCGATTCGTGACCTGCGAAGTCGTCCCCCCACCCCAGAGTCAGGCGGAGGCAAGACTTCACGCGGAGGCGGGCTTGGGAGCCGCTTGTTTGGCTTACGCACCCAGGGGCACTTGTGCCCATCAGCCGCACTGCCGTCAGTCTGAGAGGGCCTACCCGTGGATTCTGACTGACGAAAAAACCCTGTTTTGCTGGAAAGGAAGGCCCCTGTTTGCGGCGGGCCTCCTCACCCTTGCTAGTCTAAGGAAGAAGAGTGCTTTTACCTGATGTGACATCCATGACGATGTCATCCAGAGCAGCACCGAAAGGTCTACCACCTTTAAATGGTAGATCCGTCAGGAGCTTCCTAAGGCTAGGTCAGCAGACCAGCATTTCAACCAGATAAGACGACGCAATACCACCGCCGAGACAGAGGCCCTGGATATTAAACGGGCCGCGTCCAACGTGGCGTCGCACACATAAACCAGGCCCTGAACCAGTTGGTGGGCCAGCGCAACTGTGTCTGGATGAAGATTATGCTCCTGTACAGCTAGGTGCAACATTGTTGCCCAACCTGTAAGTGTATAAGACACAAGGGTCGCCGCTACCACAGGCCGTAGGGCGGAACCCAACAAGGCAAACATGGCTCTGCTCACCACTTCTGACCTCCTGTCAGTGGGGTCCTCAAATGCAGGAGTCCCCTCCATCGGGAGAGTGATGGCCTTGTTCAACCGGGCGACTGGAGGGTCGACCACTGGGGGAGAAGCCCACTTTTTAAGTAGGGCATCTTCAAGGGGTATCTGATAGACAAACACCGCAGGACCATAAAAAAATTCTTCTGCGGCTTTTCCCAGACCTTATCAATGAGCTGGTCAAAGAAAGTACATATGGAAAAACCTCCTTAGAAGGCCTGGCCTTAAAAGAACCAAAGGAGACTGTATCTGCCTGAGGTTCTGCATCCGCAGCATTTTAACTTGAGAGTGTCCCTCACCGCAGTCATGAGTACACTAACAAGCGCCCTGTCATTTACTGACTCAGAACTGGAGTTTTCCTCATAAGGAATGTCCTGTTCAAAACCATCCAATACATTCAGAACTAGGGTCCTGAGCGGTAGTGGCTAGGCCCATATCTGAAACAGCGCACTGCCCTCATGTAGTAAGGTGGGGAGAGGGCGCTTTTTTGCTCCCTTGCGCTTGCACACAGCTCCCATCCTGGTCAGAAATGATTCCAGGACTGCCCACAACTGGTCCCTAGGGACCGCAGGTGCTGAAGCACTGCCTGTTGTCACTGACATTTAGGGGAAGCTGGTGACAGAGACTCCATATTGCCCCCCTCTGAGACTCCTCAGATAAAAAGTCCACCCACATGCTTTGCTGACTGAGGAGGGGGCGCCCAGGGGACTCACCAAACCGGACCAGGGACTGCTCAGTTCCGCTGTCTGCACCACGCTGTGTCAGCGCTGGTGAGCTGTGAGGAGATTGTGAGGAGATTTGCGCTGTTACAGCAGCGCTAGAGGCCAAAACTAGTGCTGAAGAGCGCGCAGGCTACAAGAAAATGGCCGCCGCACTTCACTGAGGCGATCCGCGGCAAGATGGCCACCATGGCGCAGCTAAAGTGAAAAAAACAGCACACACACAGCGCCACTCGGCGCTCAGGCCCGAAAACACACAAAAAAGGGCCCCAAGCATATCTGCAGACCAGCATGAGCCCCTCCAAGAACAGTGTGACCCCCAGGCACCCCACACAGCACAGCGCCAGCAATGGTGACAGAGAGTGACAATAAAATACAGGGGGAGACAGGGAAAATCCCCCACAGAGAAACACACAGCCTTTTGTACTCACCTGCAGGCAGGAGAGACTACTTACCCGTCCCCTGAGGGACCCACTGGTGTGTTTCTGACAGGACTATCACAGTGCAGTACTGAGTAGCTGTCGGCCCGGTCCACCGTGAAAGATACAGTCAGTCAGGAACTGTTCAGTCTTGAGAGGACCGTGGGAGCATGAAAGCAAACCCGTCCACCCCTGGAGTCATGGGGCCTGTCGTGAACTGAGTCTCACGCACACAAGGCGAGGATCAGCACGCTCGATGGTCGGAGAAGGAAGACTACGAGGATATCCTGTACCCAACCTGTTGCCCAGCCGACAGTTGATAGAAGATTCTCAAAAATAAAATAAAAAAGAATTCCAGAAAAGGAAAAAAATAGGTCAGGAGACTGGCTCCTGAGAGAGCCACGTCTTCTCCTTCTGCTAGGCAGAAAAAAACTGAAGTCTGCTGACTGTAGTGGGAGGGTTATGTCCGGAGGGACCGCCTCCTGGGTGGGGCTGTTCAGCTCTGGCTTTTAGAATGTATGTATAACATCTCACATTCTGCCTAGGTCTTCTCCTACAGGCAGGGACATAACCCACGTGTAAAGTGTAAAGAAACACCGTGTCAGTCCATGGATGATAAGAGAAAATGTATTTATAAATAAATGAATAAAAATTTAAATAATCTCGTCCGAGCCTTTCCGCACATCTGTGTCCCCATCAGTGCCTTTCCTCACGTCTGTGTCCCCATTAGAGCCTTTCCGCGCATCTGTGTCCCCGCCAGAGCCTTTCCGCGCTTCTGTGTCCCCACCAGAGCCTTTCTGTGCATCTGTGTTCCCGCCAGAGCCTTTCTGGGCATGTGTCCCCACCAGAGCCTTTCCACGCATCTGTGTCCCCGCCAGAGCCTTTCCGCACGTCTGTGTCCCCGCCAGAGCCTTTCTGCGCATCTTTGTCCCCGCCAGAGCCTTTCTGCGCATCTGTGTCCCTGCCAGAGCCTTTCTGCACATCTGTGTCCCTGCCAGAGCCTTTGCGTGCGTCTGTTTCCCCCCCGCCAGAGCCGTTCCGCGCGTCTGTGTCCCCGCCAGAGACTTTCTGCGCATCTGTGTCCCCGCCAGACCCTGATATCTTTTAAAATATTTGTAATGAATAGAGATGGCCGTGCGGTTCGCCCTGCGGTTGGTTCGCGGCGAACTTTGCGCGTTCGCTATTCGGCGAACATATGGCGCTATTCGCGGCTGCCATATTCTTTTACATTAAGAAATGTAGAATGGGACAGACACATATAGGAGAGGGATGTTGCTGCTCACCCCGGTAGTCAGAAGGATGGGATGTTCCCCCAGTGGGGTTTTTGGGCAGCTGGATTCAAAAATTGACAACAATGTATGTGTAAAAGGGGTTGTTTATTAAAATTCAAAAAGGAAAAAATCAATACAAGTTAAGATATGCTCTGGTAACATGTAATAAAAGTACTACACAATTGCAAACACTATGTCATACAGCTTGACACATTGTATATCAAAGCATGTAGCAATTTCTAACGCGTTTCGACCCTTTTCACGGGTCTTCTTCAGAGGTTTCGGTGTTGCTATAAAGAAGTATACATAGTACATTTTAAAGGTTTCCACCTAAGTGGTACAGAAATTCAAAAAATTATATATATATAAATAATCATCAATTTGTTGTGTGTAGACATTGGATACTTTTTACCAGAGTTTCCACTAGGAGATGCCCCATGGACTTCCAAAATGACCTCCTGGCCGTGTGGGTTCCCCACGTGCCGGAGTGCCACTGGGAAAGTTTGCAGCTTACAAGAATTCACCACATGGGATGAAAATCCCCAAAGAGGAGAGACACAGGAAGGAGCTGACACCTGCGGCGAAGCATTAACAGCATAAATACACAGTGCGTAGCATTGTGTCATTCATATAATAAAACCGTAGTGTGTTGAGCAGACAGATAATCATTCCCCCTAGAAGGAGTATACTACCTGATTATTTATGTATGTAATAGTATATATACATATTGATCGATTATTTGATTGTTGTTCAAAAAATCAAGCAATCAGTGTCATAACTCAAATGCCAATTTTAATTAATTAGAAGCTAGGATTAAAATATTATTTTAGTATTTGATATTTAATGGATTAGAACTGTCAGTATATAATATTGTAGTGAATGGGATCTGTAGATAATGTGATGAGTGTAGTGAGTGTGGTGCTGTGTATGTTGTTGGAAAAAGTGGTAGGGATAGAAACAAAAAACAAAAAAAACAAAAAAATTTGCAAGAATGTGTGTGAAATAAAAATGTGATGTGAATGTGAAATTAAACTAGTGAATGTTTGAAAAATGGTGACAGGAGAATGTGAATGAACCCCCCCCCACCTACCACCTATACTCCCTACCCGGACCTCTCAGCCCCCCAAGAATCTTTACATGCAATCCCCCCCCCCCCCCCCAGAAACCAAAATTACCATAATGACGGAAAGGAGCCATAAACAAAAAAACAAAAATGTTGCATAATGCATGTGCAATGGTGAAAAAAAGCTAGTGGTAGTGTGATGCTAACTTACTGAATGTGAACATATTACCTTGACAGCTTGGAGTATGCAATGATTCCAAATAGACACAAGTTCTATACTGAAGCACACCCTCAGATGTAATAATCTAATTGCAGTGTATGCCGATAGTTCTATAATAAAAACAATCAGAAATTGTGGTGTGTTTGAAAAAAGAAAAGTTTCAGAAGAAATTAAATAAAGTGCCCATAATTGAGGTCTTTAAATCGTAGTGGTGTGCTTACCCCAGGGGATTGTCTGACTGCTCACACTGGGATGCAGAGGATCATCTGAGAGATCACTCTGCATCAGAAAGACTATATGATAATTCTTTCATTACTTTAATTGGATGCTGGGCTTGCCGCTCCGGGTCCTCCCCCACCTGGTGTGTCTTACCAAATTAGGGGTCATCTGGGCCGCAATTGGTGGCGTTCCGGTCGTGAGTTCCTCAGCATCTGTGAAGGGCGGAAGTCCCCGACCACTGCCGTTGGTTCCGCCGTAACTACGTAGTGTAGTGACGTCACGCGCACGCACGACGTGCCCGCGCATGCGCGGATGGCACAAGAACACCCGGGAGCAATCGCAGATGCCACCCAGCAAGGAGATTGCTCACATAAGTGGACAGACCTGCTGCCACCCATTGAAGCATTTAGGGAAGCGCAGGGCCCTGCGCCTCCCTCCCCTTGCTGGGGAAGCTGCAAACTTAATGTACCAGCGGTTCCAATACGTGGATCACAGCCGACCAGGGGTGAATAGGAAAAACCTAGGGCAACTGAGGAAAAAGAAAATAACATTGCCATAAATTAATTACTACATTTTGATCATATAAGCCCATGGAAATTACATTGGGCCATTAACCTTAATAAAACATACATTGTTTTTTATTCCATATTATATTATCTAAAAAGATATTGAGAGCATGGGGGAAAAAGGTGAATCAGATCAAACAGGTACAACACATGATTAGGAAAACATTGTAGTGTGATCCCCATAAGGGGAAATAAGAGAGAGGAGCAGTGGGAAGGAAGGACAAACAAAACAAAGTTAATTCTTAGTTTCAGGTGGTTTTGGATTTTTAAATCCTAAAGGTTTATTGAGTTTTCCCTGAAGCAAATCCTTTCAAAAAAGGAGCAAAGGATAAAGAATCGTTTAGCCCTGGGAAAATGGTGGCCTGCAGTCTAAAGATCTGTTGAAGCAAAATTTTGTTCCAATCGCCTCCTCTTTCGGGAATATGAATACGATCGAGTGCGACAAATGAAACTTTAGGTACTTTATAGTCATGTTTTATTACAGCATGTCTTCCGATAGGAAGATATCGATTACCGATCTCCATGCTGTATGTATGCTTGGATACATGTCGCCAAAGTTCTTGTTTCGTCTTACCCACGTAAAACGCTCCGCACTCACACTCCATCAGATAAACCACGCCACGCGTTTGGCAATTGGTGAAGTGTGAGGGCTTGAAAATCTCTCCATTAGGGAGATGGAAAATCTTCTCCCTTCTCATGAGTGGGCAGTGTGAACAGTGTCCACACGGGAAGGTGCCAAAAGCTGGACAGTGTGTGTCTCTTTTTTGAGCGTTTTTGTACTCGCTCTGAACCAAAAGGTCTTTAATGGAGGTTGCACGTTTGTAAATAATAGAAGGGTAGTCAGGGACAAATCTATTAAGTTTAGGATCATCGGTGAGTATGGTCCAATGTTTATGTATTATGTCCCTTATTGCATCGTGCTGTCGCGAGAACTGCGTAATGATTCTAATTTGTTCTGAATTATAGTATTTTTTGGCTTTTTGATGGAATAGAAGTTCTAATCTAGATTTTGTAATCACTTTATTATAGGCTTTGCGTAAGCATGATCTGCTATAGCCTCTTGCTAGAAGTCTAGTCTGGAGTTGTCCAGCTTCCTCGTAGAAGAGGGTGTCATTTGAACAATTGCGCCGAAGGCGCAAGTATTGTCCATAAGGTATGGAATTTTTTAAGGGGGTAGGATGAAAGCTATCGGCATGAAGCACTGTGTTTCCGGCAGTGTTTTTTCGAAAAGGGTGCTGCATAGGTGTCCTCCTGAGTCGACAAAAAGTTGAACATCCAAAAAAGTAATACTTTGTTTGTCATGAATCATCGTAAATTTTATATTGTAACCATTTTGATTTAAACAATCAAAAAATCGTAAAAGTGCATCTTCTGGTCCCTCCCAGACGACGAGGACGTCGTCGATATATCGTCGCCACACTTTGATGTGGTTCACATATTCAACGAGGTCCTCGTCGCCTAGGAGGTGTTCCTCCCACTCCCCCAGGTACAAATTGGCATAGAATGGGGCACAGCATGTCCCCATCGCTACACCCTGTACCTGGAGGAAGTGGGAGTCATTGAAAGAAAAAAAGTTATGATGAAGTATATATGGCAGGCTGTCGAGTAGAAAACCGTTCAGTCCCCGATCGTGTAAGGTGCCATGATCGAGAACCCATCCGCACAGCAGCCAAACCCTTGGAGTGGGGAATGCTGCTGTACAGGGCCTCGACATCAATGGCAACAAGGATCGACTGGTCCGAAATGGCTAATTCCTCGACGATCTGCAAAAGGTGGATCATATCCTTTACAAAGGGTGAGAGTGATAAGACATAAGGTTGCAGGTAAGTGTCAATGACACGACTTAGATTTTCTGAAATAGATCCGTTCCCGAAGACTATGGGTCTCCCGGGCGGGGGTGTCTGTTGCTTTTGAATTTTGGGTAAGCAATAAAAAGTAGCTGTTTTGGGGTATTTGGTTCTAACAAACTCATACAGATCTCTGGATATAATTTTATTCGTGAAGGCTTGGTCTACTAGTAAGTAGAAATCAGTGTAGTACTGATCAATGCATTGAGTAGAGATGGTTCGATACCATTCTGTGTTGTCTAGGATCTGTTCGCACATCATTGTGTAATCACAATTGTCCATGAGGACAATATTTCCCCCCTTGTCGGAAGGTTTCACCACTAATTTTGTGTTTTTACACAGGGCAGTTAAGGTTGCCTCTTCATCTGATGATAAATTCTGGGAGGTATTTTTGGTGCGGGGTAATTTACTAAGATCTCGCATGGTTTGATTTATGAAAGTTAATACGTTCGGATTGGTATTAAGAGGGAGGCATTTTTGAGAAGGTTTTTTGAATGTTTTTATAGGGTATATTCTGGATTTCTTGGCGTCATTCAATAATGCGTCCAAGTCAATTTGGTCGATTAAATCAACACAATTGTTCTCTTGGTATAGGAGGGTTAGGTCCCTTAGGGCCTTGAACTCCCTCATACTATAATTGGAATACTCTGTTATATCTTCCTCAATATCATTCTTAGAGTACATACATTTAAATAATAACTTTCGTGCAAACAAGTGTAAATCTGTAATGACTCCGAAGAGGTCGAAATTTTCCTCCGGACAAAAAGTTAGTCCGCGAGACAGAATTTGAGTCTCGTCATGAGTCAATGGGTGTGATGATAAGATAATGACACTTAATGGTTGGGTTCCATCCGTACAACAAATGGGTCCAAGCCTTTCAGAACCTGTCCCCTGCTGGGCATTGAGGGGGAGCCAGGTTCCTGTGGAGAGTTTAAAGGTCTGTACAAGCTTGGTTTAGAAGAACTTGTTAATGGAATAGTGTTGGTTGTATTGCTTGGCGTGTCAGATAGACACGAATCTGACTCGCTCATAGGTTCTTTGGTTGTTGTATTACAGCCAGATTCAGAATTGGTGTCAACCGTGCGTTTTTTACTGTCTTGTTCTACCGAACCTCTGTTATTTCGATTTCTTTTTCGTTTACCTCGACCTGTTTGGGGGAGATGCGAGTCTCGACCCAAAGGAGGCTGGGGTAAGGTCTTAGGTTTTGAGGATGTGGAGGAGCCACTAGGTTGGTCACGTTTTAGATGTTTCTTGTACATTTGAGGATTATTATTATTCCATCTGTATGCACGTTCCTCTGAAAAGACGACTTTGTCACGCCAGAATTTGACTTCTTTATCTTGTAAGATGCTTTTATTGTAAGCTAGCAGGCTCTCTTTGAGGTTGGCTTGCAGCTCCAAATACAAAGCATGTTGAGCATGGGGTACTAGTGCTGTCTCTAGATTGTTGATTTCAATATCAAGGACAGCGATTTGTCTATTATATTCACGAGACAAAATGGTCATCATTTCTTGTGAACAATGTTTAAGGTTAGCTTCCCATTCGGTTTTGCATGTGCTGCTTATTTGTTCGGTGTTGGGAAATATCTGCACACGCAATCCAAAGGGATTGATTTTTTCGCGAACATATCTATTAAAATATTTCACATGCCAATAAAGGGAAGATTTTTTCTCTAAAGTTTTGCTTAGCTTATGAACCAGGGATGAGATCTGTGTCTCAATTTGGTCTCCCTGCTCGAAAACAGTTTCATATCCCTGCATTTTACATTGTGAAGAACTTTGACCCATGACACATCCATCATGTGGTACAGGACAGCCAATTGAGACATTTCAGCACATGGACATACCCCCTACCTTATAAATAGACCTGATCTGGCTGCCATTTCACATTCTGTCTTTTGTCAGTGTAGGGAGAGGTTGCTGTGTGGAGCAGGGACAGACTGTAGTGACACAAATCGCTAATAGGTCCACAAAAGTCCTTTTAAGGACTGGTATAGGTGTACTATTGTTTGGTGTGCAGTATATAGGGGTGTAATTCCCCTTTACTATACTTTCAAATATAGAAAGCATATTATAGTGCATTTGTATTGTGCAGCATTGTGACTGCTGAGCGGTTCTGCAGCTGTCTTTTGTCAGTATAGGGAGAGGTTGCTGTGTGGAGCAGGGACAGACTGTAGTGACACAAATCGCTAACTAATATAGGTCCACAAAATTCCTTTTACTAGTGGATTTGTATTGTGCAGCATTGTGACTGCTGAGTGGTTCTGCAGTGATACTACAACTACAAAGATTGACAAATGCAATTAGAAAAAAGTATTATAACTGGTGTGATAGACCAGTGGCCCCCCAAACCGACAGATTGAAGCGGGGTGTTATATACCTTCTTCCACATATACTGTGCTTCTCTAGAGACTTTTGTCACAGGGTCATTTAAAAAATGACAGGCAGAGGAAGAGGCAGGCCCTTCCGCAGGGGTGGTAGGGGTAGGGCAGGAGCACCAGGCCGGAGCCAAAGTGGGAAGTTGCAGAAGGTGCATTCGATTACGTCAAAGGACGCACCAGACTTGGTTGAGTGCCTCACTCAGCCTTCCTCTTCTGCACCCTCCTCATCCTCTCTATCTGCACCCTCTTCACTCTCTGCTGTGTGCACCCCCAAAGACACTACCACCAACACCACCACCACCATATACCCTCCGCTTGAGTCACAGGAATTATTTTCTGATCCATCACAAGACATTTCCGATACGCAGTCATTCTGTTGGCTAATTTTTGGGGCCTGTATTGGTCGACACTTACTTCTTTATCCAGGCTGTGAATGCCTAATTTTTCAGACTGGAATTGAAAATCAATGGGTCTGTAAACATTCCGCTAAATTGTGGAATGGATGCGGACCCATTTTACAGACGTGTGAATGGACCCTATATGTATTTGACATGTATTTACTGACTGCTGTCAGTTCTAGCTGATTTAGGCCGAGCTATTACACTAAAACCGAGCAATATTACAAAAAACAAAATACACGTTATAATTGTATGAACGATTTATATAACTTATAAAAAAAAAAAAACATTTATATTCATTAGCGGGAAAAATAGGTTTACATTATTGTGAATATATACCTTCTTTAAAAGAGTAAATTTACCCTCCAAATTTAAATATATAACTACATTGTTCCAAGCTGCACTGTGGTGACAATTATGCAGTTTCTGCCTTTTTGGAGGGCACTAAGCAATTACATTGATACATAAACATCTGTAAAGTAAGAATATCATATCTGAGTGCCAAAAATCTGTCTGAAGTTTAACTGTGCTGCAGACAGTATTACTGTACGTGCCTTTTTAGATATTCATACTATAATTGCAGCTGTGCATGCAGCGCACTATTTATTTACTGTAAATGATTTATTGAATATGACATATAAGACTTTTACAATTACCTCTATATATAATTAACCCTATTGTCTATTTCAACAAGGTAGCAACCTCTAGAAACGTAAAACAATGCATAGCAATGGACAGTTCTGCTTCTTTGTACATGTATGTGAATTAGAGCTGTAAAGGAGGTTTATATCTATTATTTATTAATAACACTACACAAATGGATACTATACGGATATAACTGCATATTGTAAAGCGGGAAACTACTGGAAAAGGTTAAACATCATTTAAGGAACCTGGTAGCCCTACCAGGCATTAATGAAGAGTAAATTACACTGATCTGACACAGTGGAGATTTAATTGTGTAAAGGGGTATACAGGTCACTTCTCTTCTGGCAAGATATATTTTTAGCAGCCTGTGCCACATAATTCTAGCAATCATCAACAAAAGAATTCAACACACATTTATTACCAAGCAAGTGTCATTCTTTTTTCCTGTTTTAATAACCAAGCAATAAATTATTGCATTCTGTCCTTTGATCCAGTTTATTTTAATTATCATAATTATTGCTCCATTTCCCAAGGGTGCCTGCTTTAGACTAGCATGCGGGACATACTACACCATAAACTCAGGTTTTGTGTGGCAAACATAGATTCTGTGCATTTTACACATACAATGAGAATTTAATGAAGCTGAAGTTATTTTCTTATTCGAAAAAAAGGGGGGGGAGAATGAAGGAGTATGAAATCCTTCCAAAAAAAAGAATTTGTCAGTGATGACCTATTGAATGTATAAACTTTTATTAAGTTAACCGCTTAGTATTAATTAACATTTAAATATTAAAACAAACATTTTGAAAAAAAACCCTCACCAATCAATTAAATTCAGACTAGTCTAAAAACTTTAGACATGGGTGGCCACCCGACCAGCCATACACACCACAATCAACCATGCACCGACTCATCCAAAGATTTCACTTATTTAGATCCGGAATTTTTCCCATAGAAGGTTTCTTGCTTCAGTATAAACACATGGTCAAATTGAAGAACAGAAGTTGGAAAGCCAACTTTACCATTCAGATATTGATAAGAAACCGACAAGATGTTCAAGTCAAACTAGACACAGTCCACATGCATTTGTATCGATGTTCATGGATCATGCAAATGTTCATTTAACTTGCTTATAACCGTGAAAAGGGCCAGGCGTTCACTACACATAGCTCACTGCAATGACATATATAATATATATACTAGTGGATAAGGTGGTTATATCTCACTGGCTGGAGTGTTCCCTGAATGGGTCATCATACACTCATGTGTCCTCTGTCATCAAAGTAAACCGGGGGAGCGGTAGTAGTCGCCCAGTCACTTTAGATCAGGAAATGTGCGGATCCAGGTTTTAGAACAAGTGAAGCTGATATCATGTTTTCAGCATTGGTCTGCGTTGGTTAGCGTTAGTAAGTCTGATCCTAGTCATCTGCTTAAGAGTCCGTTCAGTTTAACCAACGACAGGTGTATCAAGGTTCAGATCACATGGACATCTTTCTGATTAGATGTTCGCTTGTCATTTTCCGGAGGTGAAGTTGGATGGTTCATTCCTGGGATGGTTTGGTACTCGGCTCTATGGGTCGGGCACCCATGTCTAGACTACTGCTTGTATAGCGGCAGACTGCTTACATGTTTTGGTTAAACAAAACCTTCATCGGAGCATGCGTGTCTGTCCCAGTGTCGATCCAGATATAACTTCCTTATCAGGTGTTTCATTGTTATCACCTGTAGCTTAATTGGACCCGTTCACTCGGACATACATGCCACATTCACTCAGTGTTGTTTGAATAGACATAACAGGGAAAGGATGTATGTTGCTAAAAAAGCCCAGTTGACTAAAAAATAGTCCTAAGTTTAGTTGTGTGTATATTTATGATTATTGCATAGGGTATGTGGCAGACTGGTAGGCTCACCATATTGTTTTTTTCAAATGCTAGCCACAAATCCTTGGCTACTAAATAGCCAATGCAATGATATCACAGTACTGTCATTCATCAATTCCCATGTTTAATTCACCATGGAGCGGATGTGCATCATTCTCTAACATTTTTCTTTATACATTGAAAAATAATTGTTTATGAATCAAGTATTGATTCAGCCTGACAACTTCAGAATAGAAGAAAGAAGAAAGTAGATGGGGAAAAAGAAGAAAAAATGGAAAAAGAGGAAGGGAAAAGGAAGAAAGAAAAGGGATTCTTTAGAGTTTAGATGAGAACTGCTTTTATATTAAAATGAGTATTCCCATATCGCTAGGACATATTGGTCCATTTAGGCTTGGAACCAAACAAAAATACAGGTATCACGTGTTTTTAATATTTATGACTCAATAAATATTATTTCCTGTCATTTTATTATTTTAACATAGAATATGCGGCATACTAGTATGCTCACCATGACGGTTTCTTCAGGGTATCAGCCGCTTATCCTTGACTACTGGGTTGCCCATGCAGTTGTATCACGGGTACTGTCATACATCAGTTCTCATGTATTAATCACCATAAAGCGAATGTATAAAGTATGCAGGCCTTTTTATTTATACAATGAAGAGAAAGATTGTGAATCAGATATTAATTCGGCCAAGTGATTAAGTGAAAAAAGGGGGGGAGAAAAACGAATAAAAAGGAAAAAGGAAAAAGTTGTCTTTCTAACTTTTAGATAGGGATTGCTTTGTATTGAGGTGCAAGTTCACAATTTACCAAGGCTGATTGGTCCTTTAAGGCTTAGGACAAAACAAGGAAGCAACAATTTCAAGCATTTAGTATTTACGACTCCAGGAATAAAGAAAGATTACACTCGTTGTTGAGTCCTATCGGCTGCATACTATTTAATTAAAAAATCCACATTTTTTCTTTTTGATACAATATCCTGTCGAAATCACCACGTCAAGGTGGTAAATTCAAACGATAGATCCCCTTGAAAGTCAAACCATCAGGTTTGCCTTGGTGATATCTTAAGAAATGTAGCGACAGTGGTTTTTCATCGTCTTTTTTGTTAATGGTCTGGATGTGCTCACTAACTCTAATTTTTAATTGTCTCTTCGTCTTT
This sequence comes from Rana muscosa, assembly GCA_029206835.1. Lineage (NCBI taxonomy): Eukaryota > Metazoa > Chordata > Amphibia > Anura > Ranidae > Rana > Rana muscosa. Next base: position 16,724,440 of record CM055121.1, on the reverse strand, counting down.
CCTACATAAATCTTCCCACAAGGGCAGGATAACATGTATATAACACGAGTAGTTGTACAATTTATAAAGTTGGTAATTTTAAAATTCTTTGTACCATCAGAGTTAGTTAACACATCCGCCCGATCAGCAAATTTGCACATTGAACATCTGCCACATGGGAACATTCCCTTTAAAGGAGGCAGATCAGTTAACCAATTATCTTTAGCAGATCTCGTATATTCCGATTGGACCAAACTGTCCTTCAGATTACGAGATCTCCTAGCAGTAAGAAGAGGACGATCACTGACTAAATCGCCCAGTATAGGGGCTTCAGAAAGAATATGCCAATGTTGTCCGAAGATATTTCTAACCTGGTCCCATTGGGCCCCATACTTAGTTATAATTCTAATTGGAGCATTAGATTGTATCATATTTTTGTCGGGCCTCTTCTTTCTAGATAGAAGATTTTTTCTCTCTGTCTGTTGGGCTTTCTTTTTCGCTTTTCTAAAGCAACCGTGGGATTACCCCCTATCACGAAATCTACTGTATAGTTGGTGTGCCTCAGTCTGGAAATCATCGTTACCGGAACAGTTTCTTTTAATCCGTAGAAACTGTCCAACGGGGATTCCCTGAATTAAAGATCGAGGGTGGTGGCTACCTGCATAAAGAAGATTGTTGGCTGCAGTTTCCTTCCGGTAAGTCTTTGTTGATATTTTTTCATCAGTGAGTGAAATGGTTAGATTCAAGAAGGGTAATGTTTGTTTGTGCCATGTGTATGTCAGCTTAATGTTTCTGTTGTTCAAGTTTAGTTCTTCTAAGAAACAAGTAAGTTGCACATCAGAACCCTCCCAGATCATGATCACGTCGTCTATGAACCTTAGCCATAGACGGCAGTGGTCATGATGTAGTGATGAGGTATACATCAGCTCTTCTTCCCATAAGCCCAGGTGAAGGCACGCATATGCCGGTGCCCATGGTGCACCCATGGATGTGCCTCTTATCTGTCTGTAATTGTTGCTTAGGAATTGAAAGCAGTTGTTTGTTAGCATGAAGCTAAGTGTACACAAATGGTGTTTAAAAAACCGCCCTGCCTATTAAAACACCGCTCAGCGCTTGGGATAATACCACAAGATGTCAGTAAATGAACACAGTGAATTTCTTCAAACAGCAGCTGCTTAAAAGCATAAAATATATAAAAAAAACAGCAATAAAAAACCTTTAAAATGATATAAGAGTCCCAAATAGTACTGTAGCAGCGCTTCTCCCAAAATAAAATTTTGACAGTCTTCTATAAATATTCAAAGTATAGGAAATGACAGAAGTGCAGGTGGGGTAGGATGTGACTGCAATTTTCATTTGGTGCTCAGTTTTCTCCTTGTGCCGCAAGGTGTTCACCGCGTAGGGGGAAGAATGAATTCCCCTTAAGGGAATGCACTTACCAGAGGTAAGGTTCAAACAGGCATGAACCAATGATCCACATCCGTCCCGGTTACTGCAATCTCCACCAACACACCTTAACTTGTAATGAGGTCCGTGTCACATATAAAGCAAAAAGAATTCTGCATAGGGTAGTACTGTTTTAAAACTTTTATTCAGAGTTCCCGCAGTACCCCCCTTTTACATATGTGCGTACCAAAGTGAAGGTATAAATAGACAATATAAGGTGACTTAGTGCGCTTCTGAGCAGGAAAGTGAACGACCTCGCCGTCTGGGTTACCAGTAACCGTGCGTCCTTCCTTGCTTCCTGGTCCATGGAGCGCATCAACGCCACTTCCAGTGATTGGTTTAAGAGTCACAAACTGACGCGTTTCGTCACTTCCGGACTTCGTCTGAGGGCGTGACTCTCGTTACCATCACCGTGTTTAAGTAGGGATGATCTCCGCCCCTTTGTCCGACGTCAGGCGCAATTTTGCGCCGTGACCCGGACATCCGCTTGCATTGTACACACTGCCAGCTTAAGGGCGGAAATGCTGAAACACCCGTGGTGTGTGTGGATCGCATATCGGGAGTCACTGCGCATGTCAAAAGAGACCAGCAGATAATATCCCGAGCGATCCATCGCACAATCCACAGTATGCATTACAGGTCATCGTTTATATTAGCATTTCAATACATACACAGTGTTCATGCACCACTTTAGTATTCGTTATATGCCTATAAATAGACTTACCGGTACTCTGATAATAGACCTGCGGCCATTACCTCCGCAAGTGGATCGTTCTGTCTGTGGTGGAATTCAGATCCCCACACTATATTGTTGAAATCGGATGCAATAGTGACAAGTAGTCATAATGAAGATGAGATAAAATTGTAACAAGACTATAAAGTACCATTAATACTGTATGTGATTAATTTCAAACAATTAAACAAAAAAAAATACAGTATGTGCATGAATATGGAATCATATGTAAAATTGAATTAAAAATCTGTGCATCAATAAAACCATGTGATAGACAATAATACATCAGAGATAAAATGGATGTGTCCATACAGTTAAAACTAGCTAATGAATCACTCATTAATAAAACTGTCTGAATATGTTGTCTATAAGCTAAAATATTGAGTGAAAAGAAACTAAGTACTGGTGACTCCTTGTTCCGTTTAGAAATCAATTAACATTTTAAAGCATGGTTATGATCCAATATCCCAATTGTGTCTAAAATCAGGTAGGCTGGGATTTGGATGAAATGGGTAGGCTGGTTGTGGCTTTCTAGACCTTCTAATTGAGGATGAATTTTGTAACATAGATGCATAGCTGTGAAGTGTGCTAATGCTGTCTGTTTATAAGTAGAAAGGTTGCCTTTAAACTTTAAAATACATATAAAATGCATATAAAAAGTAAAAAGTAAAATGGAAGGTAAAAAGTAACGAGTAAAGAGTAAAAGACCAGATTTTTAAGTATCACTTATGAAAAAGTTAATGTCCAATTCCACATTTAGGCCTTTGGGTACTAGAACCTCTGTTAAGAATATCCACATAGTTTCTCGCTTTGAGAGTTCACGAATTCTGTGAGAACCTCTCCAATGTGGTTCTAGGTGTTCAATTCCCCAAAATTCCAGGCCGGTGGCATCTTGATTATGCTCCAGTTCGAAGTGTAGTGAGACATTGTGATCCTTGAAGCCAATTTTAATATTGTGTATATGTTCTGCTATTCTTACCCTCAGTAGTCTTTTCGTGCGACCTATGTAGAGAAGGCCGCATTTATACATTACCAAAGATACATAAGGACCCCCTTAACAATTTTAATATTGTGTATATGTTCTGCTATTCTTACCCTCAGTAGTCTTTTCGTGTGGCCTATGTAGAGAAGGCCGCATTTATACATTACCAAAGATACATAAGGACCCCCCTAATCCACCAGCAAGGCCAATAGTCAACAGTATCGATTCCTTGACATCAAGAATGAGCCAGTACTTAGACAAATTCTTACAGAAAAGTGTCACCTCGACTAAGTCATACCTGAGGGACACTAAAGATTTTTTAAATTACTTGCAAAATATCAATCTGACAGGAGACCAAGAGATACTGTTAGTAACAGCAGATGTATCATCTTTATACTCTATCATTCAACATGAAGACGCTTTATTAGCTCTGAATTGGGCATTATGTCAAAGAGACGATCTACCACATGACCAGAAGGTCTTTATCGGACATGCCCTTAATTACTGTCTTTCTCACAACTACTTCTGGTACGATAGCAAATTTTACACCCAGAAGAGAGGAGTAGCGATGGGCGCTAAATTTGCACCCAGCATCGCGAATCTCTTCATGGCCGAATGGGAGGACAAAACAATTTTTAGAGACAGAAAAACAGAGCTATTTTTTTTTATAAACGCTTCATTGATGATATATTTTTTTATCTGGGCAGGCTCAACAGCTTCTTTAACAGAGTTTTTAAAAGTTTTAAACAACGGGGGGCGTGGCCTGCGCGCGAGCTGATGACAGCGTGAGCTCGGAGCTCCTGGAACCCAGGGAAACCAGCGGCCCGTATCAAACCACCGGATCGTCCCAAAAGTCACCCCAGCGGTAGATCAGACCCCCAGAGACCGGGAGACCATGCCGCGGAAGCGCAACATGCAGAGGAAACCGCAGCGTCTGACGGACTTCTTTGCGCTGTCACACAGGGAAGGTAGGCAAGATGGTGGCGGGCCGGCTTCCACGCCGGAGGCCCGAACACAGACAACACACAAAAAAGGGACATCTGCCCGCAATAACACCCCCCCTAACAGCGCTGGCTCATATACTGCCTCTCCATTGCCGGGGAGCCCGGCTAAAGCTAAATTTAGGCTGGATGACACTGGATGCGGCCTAGCCCCCAGCCCCAGCAATGACTCAGGTGATGACACTAGAGAACTGCCGGACTCAATTGAATCCTTCCCCACTCAACATCTCCCAGTCATGGACACAGTCCTTAAGGATATGCTTCTTTCTCTGAGAAGTTCTTTACAGGGAGACATGGTTAACTGCATGCATAAGTTTCACAGAGAGATCCAGGAAGTGGAAGCGAGAGTAGATCACATTGAACACAAGATGGAGGAATATGCTGATACTATTAACGACTTGGTGGACTATACTGAAGACAGATCAGGGGACAATGAATGGGTTAAAGCCAAATTAGCAGATCTCGAAGACAGATCCAGGAGAAACAATTTAAAAATCAGAGGGGTTCCTGAATCAATCCAGCAGAATGACCTACGCTCCTATGCTAAAGCCCTGTTCCAATCCCTCATCCCTGATCTCTCAGACATGGACGTTACGATAGATAGAATCCACCGGCTGCCCAAACCTACATACTTGTCTGACCAAGTCCCCAGAGACGTGATTCTACGCCTTCACTTCTATCACATTAAAGATCAACTGATGACAGTGATGCGCAAACGAGAGCATGTCCCAGAGCAGCATCAGAATTTGCAGTTCTATGCCGACCTATCTCAATACACTCTGCAAAAGAGGAAAAATTTAAATACTATCACTAAGACATTGAGGAACCACAAAATTGCATACAGGTGGGGTTATCCCACTAAGCTGACCATAGTGGGAGGCTTTCCAGGAGAGCCTTTAGGCTTGAACTTACCCCCCATCTAAATGAGCAGCATAAGGCTGCATACCAGTTTTTTCTTTCAACTTGAAAGGTTGATAGGGGTAGAACCCCCATACTTGTTACTGTTTTACCAGTTTTACGGTTGTTTTTCTTTGTTACTGTTCTGTTTCTTTTTTTTGTCTTCTCGCCACCGCTTCGCTGCACTGATTGGCACTCCTGCCACATCTGGAAGAACGAAACTCAGGTCGCAATCTCTCCTCAATCTGCCATTGCTCCTCCACTTGGACTGTGAGTACAATTTTTTTTTCATTGTGTTCTCTTACATGCCTTATTTTTCCTCATCCATACGATTCTCACGGTATCCAGAAAACCTGGCATTTTCATTTCAACCACAAGATGGCTCTCTTGTTCTACTAAAGGAAAAGATCAGCTCCACGTCTCAACTTATCTTTCTCCACACTAAATGGGGATAAATTTCCTTTCAATTAACTCTAGGGGCCTGAACCACCCAGTTAAGAGGAAATCGATGTGGAAAGAGGCACTCTCCCATAAAAGCGATGTACTCTGCGTGCAGGAAACACATTTTTCCGACACGTCTCCACCAGCTTGTGCCCACAAACAATTTCCATTTGTTTTCACAGCTAATGCACACAACAAAACAAAAGGTGTATTAACAGCTATCAGAGACTCGGTGGCCTTTACACTACACGAGGTTGTGGCAGATACTCAGGGTCGTTATTTGATTGTTGTGTGTGACCTGAACTCGGTCACATACACGATTGCTAATGTATACCTCCCTAACCAGCATCAAATCCGCTTCTTCCACAAACTCATGAATAAAATACGTAAACACCAGAAAGGTTCTCTTATAGTCTGTGGTGATTTCAACTCTACTCCAGACCCTGCTATTGACTCTTCCCAGGGCCGGAGCAGGAGGGGCCAATCCCTCTCACAGCCCATTCACACTCAGGAACTTTTTGATGCATGGAGGTGTCTACATGCCGGTGAGAGGGACTTCACCTTTTTCTCACCTCCCCATGGATCCTACTCACGGATTGACCTATTTTTGGTAGACTACCTGACTCTATCTAGGGTATCCTCAGCATCTATAAATTCCATTACGTGGTCAGACCACGCCTCGATTACACTAACGATTGAGTGTTCTGCCAACAGCCCCACGACTCCAATGTGGAGAGTAAATTCATATCTCCTGCAACAAAAGGACTCTAGGCTCCACATTGAAAAGCACTTAAATGAGTTTTTTATGTTGAACGAGGCAACGGTCTCAGATCCATGCATATTGTGGAATGCCCACAAAGCATTTATCAGAGGGATTCTCATACAGCTGGGGGCGAGGGCGAAGAGGCAGCGGCAGCAACGGATTACAGATCTGACCACTGAAATTTTCACACTGGACAACATTAACAAACAGAATCCTTCTTTAAACAACGCCAAAAAACTGACACAATTGCGATGCGATCTCAGGACTCTCCTGTTGGAGGGTTTTGAGAGAACGTCTAGGAGACTGAAAATGTCCTACTATGCTATGGGCAACAGGGCAGGGAAGCTACTGGCACACAAATTAAAGGGGCACAGATATAAAACTAAAATCCCATACTTGCATCATCCAATTTCTAAACATAAACTCCATCACCCCCAAGACATTGCTGACGCTTTTAGTCACTACTATAGTTCCCTATACAACTTGAAGGATGATGTTAATACCTGTCAACCCACACCCGATTTAATTAATCAATTTTTGCAAAAAATTAAATTGCCCAAGCTATCTCTGGAACAGTTGGAATCCCTCAATGCACCCTTCAACACCTCTGAGATTCAGAGGGCGATTGACACCCTCCCATCTAACAAATCCCCTGGCCCAGATGGATTCACCGGGGACTATTACCAAACGTTCCAGAGTATCCTGGCTCCACATTTAGAATGCATATTCAATACTGCTGCTGCCACTTCGTCTCTTCCCCCAGAAATGCTGAAAGCTATCATTGTAACAATACCGAAGTCAGGCAGGGACTCCACCTCTCCGCAAAACTTCAGGCCCATTTCTCTTCTTAATAATGATGTAAAAATCTACGCCAAATTATTAGCCACACGCCTCATCAATATTCTCCCTACCCTGATCCACCCAGATCAAACGGGTTTCACCAAAGGTAGGCAAACCGCTGACGCGACTCGCAGACTGATAAATATAATCCACCTGGCGAATCGTCATAGGATGCCTTCTCTGCTGTTGGCCCTCGACGCAGAGAAGGCCTTTGATAGGGTTCATTGGCAGTATATGACCCAGTTTCTTCTGGAGTTCGGTTTTACGGGGAATATACTATCAGCTATTTTGGCCCTCTACTCGAACCCTTCGGCTCAGGTGTTTACCTCCGGAACACTTTCTAAACCATTTCACATAACAAATGGGACCCGTCAGGGCTGCCCCTTATCCCCCCTCATATTCAATTTATTAATGGAACCACTGGCCACATATATCCGCAACCACCCCAGTATTAAAGGTTTCCCTGTACGAGATTCTTCTCACACTATTAGTCTCTTTGCGGATGATATTATTATGGTCCTCACGGAGGTGGAGTCCTCCCTGGCTTCGGTACACTCGACATTGGAAATGTTCAGTAGATTATCGTATTACAAAGTTAATGAGACCAAATCGTATGTTTTAGGCCTGGGTATTGACTCTACTACGCGTGACAAACTTCAGTCACGATTTCCTTACACTTGGTGCGAAGAGGGAATCAAATATTTAGGTATCACTTTAACGGCCCTCACTCAAGAGTTAGTCAAATCGAACTATACACCCTTTCTGCAGGGTTTAGAGAAGAAACTAGGAGATTTGGCTAAAGTGGAACTGTCATGGTCAGGGAGGTTGGCAGCCTTTAAAATGGTAATCCTGCCCCAGCTGCTATATCTATTCAGGACACTCTGCATCCCGGTCCCCTCCTCTTTTTTCTCCTCGGCACAGAATTTGCTGAATAGATATTTGTGGCAAGGAAAGAGAGCGAGGTGCACATTCAAGAAACTAGTGGCGAGCAGAGGGGCAGGCGGGGTTGGTCATGTGCTTTTAAAAGACTACTATTCAGCAGCGATCCTAGCTCAAGCAAGGGCATGGTTCCCACATGTGGGGTCACCCGCCCCCAGATGGTTGGAGCTGGAAACCTCGCAAACACGAGGTCATAGTTTATATGACATACTTCTGGCAAGTGGACATCACATTCTAGCGGAATCTGACCTTTCCCCTACAGTGGTGGCGACGCTACGCGAGTGGAGGGTATTAATCTCTCAACGCCATGCGGAAGCCACGACCAAATCCTTATTTCTCACACTGAACAGCCTAGCTATGATTATCCCGGACCTTGACATATCTCCATGGACAGCCAAAGGAATATTATCGATAGAAGACTTAATGATAGGACCCACACCAAAGACCTTTAGGTCACTTCAACTAGAATACGGCATAGACAAGAGAGAGCATTATAAATATCTTCAAATGATGCATTTCATCCGCAACACTCCACAGCCCATGGTGCGTTTACCATGGAGGATGGTGCTTTACCTCACTAGTACCACTACTAGGATTAAAGGTATCTCTGTATTTTATAATGCATTACATGATAAAGATGAGTTTCTAAAATCTACTCATATCAAGGCTTGGGAAAGGGATATGGGCATGTCTTATACCAAGGAGCAATGGCAGAAGGCACTACGTACCACTTATAAAGCAACTAGGAGCGTTAATCTATGGGAAACTACACATAAAATATTGCTCCGTTGGTATCTGACACCCTATAGGATTTCTAAGTTTGGTCCACAACACTCCCCACTCTGTTGGAGAGGCTGTGGCGAAATAGGAACGCTGCAGCATATCCTATGGAAATGCCCAGCACTTAAAACCCTCTGGACTCAAACAGCTGACCTGATTCACACATTAGCAGGGGTACACGTTCTTCTAACTGAAGGGCTGGCATTACTGTCCTTGAATATAGAATCTGTACCAAATGAAATAAGAACTATAGTTATTCATGTACTACTGAGCGTTAGATTGTCTATTTTGAGACATTGGAGAGATAAGAATCCACCATCCTTCTCTGAAATTATTCAAACTACTAATACTCATGCATCATATGAACTGATGTTTGCCTCTTCTCAGGGCAACTATCACACTACATACTCCAGATGGTTTAAATGGCTAGATTGGTATAAGTCACAGTAAACTAGGGGTAGCGATCTGACTGTCAAACCTGAAGTTACACCAAATACAGGTGATGGCGAGATGAGACTTTTTCTTTGTTCCTGTCTTCTTTCCCTTTCCTTTCTTCTTTTTTTCCCTTTCCATTCCTGTCCTCTCGATTGTTTGGAACCAAGTCTTTTTCATCTCTGCTCTTTCAGTATTAGAGGTGTCAAAACTTACTTTATATGTCATATGAATGACGGCATAGGATGATTACCCTTGACCTCTGACCATTGACTCAAGTTTATATCATCATAGGTATAAGGTGTTCTGAATATCAGGATTGGACGGTTCATATTACTAGCTGCACTGCACTCTATTTTGAATTTAGTGATGGGACCTGGGGGGGGGGGATCCTTACTTCCCTGTGAGGCACAGCATGTTCCCGGAAGGGGTGCCCGGGGGAGGCGGCTCCTCCCTCCTGTCTGGTTTAACTCTATCTGTTACGTTTCGGTGAGATGCATTCCACCGTTTGGTGATCAGATGACGATTTATTACCTTGTATGTTCTTTCTTTGATCAAATAACATATAAAGTTTCTTGCTTTGTGATAAACTAACATCGGTACTTGAGGATCTACAAATTTTGATGTATGACATGTTTCAATGCAGATTCTTCTTGAATTATGTCCACATGTATTCTCTTGTAAAATTTCTCAATAAAAATTTTATTGAATTAAAAAAAAAAGTTTTAAACAACAACACCAAGAATATTAAACTAATCTTTGACCAACATTGGCACATTCTCCTGATGGACAAAAAATTGGGCACTGTTCTACCTCCCAGACCTCAGTTTATGTATAAGAAAGCACCAAATTATGGAGATCGTGTGGTCAAGAAAGTTTTAGATCCTCCTAAAAAACCACAGTCCTTTTGGGATAAAAACTTTTTTTTTTTTGCATGCAAAAGGTGCAAAGCATGCAGAGAAGTGGCACGACCCTTAAGAGGGATCGACAACTTCACAGTGCCATATAACAACAGACAATTTGATATAAAACAATTTATTACTTGCAACAGCCAATTTGTAGTATATGCTTTGAAGTGTCCTTGCGGCCTTCTCTACATAGGCCGCACGAAAAGACTACTGAGAGTAAGAATAGCAGAACATATACACAATATTAAAATTGGCTTCAAGGATCACAATGTCTCACTACACTTCAAACTGGAGCATAATCAAGATTCCACCGGCCTGGAATTTTGGGGAATTGAACACCTAGAACCACATTGGAGAGGTTCTCACAGAATTCGTGAACTCTCAAAATGAGAAACTATGTGGATATGCTTAACAGAGGTTCTAGTACCCAAAGGCCTAAATGTGGAATTGGACATTAACTGCTTCATAAGTGATACTTAAAAATCTGGTCTTTTACTCTTTACTCGTTACTTTTTACCTTCCATTTTACTTTTTACTTTTTATATGCATTTTATACATATTTTAAAGTTTAAAGACAATCTTTCCACTTATAAACAGACAGCATTAGCACACTTCACAGCTATGCATCTATGTTACAAAATTCATCCTCAATTAGAAGGTCTAGAAAGCCACAACCAGCCTACCCATTTCATCCAAATCCCAGCCTACCTGATTTTAGACACAATTGGGATATTGGATCATAACCATGCTTTAAAATGTTAATTGATTTGTAAACGGAACAAGGAGTCACCAGTACTTAGTTCCTTTTCACTCAATATTTTAGCTTATAGACAATACATTCAGACAGTTTTATTAACCACTTAAGCCCCGGACCATTTGGTAGCTAAAGGACCAGAGGTGAATTCAGAATTTTGCACTGCGCTGCTTTAACTGTAAATTGTGCGGACATGCAATATTGTACCCAAATGAAATTTGCGTCCTTTTCTTCCCACAAATAGAGCTTTCTTTTAATGGTATTTGATTGCCTCTGCGATTTTTATTTTTTGCGATATAAACGGAAAAAGACCAAAAATTTTGAAAAAAAATGATATTTTCTACTTTTTGTTATAAGAAAAATCGAATAAACTCAATTTTAGTCATACATTTAGGCCAAAATGTATTCAGCCACATGTCTTTAGTAAAAAAAATGTCAATAAGTGTATATTTATTGGTTTGCGCAAAAGTTATAGCGTTTACAAACTAGGGCACATTTTCTGGAATTTACACAGCTTTAAATTTATGACTGCCTATCTCATTTCTTGAGGTGCTAAAATGGCAGGGCAGTACAAAACCCCCCCAAATGACCCCATTTTGGAAAGTAGACACCCCAAGGAAATTGCTGAGAGGCATGTTGAGCCCATTGAATATTTTTTTTTTGTCCCAAGTGATTAAATAATGACAAAAAAAAAAAAATTACAAAAAGTTGTCACTAAATGATATATTGCTCACACATGCCATGGTTATATGTGGACTTGCACCCCAAAATACATTCTGCTGCTTCTCCTGAGTACGGGGATACCACATGTGTGGGACTTTTTAGGAGCCTAGCCACGTACGGGACCCCGGAAACCAAGCACCGCCTTCAGGATTTCTAAGGGCGCAAATTTTTGATTTCACTCCTCACTATCTATCACAGTTTTGAAGGCCATAAAATGCCAAAATAGCACAAAACCCCCCCAAATGACCCCATTTTAGAAAGTAGACACCCCAAGGAAATTGCTGAGAGGCCTGTTGAGCCCATTGAATATTTTTTTTTTGTCCCAAGTGTGAGGGGGTTAACTCGGTAGCGGGTGTGTGTGATCCCCTGGATGGGCTCCCCACACAAAAACAGGCCCAGCAGACGGAGGTTGTGGTTTTCAAGATCAAAAAGGTGCGGTTTATTTTTCTATTTACAGTGACAAAAAAACCACAGCAAAGCAAAAAGAAACATAAACAAAATAAACCCTGGTCAGCTTGACCTCTGACTAAACATGCAGGTTTCCTAACTAACAACTGGGATCAGCCTGGTGCTGTCCTAGTCCCTAAGTCCCTGGTTTAGTAAATGTCCAAACAAATAGCCACACAGGCTTTGTCTCACCGCACAGGGGTTCACTCTCCCTAGACAGTCCACACAGGTCTGGTTCCAGGCATGAGCAAACACCTAATGAATCTGGGAGTTTTTATAGAGGCCTTAAACGAGCTGACAAGCTTCAGCTGGTCTCATCAACTCCCTGCCTGCACGACGCCCAGCCCTCTCCCTAGAGGTATGAATCATCCATGAGCCCACTAGCCTCAGCTGGGCTTCATCAACTCTCTCCCTAGTTGTATAAGTCGGCATAAAGCCTGAATCTGGGAGAAATATACCTACCCCCCTGGATGCAACCAGGTGACTTTACCTTCCTGCTGTCACATACCCCCCCTCTTGTTTTAACCTTGGGGTTGGAACACCAGCAATCAGGCATTCATGTACTCGAGACAAAGCATCCACATTCCCCATTTGAACGCCAGGGCGATGCTTTACTGTGAAGTTGAATTCCTGTAGGGCCAGGAACCACCTATTCACTCTTCTATTTGTCTCCTTGTTTTGAGCCATCCACTTTAACGGAGCGTGATCCGTAACCATGTCAAAGTGCCTACCTAGCAGATAGTACCGAAGGGAATCTAGAGCCCACTTCACCGCTAAACACTCCTTTTCAACCGTGGCGTAATTTACCTCATGGGACTTCAACTTCCTGCTGAGGCAAATGACTGGGTGCTCTTCCCCGTTCCAGACCTGGGACAATACTGCTCCTAACCCCACATCTGACGCATCACTTTGTACGACAAAGTCTTTAGAGAAGTCGGGTGAGTACAACACTGGCTGGCTACATAAGGCTTGTTTCAAGAATTGGAATGCTGCCTCAGCCTCGGGGGTCCATTTAATCATGACCGACCCTTTCCCTTTCGTCAGGTTGGTTAGGGGCACAGCTTTAGAAGCAAAGTGGGGAATGAAGCGCCGATAATACCCCGCTATTCCCAGAAAGGCTCGTACCTGCTTCTTGCTGTTGGGACGTGGCCAACTCTGGATGGCCTCGACTTTGTTGAGTTGGGGTTTTATTACTCCCCTCCCAATGGTGTACCCAAGATATTTGGCCTCCTCCTGCCCAATGGTACACTTCTTGGGGTTAGCCGTAAACCCCGCTTCCCAGATAGAGTCTAGGACTGCTTGCACTTTTGGCAGATGTGAGGCCCAATCTGTGCTATGGACAATTACGTCATCCAGGTAAGCCGCAGCATACTTCCGATGGGGCCTCAGTATCTGGTCCATTTTCCGCTGGAATGTGGCCGGCGCATTCTGTAACCCGAACGGCATTCTCTTATATTGGAACGCCCCGTCTGGGGTTACAAATGCGGTTTTCTCTTTGGCCGACTTGGCCAGGGGAATTTGCCAATACCCTTTTGTGAGGTCAAGAGTCGTCATGTATCGGGCTGTTCCCAGCCGGTCGATCAACTCATCTATACGTGGCATGGGGTAGGTGTCAAATTTTGTAACTTTGTTCAACTGACGAAAATCGTTACAAAATCGCCAGCTCCCATCCGGTTTAGGCACCAGCACAATGGGACTAGACCAATCACTTTGGGACTCCTCTATCACCCCTAAGTTCAGCATTTTCTGTACTTCCTCCCGTATTGCCTCCCGTCGGGCCTCTGGGATCCGATAGGGTTTTAACTTCACCCTTTCACCGGGCGGGGTAATAATATCATGCTCTACCCCAGATGTTTGTCCCGGCAGCTCAGAGAACACCTCCTTGTTGCGAAGCACAAACTCCTTAACCTCCTGTTGTTGGGGTTGTGACAAGGTGGCTGCTATTCCAACCTCCGGAATCACGCAACCAGTTTGAGCTGGTGACCAAGTTTCTGCGACTAGGGACTCTCTATCCCTCCAGGCTTTCAACAGATTAACGTGATAGATCTGTTCGGGCTTTCGCCTTCCTGGTTGTCTGACCTTGTAATTCACTTCGCTCACTTTTTCCATTATCTCGTAGGGGCCTTGCCATTTGGCAAGGAATTTACTTTCAACCGTAGGGACAAGTACCAATATCCTATCCCCCGGGGAAAAGGTACGGGTCTTGGCTCCACGGTTGTACACTCTCTGCTGTGCCAACTGCGCTTGGGCCAAATGTTCCTTCACGATGGGCATTACCTGTGCAATTCGATCTTGCATCAGGGCGACATGCTCAATCACACTCCTGTGGGGAGAACTCTCACTTTCCCAAGTTTCCTTGGCAATATCCAACAGCCCTCTTGGGTGTCTCCCATACAGTAACTCAAAGGGGGAGAATCCCGTAGAGGATTGGGGCACCTCCCTAATAGCAAACATCAAATAAGGAAGTAGATAGTCCCAATCCTTTCCATCTCTATCCACCACTTTCTTCAACATTTGTTTTAGGGTTTTGTTGAATCTTTCAACCAGCCCATCGGTTTGGGGGTGATACACAGATGTACGCAATTGCGTCACTTTGAACAATTTACACAGCTCTTTCATAACCCGGGACATAAAGGGTGTACCTTGGTCCGTAAGCAGTTCTTTACAAATACCCACCCGGCTAAAAACAAGAGATAGCTCTTTGGCTATGGTTTTGGCCGAGGTATTTCTGAGAGGGATCACTTCTGGATAACGAGTGGCATAGTCCATTATAACCAATATGTACTGGTGCCCCCTAGCGGACTTGATTATAGGACCTACCAAATCCATTGCGATTCTCTCAAACGGGACCTCAATGATGGGTAGAGGGACCAGCGGGCTACGGAAATGTGGCATCGGGGCCGACCTCTGACACACAGGGCAGGAGGAACAATAATTTTCTATGTCCTTCATCACCCCAGGCCAATAGAATCTCTGTAATACCCTCTCTCGGGTTTTCTCTGTCCCCAGATGACCTCCAAGAATGTGCCCATGGGCCAACTCCAACACCAACTTCCTGTAAGGTTTGGGCACCACAAGCTGCTCAACGGTTTCTTCTGCCCTTTTTGCCACCCGATACAGTAGGTCCTTCTCTACGCTGAAGTATGGGTAAGTGCAGGTATTATCTGGGTTCACTATCTCGCCATCTATTTCCACTACGTTTTCCCGTGCCTTTATTAGGGCGGGGTCTTTTAACTGTTCTGTGGCAAAATTTTCCCTGTGAACCTCAAGATCAGAAAACTCCACAGACGGTAGGTTTTCGTCTGAGGAGGTGGGCTCCTCTCCAGTTTCTTGAGTCTCCCCTGCCAATACTGACAAGGGAAATTCTGGAGAGTCCTCACCACTCTCAGAGGAGTTCTGGCTATCACATTCCTGGTACATAGGGGCACCAGTGGGGGGCTCAGGATCATCCCACAGTTCCCAGAACTTCGGAAAATCCCTTCCCACAATGGCATCATGCGGTAATTGAGATACTAACCCCACTGGATGAGAGAGGGTACCTTTGGGGGTCTTGAAACACACTGTAGTCACTGGATACTCTCGGGTGTCCCCATGCACACAAATAACAGCTACCTTGCTATTCCCAGAGACCTCTGTTTTAACTAATTCCGCCTTTATCAGGGTCACAAGGCTACCTGAATCCAGTAATACCACAACATTTCTACCATTAATACACATTTTGCATAAATGTTTCTCAGTTCCCCGAATGGCAGTGCATGCGACTGTCGCACACAGCGACTGACGCCTGTCCGTCAGAAAGTCACATTGCATGGGTTCCTCCACAACCGGGCAATTTGCTGCAATATGTCCCGCTTGCCGGCAGCGGTAGCAAACAATCCATTTGGCTGCCTCTTGAGCCCCTGACTTCCCAGGCTGTTCTCGCCAAACTTTGGGTAGAGCTCCCACCCTCTCACTCTCTCCACCCTCACCCCTTGGAATCCTCTTATCTGCCCCTGGGGATGGTCTGGTCTTAGGGTGGAAAGTCCGAGAGTCTCTGGAAGAGGCCGTCAGGTTCTCTGTAGCCAAGTATTTCTCTACACGATCCACAAGACCACCGGCCGTCTCTGGGTCTCCATGGCTTACCCACTTTTGGATGGCAGTAGGAAGAGCTCTCAAAAACCGATCCATTACAACACGTTCCACAATCTCTGGTGCGGACAAAGTCTCTGGCTGTAGCCACTTCCTGCTCAGGTGAATGAGATCATACATTTGAGACCTGGGGGGTTTTCCAAGCTGGAAAGTCCAGTTATGCACACGCTGAGCCCGGACAGCCAGGGTGACACCCAGCCTTGCCAATATTTCAGCTTTTAGCATCACATAGTCTTTTGCTTGGTCAGGCTCTAGGTCATAGTAAGCCTTCTGCGATTCACCAGTTAACAGAGGAGCCACCAGTCCAGCCCACTGCTCCTCAGGCCACTTTTCTCTTTCAGCAGTCCTTTCAAATGTGGTCAAAAATACCTCTGGATCATCCTCTCCAGTCATTTTTGTCAATAAACGACTCACCCCAAAGGACGCGGTATTAGTGGGACGGCTTTCCTCACTGGTCTGCGGACGTTGCTGCATTACTGCTTCCATTTGTTGTAGTCTCTGCTCTTGCTTCTGTAACAGGTCTATGAAGCGGGCCTCAGATTGCTGCTGGGCTTGTTGCTGAGCTTCCAGACTCTGTTGGTGAGCTTGCTGCTGGGCTGCAAGGCTCTGTTGATGAGCTTGCTGCTGGGCTGCGAAGCTCTGTTGTTGAGCTGCAAGGCTCTTTTGCAAACCTGCATTTGTCTGCTGTTGATTGGCATTTGCTAGAGCCAGCTGTTTCAGTATCTCCTCCATGCTGGCTTAAAAAAAAACTGCCCGCATTCTCCACCAACTGTGAGGGGGTTAACTCGGTAGCGGGTGTGTGTGATCCCCTGGATGGGCTCCCCACACAAAAACAGGCCCAGCAGACGGAGGTTGTGGTTTTCAAGATCAAAAAGGTGCGGTTTATTTCTCTATTTACAGTGACAAAAAAACCACAGCAAAGCAAAAAGAAACATAAACAAAATAAACCCTGGTCAGCTTGACCTCTGACTAAACATGCAGGTTTCCTAACTAACAACTTGGATCAGCCTGGTGCTGTCCTAGTCACTAAGTCCCTGGTTTAGTAAATGTCCAAACAAATAGCCACACAGGCTTTGTCTCACCGCACAGGGGTTCACTCTCCCTAGACAGTCCACACAGGTCTGGTTCCAGGCATGAGCAAACACCTAATGAATCTGGGAGTTTTTATAGAGGCCTTAAACGAGCTGACAAGCTTCAGCTGGTCTCATCAACTCCCTGCCTGCACGACGCCCAGCCCTCTCTCTAGAGGTATGAATCATCCATGAGCCCACTAGCCTCAGCTGGGCTTCATCAACTCTCTCCCTAGTTGTATAAGTCGGCATAAAGCCTGAATCTGGGAGAAATATACCTACCCCCCTGGATGCAACCAGGTGACTTTACCTTCCTGCTGTCACACAAGTGATTGAATAATGACAAAAAAAAAAATACAAAAAGTTGTCACTAAATTATATATTGCTCACACATGCCATGGTTATATGTGGAATTGCACCCCAAAATACATTTTTCTGCTTCTCCTGAGTACGGGGATACCACATGTGTGGGACTTTTTAGGAGCTTAGCCGCGTACGGGACCCCGAAAACCAATCACCGCCTTCAGGATTTCTAGGCACAAATTTTTGATTTGACTCCTCACTACCTATCACAGTTTCGAAGGCCATAAAATGCCAAAATAGCACAAAAAAACCCCAAATGACCCCATTTTGGAAAGTAGACACCCCAAGCTGTTTGCTGAGAGGCATGGTGAGTATTTTACAGCTCTCATTTGTTTTTGAAAATGAAGAAAGAAATTTTTTTTTTCTTTTTTTTTTCAATTTTCAAAACTTTGTGACAAAAAGCGAGATCTGCAAAATACTCACAATACCTCTCAGCAAATAGCTTGGGGTGTCTACTTTCCAAAATGGGGTAATTTGGGGGGGTTTTGTGCCATCTGGGCATTCCATGGCCTCCGAAACTGTGATAGGCAGTGAGAAGTGAAATCAAAAATTTACACCCTTAGAAAGCCTGAAGGCGGTGATTGGTTTTTGGGGTCCCGTACGCGGCTAGGCTCCCAAAAAGTCTCACACATGTGGTATCCCCGTACTCAGGAGAAGCAACAGAATGTATTTTGGGGTGTAATTCCACATATGCCCATGGCATGTTTGAGCAATATATCATTTAGTGACAACTTTGTGCAAAAAAAATAAAAAAAATTTTATTTTTTCCGCAACTTGTGTCAACATATAAAATATTCCATGGACTCGACATGCCTCTCAGTATATAGCTTGGGTGTCTACTTTCCAAAATGGGGTCATTTGGGGGGGTTTTGAACTGTTCTGGCATTTTATACACAACATTAGGAAGCTTACATCCACTCTTCTAACCACTTGAAGACAAAGCCCTTTTTGACACTTTTTGTTTACATGAAAACATATTTTTTTTTGCAGGAAAATTATGTTGAACCCCCAAACATTATATATATTTTTAAAGCAAAGGCCCTACAGAATAAAATGGTGGGTGTTGCATTTTTTTTCTACACAGTATTTGCGCAGTGATTTTTCAAACGCATTTTTTGGGGAAAAAATACACTTTTTTAATTTTAATGCACTAAAACACACTATATTGCCCAAATGTTTGATGAAATAAAAAAGATGATCTTAGGCCGAGTACATAGATACCAAACACGACATGCTTTAAAATTTCGCACAAACGCGCATTGGCGACAAACTACATACATTTTTAAAAGCCTTTAAAAGCCTTTACAGGTTACCCCGTTAGATTTACAGAGGAGGTCTACTGCTAAAATTACTGCCCTCGATCTGACCTTCGCGGTGATACCTCACATGCATGGTGCAATTGCTGTTTACATATGACGCCAGACCGACGCTTGCGTTCGCCATTGGGCAAGAGCAGGGCAGGACAGGGGTGCTTTTTTTTTTTTTTTTTTTATTATTAATTTTGCTTTTTTATTTTATTTTTAAATTGTTCCTTCCATATTTTTTATTTTTTTATCATTTTTATTGTTATCTCAGGGAATGTAAATATCCCCTATGATAGTAATAGGTAGTGACAGGTACTCTTTTTTTGAAAAAACTGGGGTCTAGACCCTAGATCTTTCCTCTGCCCTCAAAGCATCTGACCACACCAAGATCGGTGTGATAAAATGCTTTCCCAATTTCCCAATGGCGCTTTTTATATCCTGGGGGGGGGGACATTCCCTCCCACTGCTTGTAAAAGCAGTCCAGAGGCTAATTAGCCACTAGGATTGCTTTTACATGAAAGCTGATACCAAGATGATACCTAAACCCACAGGCATCAATCTGGTATAACCATTCAAAGTCCAGCAACATACCAGTACGTTGCTGGTCCTTGTTGGACATGTATTGTAATCTTTTTTTTTTCATGCAGCCAGGTGGCTGAACGAAAAAAGAGATTGATCGGTGGGTATGCCCACCATTAGAATACCGCCCTTCATCCACCCACTTCTAATGATGGGCATACATGCACCATTTATATATGCCGAAGCATGGGGGCATCCTCCCGCGAAAAAGTTATGCCGCACACACATGGTCGGACTTTTCCACGGGCAAGCCTCCGTCGGAATTTTGACCGTATGTACATTAGGAGCAAAATCGCTCCTCCGCTCCTCCGCCCCCATGCTTCGGCATATTTGCTTTTTTTTTTTAACTGTGGTGGTGAAATCACCTCCTACAGCACTGGAGACGCAGGGATCAGGCCTGTCTCTGCGAACGCTGCAGTTATGTGTGTTGTGTTTTGTAAGAGACAGTGATCGATCGATACTGCACTTGGGTGGCCTGGGCTGGACGGAGGGGCAAAATGCAGGTGCTAGCAGGTATCTGGGCTGATCCCGCTAACACTGCGTTTTTGGGAACCCTAAACTGCTGGGGACGCTAGTATAGATCTGATCAGATCAGATATTGATCTGTTCAGATACTATACCACTAAGGGAGGTGTATGCTTCACGCGTGGGTGTTAGCGTTACTGGCACTAACCTGAGGCTGCCTGGGGTGTGACGCAGACCCTCTCTGACGCTAAAACCTAATTGATATCACCCGCCGGGCGATCAGGGGGTTAAACCTTTATTGGGTTATATACGGCGGGTGCCCTGACACTATAAAAAGCAAACTAACTAACCAGCGTCACCCATAACACTTATATGATGATTACTGGTGAAAGGGTTAACTAGGGGCGATCAAGGGGGTTAAACCTTTATTAGATAATTTATGGGGGTACCCGACGCTATAAAAACCTGCGGCGAACCTAAAAAAAAAATACTGGCTACCGATCTGCATCACCGACGCTAAGACATCGATCAGAAAAATGATCGCTTAGCGACGGTGGTGCTAGGGGGTGAAAGGGTTATCTGGGGGGTGATCAAGGGGTTAAACCTTTATTGGGGGGGTTAGGGGGCTACACTGGACCTAAAACGAAATGTAGTGACACTTTTACAGTCACAAATGTCACTGATTGCAGTGATCAGTAAATAAATGGTCACTGCAATCAGTGACACTGTGACTGGGGGCTGGGGGGTGATCTGGGGGGGCCTGGGGGGGCGATTTATGTGCCTATGTGTGCTGGTGTTAGTGTAGTGTTTGTGCACTAACCTTGATGTCTTCTCTTGTACGGCGCTCGGTATATGTGAGCGCCGCACAGGAGATGACATCACTTCCTCCTGCTTTCTCTGTCTGTGTGTACATTCCACAGACAGAGGGGGCATTTCTATTCGCCGGGAGCGATCGCGGGGGGTGGCCAGAATCGAACGGCCGTCCCCTCATGTCGGATCGCTCCCCAACGAATTCCGACCGCTCACTGTACAGAAGGGGGGTCCGATTGGACCCCCCAACTGTACAAAGGCAATCACGTACACTGTACGTGATTGTGCCTGTCGGTGCCATTGTGCCGACGTATATATACAGTGAGCGGTCGTTAAGTGGTTAATGAGTGATTCATTAGCTGGTTTTAACTGTATGGACATATCCATTTTATCTCTGATGTATTATTGCCTATCACATGGTTTTATTGATGCACAAATTTTTAATTCAATTTTACATATGATTACATATTCATGCACATATATGCTTTAATTGTTTGAAATGAATCACATACAGTATTAATGGTACTTTATAGTCTTGTTACAATTTTATCTCATCTTCATTATGACTACTTGTCACTATTGCATCCGATTTCTACAATATAGTGTGGGGATCTGAATTCTGAGGTTGGTTGCAACCACCACAGACAGAACGATCCACTTGCGGAGGTCTATTATCAGAGTAAGTCTATTTATAGGCATATATATAACGAATACTAAAGTGGTGCATGAACACTGTGTATGTATTGAAATGCTAATATAAACGATGACCTGTAATGCATAATGTGGATTGTGCGATGGATCGCTCGGGATATTATCTGCTGGTCTCTTTTGACATGCGCAGTGACTCCCGATATACGATCCACACACACCACGGGTGTTTCAGCATTTTCGCCCTTAAGCTGGCAGTGTGTACAATGCGAGCGGATGTCCGGGTCACGGCGCACAATTGCGCCTGACGTCGGACAAAGGGGCGGAGATCATCCCTACTTAAACACGGTGATGGTAACGACAGTCACGCCCCCAGACGAAGTCCGGAAGTGACGAAACGCGTCAGCGCATGACTCTCAAACCAATCACCGGAAGTGACGTTGATGCGCTCCACGGACCAGGAAGCAAGGAAGGACGCGAGGTTACTGGTAACCCAGATGGAGCGGCCGTTCACTTTCCTGCTCAGAAGCGCACTAAGTCATCTTATATTGTCTATTTATACCTTCACTTTGGTACGCACATATGTAAAAGGGGGGTACTGCGGGAACTCTGAATAAAAGTTTTAAAACAGTACTACCCTATGCAGAATTATTTTTGCTTTATATGTGACACGGACCTCATTACAAGTTACAGTAAGGTGTGTTGGTGGAGATTGCAGGACGGATGTGGATCATTGGTTCATGCCTGTTTGAACCTTACCTCTGGTAAGTGCATCCCCTTAAGGGGAATTCATTCTTCCCCCTACGCGGTGAACACCAAGGAGAAAACTTAGCACCAAATGAAAATTGCAGTCAATATTTATAGAAGACTGTCAAAATTTTATTTTGGGAGAAGCGCTGCTACAGTACTATTTGGGACTCTTATATCATTTTAGAGTTTTTTTATTGCTGTTTTTTTTATATATTTTATGCTTTTAAGCAGCTGCTGTTTGAAGAAATTCACTGTGTTCATTTACTGACATCTTGTGGTATTATCCCAAGCGCTGAGCGGTGTTTTAATAGACAGGGCGGTTTTTTAAACACCATTCGTGTACATTTTACTATTTATTTTCTCGGCCGCTATGGATGCACTAAGATTTTTGAGTAATAGAAACATAGATATGAACAACCTTTTCACTGACAGTGAACCCACTAACACTCAGACAAATTACAATGGAGCCATGTCTGCACTAGGTAATATTTTAGTCAGGACATGGTGGGATATTTTTACACTGGAACACTATATTAAAGAGAAAATTATCATCAGAAGTCTCCAGTGGGAAGTTACACCACAGGATGCTCTCGATGACCCAGGTTCAATTCAAGAATGGATGGATTTCTTCAATGGGGTCGGGTTCAAACTGCAAGAACTCGTACTCCAAAGGAAGAAAAGGAAAATGGCCATTCTTGAATCAAAAATTCATGAACTACAACAACAACTAGAACCTATGAAGGATACACAACCCATTACAGACTTTAACCACTTCAATACCAGGCACTTATACACCTTCCTGCCCAAGCCAATTTAGAGCTTTCAGCGCTGTCGCAATTTGAATGACAATTGCGCGGTCATGCTACACTGTACCCAAACAAATTTTTTATCATTTTGTTCCCACAAATAGAGCTTTCTTTCGGTGGTATTTGATCGCCTCTGCGATTTTTATTTTTTGCACAACAAATAAAAAAAAAAGCGAAAATTTTGAAAAAAACTATGTTTTTCTTTGTTTCTGTTAATTTTTTTTGTAAATAAGTACCTTTTCTACTTCAATGACGGGCACTGATAAGGCGGCACTGACGGGCACTGATAAGGCAACACTGATGGGCACCGATGAGGTGGCACCAATGAGGTGGCACTGATAAGGTGGCACTGATGGGCACTGATGATGGGCACTGATAGGCAGCACTGATGGGCACTGATAGGTGGCACTGATATGTGGCCCTGGTATGCGGCACTGATGGGCACTCATAGGCGGCACTGATTGGCACTCATAGGCGGCACTGATGGGCACTCATAGGCGGCACTGATGGGCACTTATAGGCGGCACTGATGGGCACTTATGGGTAGCACTGATAGGTGGCATGGACTGGCACTGATAGGTGGGCACTTATGGGCACAGATGGGCATGGATGGGCACTGATAGGTGGCACTGATGGACACTAGTAGGTGGCACTGATGACACTGATGCCCAGCAATGCCAGCCACCACACATTGTGGTCGTGCCATGATGGTGCCAGTCAGTGCCCATTTGTGGGCACTGATTGGCATATGTTTTTTATGTTTTAGTACATGTGGATGGCCATGGGGGACTTACCTGGCCATCCACATGCTTGGGGCTCCCCTGGTGGTCCTGGGCGGCATCCTGGTGGTCTAGTGTGGGTATCCAAGGGAGGGCTGTGCTGATAAACAATCAGCGCGAACCCCCCCTGTCAGGAGAGCCGCCGATCGGCTCTCCTCTACTCGCGTCTGTCAGACGCGAGTGAGGAAGAGCCGATCAACGGCTCTTCCTGTTTACATCACTCCTGATGAAGTCACGTGACAGTGACGAACACGCGTCGAGACACCAGAGGCACCGGAGGTAACACTTGCGAGTTCGCTGCTCGTTTTTATATGCCTGTTTTTATGCAACCTTTGTGAGTACCTTTCTTTGTGATATTTTTTTGCCAATAAATGTATTTTAAATATACTACACTATTGGCGCATCCTATTCCCTTTTTTCTGTGAGGGTCACCATTATACCAAGTGGAAGTTCAGTGTACCACCCCAGTAAAGATAAAAACCACACAGCGCTAGGAGACGCCATACCAGGGATTGGCCGGAATACACGCCAAATCCACCTGTATCTTTATATGCTGTTACCTTACAGCAGTAAGGTAAGGGGACATCTACACTAATCACAAGGGAAATAGGGAAGTTCCCCCTCTACTACGTCACTTCACTTTGGACTATCTGACACCAGCACCGTCACCAATTGTTTTTACCAGTCATAGTTTTCTGCACAAGAACACAGATCATCATTTTGCTTTGATTTTTGACATTTGGAATGACTCTCACTTAGTTACCATGTTTTGTGTTACTCCAGCATCAGCTTGAGGACTTGGTTTGATGCACTTTCACAGCTGGATTCAGCATTATTCACCATTTTGGATATATTCACTTTTGTGTTTCACATATATTTTTTGATGTTTTACATATTTTTTGATGTTTTACATAATCTTTGACATTATGTTTTGATATCGTTTATTATCTGTATGCTTATTAGGTGCACTCATTATCTACCTTTCCCCCATCCCCCCATTCAGCGCAGCATTATCTCTCTTTTATCTTCCTGTTTACATCGTGATCAGCCGTGATTGGACACGGCTGATCACGTGGTAAAAAGCCTCCGCCGGAGGCTCTTTACCGAGATCAGTGTAGCGGTGGGTCAGACTGACACGCCGCTCCACCGATCGCCGCGATACGCACCCCCCCCGGGCGCGCGGCAGCTGTTATCCTGCAGGACGTCAATAGACATCCAGTGTGGATAACAGAACCACTTCCCGGACGTCAATCCCCTATTGACTGGGCGGGAAGTGGTTTACAATAGGACTAATAAAAGGCTGGAAAAAGTGGACAAAGACACACAAAGAAAGAAAGTGAAAAAGTACCAGAGAGATTTAGGAGACTTTAAAACTAATACCATTTATGCATGGCAACAGAATCTACCAGATAATAAAAACCTGATAGAAAGAATCCCAACATTCCCTAACGTCAATCCAATACCTGCCAGATTAAGAGAACCAATACGGGAACATGTCAGTGAAGTAGAAGCAATTCTAGATTCCCCAATACGATTCTCAACCCCAATTCAAAAAGGAAAAGGAAAAATTAAAGGCACCAGAGGTAGAGGAAATCACGGCAACAACCAGCAACCCGGATATCAGATACCAACCCAAAACAGATTCCAACCGTTATGGGAACACCAAGGGAATTATGAAAACTATGAAGACACCACATCCGCACCCCGTCCTTTTTTAGGGAGAGGAGGAGGGGGACAGAGGAGGGGACGAGGGCACCCGCCACATCGAGGCAAGCCCCAACGCCCCTTGCAACAATACAGAGACCAGGATTGGAGAGGACCTCAACCTTACAACCAGTGGGAGATGAACCACCACCGGGAACCATACCAGAAGGACGAAGAACCAGAGGATGCAGGGCAGGAAGGAGGATCAAGAAAAAGAAGAAGGAATCATTATTAGGAGGAATCTTTAATCTCAGCCCAGTAGAACTAACACATAAGGAGCTAAATATTTTGAACTTAGGATTAAAATGTGGCATGAAGCAACCTCTGAACAAATTTAATGTGTTTGTAGATGTCCACAAATACATTAGAAAATTGAATATTAAGAAACATTTCATAGGAAGCAATACACAACCTACAGTGAGTCTGACAAATCCCACTGGGATCATCAATAGTGGTCTAAAAAACAAATCTCTATTTAACCCCCTGAACAACCCAAATCACCAAGTAGAGGTGTTCAAAGGATTGGTACTAAGAGACTTGAACCATTTAAAACCAAAGACAGACCACAATCTGAAACATATTAAAGATGGCATCGAAGCATTAGAAAAAAGGAAAGACATCATTATAAGGCCGGCGGACAAGGGAGGGGGAGTGGTCATACTCCCCAAAGAAGTCTATCATAATCAAATTGTAGATATGCTTTCTGATGAACTGACATATGAAGTATTGAGGAATGATCCAACTCAGGCCTACAGGAACCAACTTGAGATATTGGTAAATATAGGCACCAGATCAGGGGTACTCTCAAATAAAGAAAAAACCTATCTACTACCCACCAGCAGCAAAATACCAACAATTTATACATTACCAAAGATACATAAGGACCCCCTTAATCCACCAGCAAGGCCAATAGTCAACAGTATCGATTCCTTGACATCAAGAATGAGCCAGTACAGAAAAGTGTCACCCCGACTAAGTCATATCTGAGGGACACTAAAGATTTTTTAAATTACTTGCAAAATATCAATCTGACAGGAGACCAAGAGATACTGTTAGTAACAGCAGATGTATCATCTTTATACTCTATCATTCAACATGAAGACGCTTTTTTAGCTCTGAATTGGGCATTATGTCAAAGAGGCGATCTACCACATGACCAGAAGGTCTTTATCGGACATGCCCTTAATTACTGTCTTTCTCACAACTACTTCTGGTACGATAGCAAATTTTACACCCAGAAGAGAGGAGTAGCGATGGGCGCTAAATTTGTGCCCAGCATCGCGAATCTCTTCATGGCCGAATGGGAGGACAAAACAATTTTTAAAGACAGAAAAACAGAGCTAATTTTTTTTATAAACGCTTCATTGATGATATATTTTTTATCTGGGCATGCTCAACAGCTTCTTTAACCACTTCCCGCCCAGTCAATAGCGAATTGACGTCCGGGAAGTGGTTGCAATATCGATACTGGACGTCATATGACGTCCTGCAGGATATTGCCTTGCGCACGCCCGCGGGGGCGCGCAGCGCGGTGATCGGGGACGGCATGTGTCCCTCGGACACAGCGCTTCCCCGATCACGGTAAACAGCCAATTTCATTGGCTGTTTACCATGTGATCGGCTGTGTCAAAGTCACAGCCGATCACCTGTCAAAACAAACTCGGCGGCGCGCTCCGTGCGCGCCGCCACAGGCTTGCAGAGCGGGGATCGGGGAAGGCGAGTGTCCCTTGGACACAGCGCGTCCCCGATCAGAGTAAACAGCCAATGAATTGGCTGTTTACCACGTGACCGGCTGTGTCCAATCACAGCCGGTCACAAATGTAAACAAACTCCACAGGAGTTACTACCTGATCCCTGCTCTCTCCTCACACACCGATCTGTGAGGAGAGAGAAGAGATCAGTAAGTTAGCTCAGTGTAGTTTGTCTACATAAGTTTACAGTGCACAACACGCCCCCCCCCCATAAAGAGGACCTGTCACACAGCCCGGCACATCAATCAGCCCAGCCAATCAGCCCATCTGTCAATCAGCCCATCTGTCAATCAATCAGCCCAGCTGTCAATCAATCAGCCCATCTGTCAATCAATCACCCCACCTGTCAATCAATCACCCCATCTGTCAATCAATCAACCCATCTGTCAATCAATCAATCAGCCCATCTGTCAATCAATCAGCCCATCTGTCAATCATCTGTCACAGTCCCACCTCCATCGGTACCGCCATTGGCACCGCCACACAGGCTACCAGTACCGCCATCGGTACCAGTACCACCACCAGTACCGCCACCAGGCCCAGCATCTATACTGCCACACAGGCCCGCTACCAGTATCACCACTAGTGCCGCCATCGGTACCACCACCAGTACCACCACCCGTACCACCGTCGGTAGTGCCACCACCACCTGTACCGCCATCGGTACCATCACCACCCGTTCCACCACCACCTGTACCGCCATCGGTACCACCACCACCTGTACCGCCATCGGTACCACCACCACCCATACCGCCATCGCTACCACCACCACCCGTACTGCCACCTGTACCGCCATCGGTACCACCGCCACCAGCACCACACGTACCGCCATCGGTACCACCACCACCTGTACCGCCATTGGTACCACCACCACCACCCATACCGCCATCGGTACCACCACACAGGCCCACCACTAATACCTCCATCGGTACTACCACACAGACCGCCACCACTACCACCAGCAGTACCATTACACAGGCCCACCAATAAGCACTGCCATAATGTCCCAAAGGGTTTACACACCTGAGGAGGCATATGCCATTCTTGCCATGTCGGATGATGAGAGCAGCGGGGAGCTCCCATTATCCGATTCTGGTTCGGAATACGAGCCAGTGGAGGATAGTGGCTCAGAGTCCGAGTCCCCGGAGGAAACCGTCCCTCCCAAAAGAATGCGATCGGCACCAAGATCAGCACCAAGATCAGCACCAAGATCAGGAGAACTGCCCACCACCAGCAGCGCCATACCCCAGGAAGAGGAGCCCAGTACAAGCAATGGAAATGCCCGCCTAACCCGAAGAATCCAGCCACAATCCTACCTTCCCGATGCCCTGGCAAACCCCTTATGGTTGCCTGCCAACTCAGGATCCGCTATCATCCCCCCTTTCACCGCACAGCCAGGTGTGCAGCCCGACACTACAAATTTTTCTAAATTTGATTATTTTTGTTTATTTTTCCCACAAGATTTGCTGCAGAATATAGTGGATCAAACGAATCTGTATGCATCCCAATTTATTGCTGCCAACCCCGATTCTTCCTATGCCCGCATGTTCCAGTGGCGGCGTCTAACATTGGAGGAATTTTAATTATTTTTGGGCCTTATGTTCAATATGGGGCTTACAAAAAAGAACGAAGTCCATTCATATTGGTCCAAACGCCCCATCCAACACATGCCCATATATTCTGCTGTCATGTCCAGGAAAAGATACGACATGATTATGCGATTTCTCCACTTCAATGACAATTCACAGTGCCCTCCCCGAGATCATCCCAACTACGACAAATTGTACAAGATACGCCCCCTAATCAATGCCTTTTCCCAGCGATTTGAAGAAGTTTTCATCCCAGACCAAAAAATTTGTGTGGACGAGTCCCTCGTACATTTCACCGGCCGACTGCAGTTCAAGCAGTACATACCAAGCAAGAGAGCCAGGTATGGGTTAAAATTAAATAAATTATGTGATCGAGCCACTGGATATGTCTGCAAATTCAGGATCTACGAAGGCAAAGACTCCCAGCTCCAGCCCCGTGATTGCCCCACATATATTGGAACCAGTGGGAAAATTGTCTGGGAGTTGGCATACCCCCTGTTCAGAAAAGGTTACCATTTATATGTTGATAATTATTATACCAGCCTGCCCCTTTTTCGCCACCTTTACAGTAAACAAACCCCGGCCTGCGGTACCTTAAAAAAAAAACGGAAGGGATTCCCACAAAATTTATTGACAAAAAAATTGCGACCTGGAGAATCGGCATCCATGAGGAACGAGGAGGTGTTGGCCATGAAGTGGAGGGACAAGAAAGATGTCCACATCCTCTCTACGATCCACGACACCATGGTGGAGATCCCAAGAAGACGCGGCTCCATTGTAAAGCCTGAATGTGTCCACGACTACAATTTGTACATGGGGGGGGGGTGGATTTAAACGACCAGATGCTACAGCCCTACTTATCAACCAGAAAGTCCCATTATTGGCACAAAAAAGTTGCGTTTCACCTGTTTCACATGGCCCTTTTTAATTCGTTTGTCTGCTACCAAAAAGCAACTCAAAATCACCGACTCCACTACCTCCAATATATCGAAGATATCATCGATGCCCTCATTTACCAACAAGATCCCGCCCCAGGAAGCATTCGCTCTGATAGTGTGAGTCGGCTTCACGAGCGACACTATCCCTTTAGCATCCCCCCCACAGAATCTGGAAGAAGACGCCAAAAGAAATGTCGTGTATGCAGCAGAGGAGGAGTAAGAAGAGACACCAGCTATTATTGTCCCGATTGTCCCTCCCAACCTGGCCTGTGCATCGGAAATTGCTTCAAAAATTATCATACATCCATTAGTTCCCCTTATTATTAACAGACTGCCACTTCCCTATTTGCCTGCTACCATGTTACTAACTACCTTCCATGTTAATTAACTGACCCTGGCCTGTTTACCGACGATGCCTCTGCCTGCCGATTTAAACCACGTTTCTGACTTCCACGTGTACCGACCTTGGCCTGTTTATCGACCATGTTTTTGCCTGCCACTTGGACTGATCTTTTGGCCATCTACTTTTAGTACAC
Organism: Rana muscosa; assembly: GCA_029206835.1. Taxonomy (NCBI): domain Eukaryota; kingdom Metazoa; phylum Chordata; class Amphibia; order Anura; family Ranidae; genus Rana; species Rana muscosa. The sequence goes on along the minus strand of CM055121.1, from coordinate 16,694,155 downwards.
CGGGGTCTCACATATGTGAGGGGCTTCAGAATAGCGTTCTGAGTAGAGAAAACCAGTTTTTTGTTTTCTGTGCTCCAAGAACAGGGTCTGGTTGCCCGGAGGCTTCAAAGCGATTTGGGTGGGAGAAGCCTCTACCCCTGTCCCCCTGGCCCTAAGCTTGATGGTCCTTCCTGCTGCCTGGACCAATAATTTGGCTGTGCTGACCATATTACTGCCTGTAATGACCCATGACATTATGGACCATGTTTCTTCCTGCTGCTTGGACCAATACTTTGGCTGTGTTGACCATATATCTGCCTGCTGCCTCTACTGACTTTGGACAGCATTTCTGCCGGACACCTCTGCCTGCTACCTGGACCTGTGCTTTGGCTGTGCTCTGGCTGTGCTGACAGTATCTCTGCCTGTGCGAACTATGGACAGTATTCCTGCCTGCTGCCTGGATGATTGCTTTTGCTGTCACTGACCTCATCCCTGCCTGCTGCCTGGACCGATGCTCTCCTCTGTGGACCACTGCACTTCTAAAACCACAGGTAATCTTTTGTTATTTGGTATGTACCTGCTATGTGTTAGATATATGAAGGGCCTTCAAAAATGTGATCGGTAGTCAGAAAATGATATGTGCAATTAATGCTGCTAGAATGCCTGGAGGTGCTACTTGGATGTTGGGCCTCTGTATGTGGCCAGGCTGTGTAAAAGTCTCAAACATGTGGTATCGCCATACTCAGGAGGAGTAGCAGAATGCATTTTGGGGTGTAATTTTTGCTATGTACATATTATGTGTTAGAAATATCTTATAAATTGACAACTTTGTGTAAAAAAAATGCATTTTAATTTTTTCTACACATTTTCCAAAACCTTCTGGAAAAAAATGAACCGTTCAAAAGACTCATATTGCCTCATAGATTATACGTTGGGGTGTGTGCTTTCAAAAATGGGGTCATTTTGTGGAAAATTCTATTGTCCTGGTGCTCCAGGGCCTTCAAAATTGTAATAGGTGGTTGAGAAAGGATATGTGCGATTTATGCTTGTAGAACGCCTGAAAGTGCTACTTCAATGTTGGGCCTCTGTATATGGCCAGGCTGTGTAAAAGTCTCACACATGTGGTATCGCTATACTCAGGAGGAGTAGCAGAATGCATTTTGGGGTGTTATTTTTGCTATGTATATGCTATGCGTTAGAAATATCTTATAAATGGACAACTTTGTGTAAAAAAAATGCATTTTCATTTTTTCTCCACATTTTCCAAAACCTTCTGGAAAAAAATGAACCGTTCAAAAGACTCATAATGCTTCATAGATTATACGTTGGGGTGTGTGCTTTCCAAAATAAGGTCATTTTGTGGAAAATTCTATTGTCCTGGTGCTCCAGGGCCTTCAAAATTGTAATAGGTGGTTGAGAAAGGATATGTGCGATTTATGCTTGTAGAACGCCTGAAAGTGCTACTTCAATGTTGGGCCTCTGTATATGGCCAGGCTGTGTAAAAGTCTCACACATGTGGTATCGCTATACTCAGGAGGAGTAGCAGAATGCATTTTGGGGTGTCATTTTTGCTATGTATATGCTATGCGTTAGAAATATCTTATAAATGGACAACTTTGTGTAAAAAAAATGCATTTTCATTTTTTCTCCACACTTTCCAAAACCTTCTGGAAAAAAATGAACCGTTCAAAAGACTCATAATGCTTCATAGATTATACGTTTGGGTGTGTGCTTTCCAAAATGGGGTCATTTTGTGGAAAATTCCATTGTCCTGGTGCTCCAGGGCCTTCAAAAGTGTAATAGGTGGTTGAGAAAGGATATGTGCGATTTATGCTTGTAGAACGCCTGAAAGTGCTACTTCAATGTTGGGCCTCTGTATATGGCCAGGCTGTGTAAAAGTCTCACACATGTGGTATCACTATACTCAGGAGGAGTAGCAGAATGTATTTTGGGGTGTAGTTGCAATTATGCATATGCTGTGTGAGAGAAAAAAAACTGTTAATATGACCAGTTTGTGTAAAAAAAAAAAAAAAAAAAAAACAATTTAATTTTCCCAAGAATTGTGGGAAAAAAATACAACTTCAAAAAACTCACCACGCCTCTTAGTAAATACCTTGGACTGTCTACTTTCCAAAAAGGGGTAATTTTGGGGTATTTGTACTTTCCTCGCTTGTTAGTGTCTCAAGAAATGAGATATCCCTTCAGTACATCAGGCGTGATCAGATGTGATAAATTTTCAGTGATTGCCACCATAGTTTGTAGACTCTATAACTTTCACAAAGACCAAATAATATACACTAATTTGGGTTCATTTTACCAAAGATATGTAGCAGTATACATTTTGGCACAAATTTATGAAGAAAAATTACTTATTTGCAAAATTTTACAATAGAAACTAAAAAAAAGTGTTTTTTTTAAAAAAAAATTGCTGTTTTTTGCTTATATCGCAAAAAATAAAAAACCCAGTGGCGATTAAATACCACCAAAAGAAAGCTCTATTTGTGAGAAGAAAATGATAAAAATTGTGTTTGGATACAGTGTAGCATGACTAAGTAATTGTCATTCAAAGTGTGAGAGTACTGAAAGCTGAAAATTGGTCTGGGCGGGAAGGTGCATAAGTGCATGGTATTGAAGTGGTTAACAGAGTTTTTAAAAGTTTTAAACAACAACACCAAGAATATTAAACTAACGTCAGAATGGCATAACAAAGAGATACATTTCCTGGATGTCTGTATTTACCGTCAGGGTAAAAAACTTGAAACCAAGGTGTTTTTTAAGCAAACTGACCGCAATAGCTATTTGCCTACTACTAGCGGCCATCACCCCCTCTGGCTTAAAACCATACCCAAAGGACAACTAATGAGAGTCAAAAGGAATTGCTCAGAAGATGCCAATTTTTTCCAACAATCCAAAATTCTCACTGATAGATTTGAGGCCAAAGGATACAATCCTCATACATTGAAGAAGCTGGTAGAGGAGGTGGGGGCTATCCCGAGAGAATTGGTCTTACAGAACAAACAAACATCCAACCCAAAACCCACGGTCACCAAAGAATGGGGTTTCTCTCTCAATATCACACCCAGTACAAGGAAGTTGAATCAATCTTTGACCAACATTGGCACATTCTCCTGATGGACAAAAAATTGGGCACTGTTCTACCTCCCAGACCTCAGTTTATTTATAAGATAGCACCAAATTATGGAGATCGTGTGGTCAAGAAAGTTTTAGATCCTCCTAAAAAACCACAGTCCTTTTTTTTGCATGCAAAAGGTGCAAAGCATGCAGAGAAGTGTCACGACCCTTAAGAGGGATCGACAACTTCACAGTGCCATATAACAACAGACAATTTGATATAAAACAATTTATTACTTGCAACAGCCAATTTGTAGTATATGCTTTGAAGTGTCCTTGCGGCCTTCTCTACATAAGCCGCACGAAAAGACTACTGAGGGTAAGAATAGCAGAACATATACACAATATTAAAATTGGCTTCAAGGATCACAATGTCTCACTACACTTCAAACTGGAGCATAATCAAGATGCCACTGGCCTGGAATTTTGGGGAATTGAACACCTAGAACCACATTGGAGAGGTTCTCACAGAATTTGTGAACTCTCAAAGCGAGAAATTATGTGGATATTCTTAACAGAGGTTCTAGTACCCAAAGGCCTACATGTGGAATTGGACATTAACTGCTTCATAAGTGATACTTAAAAATCTGGTCTTTTACTCTTTACTCGTTACTTTTTACCTTCCATTTTACTTTTTACATGCATTTTATATGTATTTTAAAGTTTAAAGACAATCTTTCTACTTATAAACAGACAGCATTAGCACACTTCACAGCTATGCATCTATGTTACAAAATTCATCCTCAATTAGAAGGTCTAGAAAGCCACAACCAGCCTACCCATTTCATCCAAATCCCAGCCTACCTGATTTTAGACACAATTGGGATATTGGATCATAACCATGCTTTAAAATGTTAATTGATTTCTAAACGGAACAAGGAGTCACCAGTACTTAGTTCCTTTTCACTCAATATTTTAGCTTACAGACAACATATTCAGACAGTTTTATTAATGAGTGATTTATTAGCTGGTTTTAACTGCATGGACACATCCATTTTATCTCTGATGTATTATTGTCTATCACATGGTTTTATTGATGCACAGATTTTTAATTCAATTTTACATATGATTACATATTCATGCACATATATGCTTTAATTGTTTGAAATGAATCACATACAGTATTAATGGTACTTTATAGTCTTGTTGCAATGTTATCTCATCTTCATTATGACTACTTGTCTCTATTGCATCCGATTTCAACAATATAGTGTGGGGATCTGAATTCTGAGGTTGGTTGCAACCACCACAGACAGAACGATCCACTTGCGGAGGTAATGGCCGCAGGTCTATTATCAGAGTAAGTCTATTTATAGGCATATAACGAATACGAAAGTGGTGCATGAACACTGTGTATGTATTGAAATGCTAATATAAACGATGACCTGTAATGCATAATGTGGATTGTGCGATGGATCGCTCTGGATATTATCTGCTGGTCTCTTTTGACATGCGCAGTGACTCCCGATATACGATCCACACACACCACGGGTGTTTCAGCATTTCCGCCCTTAAGCTGGCAGTGTGTACAATGCGAGCGGATGTCTGGGTCACGGTGCACAATTGCGCCTGACGTCGGACAAAGGGGTGGAGATCATCCCTACTTAAACACGGTGATGGTAACGAGAGTCACGCCCTCAGACAAAGTCCGGAAGTGACGAAACGCATCAGGGCGTGACTCTCAAACCAATCACCGGACGTGACGTTGATGCGCTCCACGGACCAGGAAGCAAGGAAGGACGCGAGGTTACTGGTAACCAAGACGGCGCGGCCGTTCACTTTCCTGCTCAGAAGCGCACTAAGTCACCTTATATTGTCTATTTATACCTTCACTTTGGTACGCACATATGTAAAAGGGGGGTACTGCGGGAACTCTGAATAAAAGTTTTAAAACAGTACTACCCTATGCAGAATTATTTTTGCTTTATATGTGACACGGACCTCATTACAAGTTAAGGTGTGTTGGTGGAGATTGCAGTAACCGGGACGGATGTGGATCATTGGTTCATGCCTGTTTGAACCTTACCTCTGGTAAGTGCATCCCCTTAAGGGGAATTCATTCTTCCCCTACGCGGTGAACACCTTGCGGCACAAGGAGAAAACTGAGCACCAAATGAAAATTGCAGTCACATCCTACCCCACCTGCACTTCTGTCATTTCCTATACTTTGAATATTTATAGAAGACTGTCAAAATTTTATTTTGGGAGAAGCGCTGCTACAGTACTATTTGGGACTCTTATATCATTTTAGAGTTTTTTTTATTGCTGTTTTTTTATATATGAAGCTAAGTGTGTCAACTATGAACTCATTTTGAGCTGCTAAGAGGGGAAATTTTTGATACAGGAAATGTTCAACAGCCCTGAGGCCCCACTCGTGGGGAATCGACGTGTACAACGATTCCACGTCGATCCCCACCAGTAGGGCCCCAGGGGGGAAGATGACCTCCTCCAAATGTCAAAAGAACATCCCCTGTATCTTGTATAAATTATGGAAGCTCAACCACCAGCTCCTTAATGAAAGCATCCACAAGCTTACCAGTTCTTTCCAAGGGTCCCTTGATGGCAGACACAATAGGTCTGCCTGGGGGGTTGGTGGTAGATTTGTGGAGCTTGGGGATAATATAGAACGTTTGTGTATTGAATTCCATCACTTTAAGATATTCATATTCCTTTTTGGTGTTAAGTTTTTCCTCAAATGCAAAGCTCAATTTAAAATTAAGCTCATTGGCAATTTCCAGGGAAGGGCTGTAATCCAGTTTTTGATAAGTATACTTATCGTTTAAAAGGTGCATAGTTTCCTTTTCGTACATATCTTGTGGAATTAGAACTGTATTACCCCCTTTGTCACTATTCTTGATGACTATATCTGGGGCCTCTTCTAATTGCCTCAAAGCCTTTCTTTCCTCCTTAGTAAGATTGTCAACACCCCTCCAGTCCCAATCAATTTTGGACAAGTCTTTGCGTACTTGTTCCAGAAATAGATGGATCCATCTGTGCTTAGACAGAGGAGGCATTTTTAAGGATCTGATCGTGAGATTGGATTGGCGGGGACAATCGTTGGGGGGGGGATATCTTCCCAACTCCAGATCGCTGTCGTCATTCTCTTCCAAGAGGGAGACTAGGTTTTGTAAAGCTTCTTGTTCTTCTCTTTCAATATCAGTCATTTCTGTATTTTTTGGTAGCTGGTTATGCCAGCATTTAAAAACGAATTTCCTCAGAAAAAGACTAATGTCCTTAAAAACTTCAAATTCACTCATCGTAGCTTTTGGTGAAAATTATAGTCCCTTCTGTAGAAGTGATAGATGATGTTTATTGAGTGGAAAATCAGTCAAGTTAACTACTCTCATATCGATAGATGTATTAATTTCACATTTATCTGTTGGGGGGCTGTCACTTTCAGTTATTTTCTGTGTGATCTGGGTCTTAATCCATGTCTGTTTTTGTCCTCGTCGTGTGGGTTTCCCGGTCTGGGGTCGTATATTTGTATTTTCTGTTTCCCCCTTTGAGTTGTTTTGTTTTTTCCGGGTCTCTTGGGACCTGTTCCCTCTCCCGGTCCCCCTTCCGGATCTAAAAAAAATAGCTGTTTTACTTATTTGATCAGATTCACTATTCGAGGTTGTATATGTAGATGGGATAGTTTTAGATATTGACCTTCGTCCCCTACATGACTTACTTCGTCCTCTTTGTATGGTAGGATCAAAAATGTCTTCGCTCTCCCAATCTGCTAAATTTTGTCTGAATCTTTCCTGTTTTGGGATTTTCAGGGTTTTCTGTAGTTTCTCAACCTCCTTTTTAAGCAGGTCGTTGCTTTTCTCAAAAGTTTCTCAAAAATTTCCCCTCTTAGCAGCTAAAAATGAGTTCATAGTTGACACACTTAGCTTCATGCTAACAAACAACTGCTTTCAATTCCTAAGCAACAATTACAGACAGATAAGAGGCACATCCATGGGTGCACCATGGGCACCGGCATATGCGTGCCTTCACCTGGGCTTATGGGAAGAAGAGCTGGTGTATACCTCGTCGCTACATCATGACCACTGCCGTCTATGGCTAAGGTTCATAGACGACGTGATCATGATCTGGGAGGGTTTTGATGTGCAACTTACTTGTTTCTTAGAAGAACTAAACTTGAACAACAGAAACATTAAGCTGACATACACATGGCACAAACAAACATTACCCTTCTTGGATCTAACCATTTCAGCCACTGATGAAAAAATATCAACAAAGACTTACCGGAAAGAAACTGCAGCCAACAATCTTCTTTATGCAGGTAGCCACCACCCTCGATCTTTAATTCAGTGAATCCCCGTTGGACAGTTTCTACGGATTAAAATAAACTGTTCCGGTAACGATGATTTCCAGACTGAGGCACACCAACTATACAGTAGATTTCGTGATAGGGGGTACTCCCACGGTTGCTTGAGAAAAGCGAAAAAGAAAGCCCAACAGACAGAGAGAAAAGATCTTCTATCTAGAAAGAAGAGGCCCGACAAAAATATGATACAATCTAATGCTCCAATTAGAATTATAACTAAGTATGGGGCCCAATGGGACCAGGTTAGAAATATCCTCGATCAACATTGGCATATTCTTTCTGAAGCCCCTATACTGGGCGATTTAGTCGGTGATTGTCCTCTTCTTACTGCTAGGAGATCTCGTAATCTGAAGGACAGTTTGGTCCAATCGGAATATACGAGATCTGCTAAAGATAATTGGTTAACTGATCTGCCTCCTTTAAAAGGGAATATTCCCATGTGGCAGATGTTCAATGTGCAAATTTGCTGATCGGGCGGATGTGTTAACTAACTCTGACTGTACAAAGAATTTTAAAATTACCAACTTTATAAATTGTACAACTACTCGTGTTATATACATGTTATCCTGCCCATGTGGGAAGATTTATGTAGGAAAGATGAAGAGACAATTAAAAATTAGAGTTAGTGAGCACATCCAGACCATTAACAAAAAAGACGATGAAAAACCACTGTCGCTACATTTCTTGAGATATCACCAAGGCAAACCTGATGGTTTGACTTTCAAGGGGATCTATCATTTGAATTTACCACCCCAACGTGGTGATTTCGACAGGATATTGTATCAAAAAGAAAAAATTAGGATTTTTAAATTAAATAGTATGCAGCCGATAGGACTCAACAACGAGTGTAATCTTTCTGTATTCCTGGAGTCATAAATACTAAATGCTTGAAATTGTTGCTTCCTTGTTTTGTCCTAAGCCTTAAAGGACCAATCAGCCTTGGTAAATTGTGAACTTGCACCTCAATACAAAGCAATCCCTATCTAAAAGTTAGAAAGACAACTTTTTCCTTTTTCCTTTTTATTCGTTTTTCTCCCCCCCTTTTTTCACTTAATCACTTGGCCGAATTAATATCTGATTCACAATCTTTCTCTTCATTGTATAAATAAAAAGGCCTGAATACTTTATACATTCGCTTTATGGTGATTAATACATGAGAACTGATGTATGACAGTACCCGTGATACAACTGCATGGGCAACCCAGTAGTCCAGGATCAGCGGCTGAAGAAACCGTCATGGTGAGCATACTAGTATGCCGCATATTCTATGTTAAAATAATAAAATGACAGGAAATAATATTTATTGAGTCATAAATATTAAAAACATGTGACACCTGTATTTTTGTTTGGTTCCAAGCCTAAATGGACCAATATGTCCCAGCGATATGGGAATACTCATTTTAATATAAAAGCAGTTCTCATCTAAACTCTAAAGAATCCCTTTTCTTTCTTCCTTTTCCCTTCCTCTTTTTCCATTTTTTCTTCTTTTTCCCCATCTACTTTCTTCTTTCTTCTATTCTGAAGTTGTCAGGCTGAATCAATACTTGATTCATAAACAATTCTTTTTCAATGTATAAAGAAAAATGGCAGAGAATGATGCACATCTGCTCCATGGTGAATAAAACATGGGAATGACAGTACTGTGATATCATTGCATTGGCTATTTAGTAGCCAAGGATTTGTGGCTAGCATTTGAAAAAAAACGATATGGTGAGCCTACCAGTCTGCCACATACCCTATGCAATAATCATAAATATACACTCAGGAACAACTAAACTTAGGACAATTTTTTTAGTCAACTGGGCTTTTTTAGCAACATACATCCTTTCCCTGTTATGTCTATTCAAACAACACTGAGTGAATGTGGCATGTATGAGTGAACGGGTCCAATTAAGCTACAGGTAATAACAATGAAACACCTGATAAGGAAGTTATATCTGGATCGACACTGAGACAGACACGCATGCTCCGATGAAGGTTTTGTTTAACCGAAACATGTAAGCAGTCTGCCGCTATACAAGCAGTAGTCTAGACATGGGTGCCCGACCCATACAGCCGAGTACCAAACCATCCCAGGAATGAACCATCCAACTTCACCTCCGGAAAATGACAAGCGAACAGCTAATCAGAAAGATGTCCATGTGATCTGAACCTTGATACACCTGTCGTTGGTTAAACTGCACGGACTCTTAAGCAGATGACTAGGATCAGACTTACTAACAATAACCAACGCAGATCAACGATGAAAACATGATGTCAGCTTCACTTGCTCTAAAACTTGGATCCGCACATTTCCTGATCTAAAGTGACTTGGCGACTACTACCGCTCCCCCTGAGTGCGGGGTTTACTTTGATGACAGTGGACACATGAGTGTATGACGATCCGTTCAGGGAATACTCCAGCCGGTGAGATATAACCACCGTATCCACTAGTATATATATGTCATTGCAGTGAGCTATGTGTAGTGAACGCCTGGCCCTTTTCACGGTTATAAGCAAGTTAAATGAACATTTGCATGATCCATGAACATAGATACAAATGCATGTGGATTGTGTCTAGTTTGACTTGAACATCTTGTCGGTTTCTTATCAATATCTGAACGGTAAAGTTGGCTTTCCAACTTCTGTTCTTCAATTTGACCATGTGTTTATACTGAAGCAAGAAACCTTTTTTGGGAAAAAAATAAGTGAAATCTTTGGATGAGTCGGTGCATGGTTGATTGTGGTGTGTATGGCTGGTCGGGTGGCCACCCATGTCTAAAGTTTTTAGACTAGTCTGATTTTAATTGATTGGTGAGGGTTTTTTTTCAAAATGTTTGTTTTGATATTTAAATGTTAATTAATACTAAGCGGTTAACTTAATAAAAGGTTATACATTCAATAGTTAACCTCATTGACAAATTCTTTTTTTTGGAAGGATTTCATACTCCTTCATTCTCCCCCCCTTTTTTTCTATATGCTTCTCATAATTCAGAGGAACTAAAAGCAGGAAAATTCTATATTATATAAATAATTTCCCTCAAACTACTCCGGTTGACAGTAGGCATAACCCAAAAATTTTTTGATCAATTATAAATTACATTTCCTGTCATTATATAGTGGATGAGCTCTTTCTATACCGACCTTTTTGTTTTTTATATCTTCTTATTCGGCCAGTTTCTTATTCGAATGCTGAAGTTAGCTCCTTATTTGGCCAGCTTCTTATTCGCATGCAGAAGTTGGCTCCTTATTCGGCCAGCTTGTTATTCAGGTTGGATCTTTATTCAAATGTGATTATTTACTAAACAATCATTTGCAATGTTTATAATAAAATTGTGAACTTTACTACCAATTCTGACTCCCTAAATGCCATATATTTAAAGGGGTAATTCTGAATAAATATCTGAAAACCATCTTGGCTCACCCAAATTCCACAAACAAATTGTTTTATACTCATTGGGCAATTTACTATTAGCTAAAGTTCAATTTGGCCCGAGACAAGTGTTAGAAATCCTAAAATATGGCACCATGACAGCCATGCATTTCAATGGGAAATTCTGAATAAGACACCAAGCTATTCCTATATGAAAACCAACTTGGCTCACCCAAATTCCACTTTTTTTATACTCATTGGGCATCCCACTATACAGTAAAGTTCAATTTGGCTCGAGCCAAGTGATCTAAATCCTAAAATATGGCACCATGACAGCCATGCATTTCAAAGGCAAATTCTGAATAAGGAACCAAGATATTATATGAAAAACAACTTGGCTCACCCAAATTCCACTTGTTTTATACTCATTGGGCATCCTACTATATAGGAAAGTTCAATTTGGCCCGAACCAAATGATAGAAATCCTAAAATATGGCACCAAACTTGGCACAATGACAGCCATGCATTTCAATGGGAAATTCTGAATAAGACACCAAGCTATTCCTATATGAAAACCAACATGGCTCACCCAAATTCCACTTGTTTCATACTCATTGGACATCCCACTATACAGTAAAGTTCAATTTGGCTAGACCCAAGTGATCTAAATTCTAAAATATGGCACCATGACAGCCATGCATTTCAAAGGCAAATTCTGAATAAGGAACCAAGCTATTCCTATAGGAAATCCATCTTGGCTCACCCAAATTCCACTTGTTTTATACTCATTGGGCATCCTACTATATAGGAAAGGTCAATTTGGCCTGAGCCAAGTGATAGACATCATAAAATATGTCACCAAACTTGTCAGCCTGTCACCAATGCATTTTAATGGGAAATTCCAAATAAGAAGCCAAGCTATTCCTATATGAAATCCATCTTGGCTCACCCAAATTCTACTTGTTTTATACTCATTGGCCATCCTACTATACAGTAAAGTTCAATTTGGCCCGAGCCAAGTGATCTAAATCCTAAAATATGGCACCATGACAGCAATACATTTTAATGGTAAATTCTGAATAAGGTACCAAGATATTCTTATATGAAAACTAGGGTTGTCCCGATACCACTTTTTTAAGACCGAGTACAAGTACCGATACTTTTTTTCAAGTACTCGCCGATACCGATTACCGATACTTTTTTTCAATGTCATGTGACAGTTTGAAAGATGGGGACTGATAGGTGGCACTTATGGGCACGGATCGATGGCACTTATGGGCACTGATAGGTGGCACTTATGGGCACTGATAGGTGGCACTGATAGGTGGCATTTATGGGCACTGATAGATGGCACTTGTGGGCAGTGATAGGTGGCACTTGTTGGCAGTGATAGGTGGCATTTGTGGGCACTGATAGGTGGCACTGATAGGTGGCACTTGTGGGCACTGATAGGTGGCACTTGTGGGCACTGATAGGTGGCACTGATAGGTGGCACTTGTGGGCACTGAAAGGTGGCACTTGTGGGCACTGATTGCACTATCAGTGCAATCAGTGCCATCTATCAGTGCCCACAAGTGCCACCTATCAGTGCAATCAGTGCCCATAAGTGCCACCTATCAGTGCAATCAGTGGCATCTACCAGTGCCACCTGATAGGTGGCACTGATAGGTAGCACTTGTGGGTACTGATAGGTGGCTGGCACTGAAATGCTGCGGGGGGTGGGGGGGAAATGACACAGGATTTAAGAAAAAAAAAAAAACTGCTGCAACGCCCATCTTGGTACACCCTGCACTCGGCTGCAGTAAGCAACAGCAGACATCTTGTTACACCCAGCCCATATAGCTCGGGCTGGGTGTAACAAGATGTCTGCTGCTGCTTACTGCAGCCGAGTGCAGGGTGTACCAAGATGGGCGTGGGGACGTTCAGCCGCTGACGGCGACCGAATGTGACAGCACCGGTCACCGATCCTGATGCGGCTGCGCCCTGAACCCCTGCCAGCTTACCAGGTTCAACTGCAGGTGAGGGACTCGCTCTCCGCCCGCGGACTCCGTCCACCGACTGTGCCCGCCCTCTTCAGCCAGACTCCGCCCACACTTTCCTCTCCCGCCCTCCCCAGCCACTGACTCCTCCTGGCCAGACTCCGCCCGCACTCCCCCGCCCTCTCTCCTGCCCTCCCCAGCCACTGACTCCTCCCGCCCTCTCCGGCCACAAAAAAAAAAAAAAAAAAAGTATCGGGTGAAGCATCGGGAGCATTTGCGCGAGTACAAGTACTCGCGCAAATGCTTGGTATCGGTCCCGATACCGATACTAGTATCGGTATCGGGACAACCCTAATGAAAACCAACTTGGCTCACCCAAATTCCACTTGATTTGTACTCATTGGGCATCCTACTATATAGGAAAGGTCAATTTGGCCTGAGCCAAGTGATAGATATCATAAAATATGGCACCAAACTTGTCAGCCTGTCACCCATGCATTTCAATGGGAAATTCCAAATAAGAAGCCAAGCTATTCCTATATGAAATCCATCTTGGCTCACCCAGATTCCACTTGTTTTATACTCATTGGGCATCAGAGGCAGCTCTAGGCTTTGTGAGGCCTTAGGCAAAATTTAGACACGAGGCCCCACTCACGCCCATAATGGATAAAAAAAATTCAAGCAAGTAAAAATGGCTGCAGGAAGATGCGTGGATCTAGCACACAGGCGATCAGCACCACTTCCAGGGCCCCCTTCTCACCCATCAGATATATGTAGCCAATACAACATCTGGGACCCAGCAAGGTGACAACCCCTCTAGGATTTTCCCCTGTGCCTTGGGAGAATGGGAAGGGGGTGTCACTGAATCATTCCACATCCACAGAGGAAGGAGAGTGGGGGGATCCCAGCGGAGAGAGAGGGTGAGGGAGGAAAGGGGGGTAGAGAGAAAGGGAGGGGAGGGGAGAGAGAGGGGGAGGGAGAGAGAGAGGGGAGGGAGAGAGAGAGGGGAGGGAGAGAGGGGGAGGGAGAGAGAGGGGGAGAGAGAGGGGGGGGAGAGAGAGAGAGGGGGAGAGAGAGAGGGGAGGAGAGAGGGAGGGGAGAGAGGGGGAGAGAGAAAGAGAGTGAGGGAGGGGAGAGAGAGGAAGGGTGAGAGAGACGGAGGGGAGAGAGGAAAGGGGAGAGAGACAGAGGGGGAGGGAGAGAGGGAGGGAGAGAGAGAGGGAGGGGGAGGGAGGGAGAGAGAGAGGGAGGGGGAGGGAGAGAGAGGGGGAGAGAGAGAGAGGAAGAGAGAGGGAGGGGAGAGGAAGGGGGAGAGAGGGAGAGAGAGAGAGAGAGGGAGAGAGAGAGGGAGGAAGGGAAAGAGAGAGAGAGGGGGGAAGGGAGAGGAAGCGAGAGTGAGGAGAGAGAGGGGGGAAGAGAGAGTGAGGGAGAGAGGGGGGAGAGAGAGAGAGGGGTAGGGAGAGAGAGGGGGAGGGAGGGAGAGACAGAGGGAGAGGGAGGGGGGAGAGAGAGAGGGAGAGAGGGGGGAGGGGGAGAGAGAGAGGGAGGGGGAGAGGAAGGGAGAGAGAGGGGGAGAGAGAGAGGGGGAGAGGGAGGAAGGGAAAGAGAGAGAGAGGAAGGGAGAGAGAGAGGAAGGGAGACAGAGAGGAAGTCTTATACAGACTTGATGAAGTAACAGAGAAGTGCTAAGCCCTGACGAAGCACAATGGTGCGAAACATGTCGGCTAATTGCACATTCTAGTTCTTTGCATCCAAGCTTTTATGAATCTGTATTACTGTAGTAATATTTTATAATGTTATGAATAAATTTATATTTTTTCTATATCCACTGTCTCAAGTGTACTCACCTACAACAAAACTGGTATCTCCCTTTAAAATCCCGTCTGTGAGAGTTTGTCTCTCCTTGATTTTTTCTTTTTAGTTTCTATTGGGACTGGGAGATCTTACAGTTTTGTTTCTGAAAAATATCCAAAAACCCCTTTTGTATAGTCTCGTTAACCGGGGTGTACAACCCCGTCCCCCTATTTGGATACTTTCCAGTCTAAGGTAATCCTATATATCTACTGATTGATCTCAGATGTACTTTTAGTACTGATGTCTATGAAGACTAGGTAGTATTTTACATATTTTCTATAAATTATCCATGGTTCCAGTGGTGTATGATAACACACATCTAATAATCATCTATTGTTGTAGTTCTTTTCTCTTTTTTTTTTTTTTTCCTGTTCCCCCTCATGTCGCAATTTTCTGGACCAGTATGGGAAAAGTTCCTGGACACTATTCAAGACTCATGTGCTCCCCAGGCTAAAACGGAGGTAGGGTTAGATGTGTTCTTTTTGAAACTTAAAAGATTTATGGAAAGGAAGTCCAACGTAGGGTGACATATTCGATTCTTTGATAGATACCTGCGTGAAAAGGGTTAAGGATACAAATCTTTCCAACATTTGATGTAGCAGAAAACAGTCTTAAGGAAAAATGGGAATATAACCTTAATCAGTGTACAGCCAACATGATGATCATGTTGAGGGATAAACATAGTCTGGATTTTTCAGACCTAGACAAAGAGATAGAGACCTTACGAGCTACAAGTAATCAATATTCCTCCAGTGCCAAATTTAAAAAGAGAGAACAAGATCTTTTTCAATATTTGGAAAAATATAATAAAAATGTGGTACTAAGAAAAGATAAAAAATTCTAGAAAGATAAATTGGCATTTTCTGGTGGATATGCTTACAAATGGCAAAGGGGATGTCAGGGAACCAACAGCAGGCGAAGGACTTTAGGACCCAGCATCTCTGGCAGGAGAAGGGCTTTAGGACCCAGTATCTCTACAAGCAGGTCACATGGGCCTATATAAGGAAGTCTGCTAGTGTCTGCATTTGCTGGATTATCGTCAGCTTCTCCTGTGTTCCTGTGTCTTGCATCTCCTGCCTGTCTGATCTCCTGTGTACCAAACCCGGCTTGCCTGACCTGCTCCTGTTGACTTCCTGGTGTATACCTGACCCCGGCCTGGCTAACGGACTCCGCTTACCTTGTCTTCTGTGCTAAGACTCAGCTCTGCTGTGTTCTCGGACTGTCTTGCTGTGTTTGATCCCCTGGCCTGGCTTCTGACCCTGCTATCGGAACATTCCACTGGTCCTTACCATTTGGACCTCCTAAGCACGCCTGCTGTCCTGCAGTCTGCCTGTCCTACCAAGTTCCTGGCAACCAGCACTACCTACCAGGCAACCCGTGATTCTGTGGGCACCACACCCCCTGTGTCATCTTCAGGGCTGTGCTGCACTCGGCCGCAAGGGGCGCCCTCTCTGCTACTTGGCCTCACATCAGAGACTTGACAGTATAATCCAGCCATGTCTGAGGCCTGCAGAGGTGCGTCCCCGTTAGAGGCATTATGTCAACAGGCCACTACTCTGACCCAAGCAATCCAGACACTGCAAGAAGGATACCTCCAGCTAGAGGAGAGATTGCAACACCTGTCAGAGTCATCTGCTTCTGCGGATCCGGTCCCAGCTTCTTCCAGTTCCACCCACGTACGTTCCTCTGTGGCTCCTACGATGGTGTTCCCTCCTCCAGAACCCCGTGTTCCCGTCCCTGAATGGTTTTCCGGGGATCGAAGAAAGTTTAGATCCTTCAGGAATGCCTGCCTATTGTACCTATCCTTGAAGCCCCGGACTTTTGCTTTAGAAACTGTTAAGGTCGGGTCCCTCATCTCCCTGCTATCCAATGAACCCCAGACCTGGGCCCACAGTTTATGGGAACAAAGAAGCCCAGTCATTAACACAGTGGACACATTCCTGGCAGCCATGTCACAACTCTACGAGGACCCCCAGTGTACAGCCACCGCCGAAGCCGCTCTGTATTCACTACAGCAGGGTAGTCGACCAGTGGAGGACTATACCGTGGACTTCCGTCGGTGGTCTGCAGACACAGGCTGGAACGAGGCTGCCCTCAAGCACCAGTTCCGCTTAGGACTTTCTGAGTCTCTCAAAGATGAGCTGGCCAGGATTGGGGTCCCCACTACACTTGAGGATCTCATCCAGTCATCCATCCAGCTGGATCGATGTCTACGTGAGAGACAGTCCGAACGAGCTCAGTCCTCCAGGCCTGCCATGATGCCGCCTAAAGTTTCCACTTCATCAGTGCCTGCTCCCACTAGTACTTCTATCCCAGTTCATAGACAAATCGGCCTGCTACATTCCGCATTAACCCCTGATGAAAGGCGTCATCGTATGCAATCAAGGCTCTGCCTCTATTGTGGAGGAAGCGGACATTTCTTGCATAACTGCCCCAGAAGGCCCAAGAAGCCACCTTCCTACCCTTCAGTGTATTTCCAGGTTTCCGGAGCTTCTCCTTCACACCTAGTTCTACCCATTACGCTGCAATTTGGAAAAGAAGATACCCGGCTGCAGGCCATTATTGATTCTGGAGCATGCAGCTGCTTTGTGGACTTGAACCTGGTGAGAAACCTGAAGTTGCCCCACCTCAAAAAGAAACAGGGACTTGAAGTCCACCTGGCCGATGGCACATTGCCTAGTTCTGGCCCTGTTACCCAGGAGACTGTCCCTCTGCTTATCACCACTCCTGATGGCCATCAGGAATTCATACGCTTTGACGCTCTAAGCTCGCCTATGTCTCCAGTTATCCTAGGAATTCCATGGCTCCAAGCCCACAACCCGCAGATCAATTGGATGAAGAAGGAGGTCCTGTTCACCTCTCCCTATTGCCAGCAGCTTTGCTTTATTCCTGAACCCAGAGACATTACCAGTTGCTTGACAGTCCACCCTGTATCTACCACTAACCAGAATATACCCCAGGCATACCAAGAATTCCTGGATGTCTTTGATAAGAAAAAAGCTGACGTTCTACCACCACATCAGCCATATGACTGTCCAATAGAATTACTTCCAGGGGCCGAGATTCCATTTGGACGAATATTCCCTCTCTCTGAAATGGAATTGGGAACTCTGCGACAATATATCGATGAAAATTTGGCTAAGGGCTTCATCCGAGCTTCCTCCTCTCCTGCCAGTGCCGTAATCTTTTTTGTCGAGAAGAAAGACAAGTATTTAAGACCATGCGTGGATTATAGGGAGCTCAATAAAATCACAATAAAGAACCACTACCCACTGCCATTAGTTCCTGAACTTTTCCAGAGATTCCGTACGGCCCAAGTATTTACCAAGCTCGACCTCCGGGGTGCCTATAACCTTGTTCGGATCCGTGAGGGCGATGAATGGAAGACAGCATTCAGAACGAGGTTCGGACACTTCGAGTATCTTGTAATGCCCTTTGGGCTCTGTAACGCCCCGGCGACGTTTCAGCACTTCGTCAACGATATTTTCCGGGAATATCTTGACTACTTCGTCATCATCTATCTGGATGACATTCTCATATTTTCGGCTACTCTGGAGCTCCACCGGACCCATTTAAAGACAGTGCTGCTCACACTAAGAAAACATGGACTTTATGTGAAAGCGGAAAAGTGTGACTTCGAGAAGAAATCAATACAATTCCTAGGACTGATCATCTCCACGGGCGGTGTAGCTATGGATCCACAGAAAGTGCAGGCAATCCTGGATTGGCCAACTCCATCAGATAAGAAAGGGGTGCAAAGGTTTGTGGGCTTTGCGAACTTCTATAGGAGGTTTATAAGAAACTTCTCCTCCATCATCTCACCCATTACCCAGTTGACCCGCTTACATACCCGTTTCCAGTGGTCCTCCGAAGCCCAAACTGCTTTCGAGAGACTAAAGTTATTGTTTACCTCTGCACCAATCCTTCAACACCCTGAGCCTGCCCTGCCATACATCTTGGAGGTCGATGCCTCAGAAGTAGCTACAGGGGCAGTCCTTTCACAACGCCAGGGACCCAAGTCCTTGCTTCACCCCGTGGCCTTCTCCTCGCGGAAAATGAGCCAGCCCGAGAGGAACTATGATGTAGGTGACCACGAGCTCTTGGCCATTAAAACAGCCTTAGAGGAGTGGAGATACCTTCTTGAGGGGTCTGCTCACCCCATAATGATATTTACAGATCATCGGAACCTCGAATACCTCCATACTGCCAAACGCCTGAGACCCCGTCAAGCCCGCTGGGCTCTGTTCTTTTCAAGGTTCAACTTCCACATCACCTACCGTCCCGGCTACAAGAACACAAAGGCCGATGCCTTATCCCGAATGTTTCCCGATACTCCGGAGGAGACAATATCTAGTACAATCCTGTCACCTCAGAACTTTCTTCTGATCCAACCCGATCTAAGATCTTCTCTTGAACAGGCTTCCCTCCAATGCCAGGAACCAGAAGCATCCTCTCTAAGAAACCAGGGAGGGTACCTCTGGCATCAGGACAAGATCTTCGTTCCGCAACAAACCCGAATACAGGTACTGAAGACCTTGCATGACCACCAACTCGCTGGCCACTTCGGAGTGCGGAAAACTACGGATCTTATCCAACGATCCTTCTGGTGGCCTACCTTGAAATCTGATTGCAGGGAGTTTGTTAGCTCCTGCACTACCTGCCAGCGAAATAAAGGGTCCAACGTCAAGTCGTGGGGTCTGTTACGTCCTCTGCCAGTGCCAGAACAACCATGGAGAAATATATCTATGGACTTTATAGTAGAGATGCCCCCATCCGAAGAATCTACAACAATCCTGGTAGTTGTGGACCGTCTATCCAAAATGGCGCACTTCTTGCCCATGGCAGGAACTCCTTCTGCTGCAGAAACAGCAAAAATTTTCATAAGGGAGATAGTCAGGCTCCATGGCCTTCCTGACAGCATTGTGTCTGATAGAGGGGTACAATTCACCTCCCGGTTCTGGAGAGAGCTCTGCAAAGCACTATCAATCAAGGTGTGCCTGTCCTCAGCCTATCACCCCCAAAGCAACGGTCAAACTGAAAGGACCAACCAGACCTTAGAACAATATTTGCGTTGCTTCTGCTCCTTCTCCCAGGACGACTGGATCTCTCTACTCCCTTGTGCGGAGTTTTCTTACAACAATGCAGTACACTCAACCACCAATCAATCTCCATTTTGGACCAACTACGGTTTCCATCCTTCATTTCTACCTAATGTCATTCCGGAAGCCTCAGTTCCAGCAGTTCAAGACAGGATAAGTTCCATTCAGGCTAATTATCAAACCCTCCGGCTAACCATGCTGAAAGCGCAAGAGGACTTCAAGAAACAATATGACAAGAGGAGAGGAGAGAGTCCTAGCTTTGAGGTTGGAGATAAGGTCTGGCTCTCTTCAGCAAATCCCAGGCTCCCTTGCCCCTCCCGGAAATTGGGTCCAAGATTTATCGGTCCATTCGAAATTAAACGAAAAATCAACCCAGTAGCTTTTGAACTGTTACTACCAAGTTCGTATAAAGTGCATCCTGTGTTTCACGTTTCTCTTCTTAAATCTGTTGTCTCTAGTCCTTTTCCAGGAAGAGAAGAAGACCCTCCGCCTCCAGTCTCAGTGGGAGATGAAGCCGAATTCGAGGTAGAATCCATCCTGGACTGTCGCAAAAGAGGTAGGACTATTCAATTTCTTATTAAATGGAAGGGTTATCCAGCAGAAGAGAATTCTTGGGAACCTGCAGGCAACATACATGCTCCTAGACTTCCCCAGAGATTCCGTGCCAGATACCCTGAAAGATGGGCCCGGGTGGGCATCCGGAGGCTGCCCCTTGGGGGGGGCACTGTCAGAGAACCAACAGCAGGCGAAGGACTTTAGGACCCAGCATCTCTGGCAGGAGAAGGGCTTTAGGACCCAGTATCTCTACAAGCAGGTCACATGGGCCTATATAAGGAAGTCTGCTAGTGTCTGCATTTGCTGGATTATCGTCAGCTTCTCCTGTGTTCCTGTGTCTTGCATCTCCTGCCTGTCTGATCTCCTGTGTACCAAACCCGGCTTGCCTGACCTGCTCCTGTTGACTTCCTGGCATATACCTGACCCCGGCCTGGCTAACGGACTCCGCTTACCTTGTCTTCTGTGCTAAGACTCAGCTCTGCTGTGTTCTCGGACTGTCTTGCTGTGTTTGACCCCCTGGCCTGGCTTCTGACCCTGCTATCGGAACATTCCACTGGTCCTTACCCTTTGGACCTCCTAAGCACGCCTGCTGTCCTGCAGTCTGCCTGTCCTACCAAGTTCCTGGCAACCAGCACTACCTACCAGGCAACCCGTGCTTCTGTGGGCACCACACCCCCTGTGTCATCTTCAGGGCTGTGCTGCACTCGGCTGCAAGGGGCGCCCTCTCTGCTACTCGGCCTCACATCAGAGACTTGACAGGGGACCTCAAAATAGAAAGGGAAAGGCTCAGCGCCACAATAAACATCAGGACACCCCTTCCTATAGATCTGACTCTGATGTCTCCATCTCTTCCTCATCTATGTCCTCCCACAAACCCGTGAATAAGAGTTCACGGGGACCCCTGGGCCGTGAGCGTGCCCCAAAGAGGGGCAAGGGTGGACCGAATGAAACACAGGGGGCTATTACCAAAAAACGTATTGTCTCCCCATCATCAACCGGTATTGTACCGACCGTTCATGATGAGATCAAAGACTGTGAATTGAGTGATACAGCAATGGGGGGTACCCCGCTTTCCATGTTTACTGATGAGAGCACACTTATATCCCCTAGAGATCTGGGAGCAACCCCTAAAACAAATCATGGACACACCCATCAAGGTCGTATCCCTTTAGGACAGAACCTGATTCTGGCCACACCCATTCCCCACATAAGAATGGGAAAAATAGATCCATTTGTGGTCAAACAAATACCGACGGAGCAGGACTTGATATAGTCAACCTCTCTTCCTACGAACTCTCATCGACTGAAATCGAAGTATTACGATTAGGACTTAGCTTTTGTCCTTCTCATAAAATTGATAAATTCACCCTCGCGAAGGATCTCCATCTCTTCGCGAGGAATCTTACTTATAAATATATCTTCGACAGCGATAGGGGGCGAGTAATAGGGAGAGAGGAAGACCAATACAAGGGGTTTAAGGTCCAGGACTTTAGAGCCCTTAAAATACTAATTCAACTCCTGGACGAAAATGAGGGTTCGGGGGAATCCACCGACCCCTCATTGTTAGATGAGGAACCAGAGGAGGAAATTGAAAGCACTCCAGAACCATGTAAATTTAAGGCTAAATCACAAAAATTTCCCAATCTTCAGACATGCCCAGCAGTTTGGGCCTTTCTGAAACAAACCAAGAAGCAAATTGAAAACTTTACCTTCCCCAAACATTTTGAAAAAAAAAAATATCCAAAATCCAACAAGAAGCACTTGCAAACATTACAAGCAATGATCAAATAATAGTAAAACCATCAGACAAGGGCGGGAATGTGGTTGTAATGGATAGGGCCCAATATGTAGCAATGTGCAAAAAAATCTTGAGCAACCAGGAATGGTACAAAGAAGTACCCTATGATAATCTCATAGAAGCAAGAGAACAATATCTTTCCCTCATTACACAAGCATATCATGATACTCTCATTGATAAAGATCTACGTGAATATTTGGAAGTGAAGTGGCCAGTTACCCCGACCTTCTATTCAATACCCCAAATTCACAAAAATTTAGAAAATCCACCAGGGCGCCCCATAATATCAGACATAGGTAGCCATACTGAGACAGCCAGTAAATATGTTGATACCCAGTTACGCCCTCATGTAATGGGTTTACCATCATATTTAAAAGACACTCTGGATCTATTGAGAGTAATTGAGGGAATTACGGTGCCACCTGGTGCAATTTTAGCAGCCATTGACATTGAGGCCTTGTACTCTAGTATACCCCACAAGAAGGGTATTGAGATAATCTCAGGATTCCTTAGGGAACAAGACCACAACAATTGGAAACTGTGCAAGTTTGTCACTGCTTTGTTGGAACATATTTTGACAACCAACATCTTCATGTTCGACGGCTCTACCTACCTCCAGGTACAGGGCGTTGCGATGGGGACATGTTGTGCCCCATCGTACGCAAACCTGTACCTGGGTGGATGGGAAAGAGCCTTGTTCTCAGATGACCACGCCTCGCTATACCTCCACCATGTATTACTATGGCGGAGGTATATCGACGACGTTTTGGTCATCTGGACAGGTACAGCCAATGAGCTCTCCGAGTTTATGTCCTTTTTGTCAGTAAATGAGTTTAACTTGAAATTTACCATTCAATTTGATACTACAAGCATTCCATTTTTGGATTTACGTTTGTTCCTTAACGAATATGGCAACTTGCACAGTAGCCTCTACAGAAAAGAAACCTCGGGTAATACCATTCTACATTTCTCAAGCGCCCATCCTCGCCCCTTGGTACGTAGCATCCCTTACAGTCAATATCTTAGGCTATGCCGTAATTGTGCCAGGGACGAGGATTTCGAACTGGAGGCCAAAGCCCTCTATTCACGCCTTTTGGTGAGAGGCTATAGTAAAAAGGTGCTCAAAAAAGCGTATGGAAGAGCTAACGGACATATACGTGAGACACTTATTTTCAAATCTAAAGCATTTATTACTACATTCAGTGAGCACCAGGATATTTTTCGCCAATTAATTGGTAACAACTGGCATTTCCTCTCTGAGGACCCAATTATATCCAAATATGTAGCCAACAGACCGGAAATTGTATATCGTAGATCCCGGTCAATTAGAGATGATCTTATTCATAGTCACTATATGCCCGAAACCGCGTAAATAGGGGAAACAATTAGCAATGGCACATATAGGTGTGGTAACTGTGATCAGTCCCCGTGGATCAAAGAGGGCACAGGATGCCAACTACCACGAGGAGGCTACCACAGATCTACAAAATACGCAGACTGTAGTACAATAGGAGTTGTGTATTTGGCAACATGCCGATGTGGAGCCTTCTATATAGGCAAGACTAAACACCGTTTTGCAAAAAGAGTACAAGATCATCTGTATTACCTTGATGCGGGACTGCTATATACTCCCATCTGCAAGCACATAGGTCTCAATCATAGCTATGATCCTTCTTTTGTTTCATTTTTTGTTTTGGAAGTGATTTCTGAACCCCTAAGAGGAGGGGATTTTGATAGGAGGATTCTTCAGCAGGAGGCTAAGTGGATCTTTAATCAAAGGGCCACCTACCCTCCGGGCCTCAATACGGCCATATCCTTCAAACCATTCCTCTAATACTCATGGTCAGGGTATGTCTATTTTCCATATATACACTGTATATGTGATTAATGTAACTGTATAAGAAATGCCCTTATATGATTTCATGTTTTCTCCTGTTTACAACTTGTCCCTTTCTGCAAATCTCTCCTCCTACTTTTTCTCCCATCAATGGGTGAATATTTTTCATGATGATGTGCCATTCTATCAATTTATCATGGATATGCCTAGATATATGGCATTAAGCGTCAACATATATGTGTACTTTAATTGAACTATCAATGAATCATATTGGCTTTTTGTGACTCAGAACCATGTTGATATATGTACATGCTTTTTCAGTTTGTTGTTGTTCCATTACTATTCAGATTGCGATATTTATTTTATTATTTTTGTCCCATTTCAGATGATTGGATGGCCGCGTGCTTTGTTGGACAGGATGCATCATGGAGCTGCCTTCCCTTCCCCTTTCGTGGCTTGATTTGTATGGGGATTTGTGTAATGAGGGGAATCTCCTCCCCTTCTCAACCTCTGTCCGGTCCTCTTGGACGGGGGATCGCGTCTGCGCGATGCGTCATCACGCTCGCGCATGCGCGGCACATCAACATCCGGACCGCTTTCAACCCTTCACTTCCGGGTGACCATGTACATTTAAGATGGTGGAGTCGGCATCAGCCGACGCGCACCATCTTGCTGTATTGGTTGACCGTAGGACTTCAGACCAGGGGTGCTTATGCGAATTCTTTACCGACACCGCATTCCATACGAGGGGGACTGTAAGAAGGTATAGAGGCTACATTTGATTTGATCGAATCTGCAAATTTTTCTTTACCATTTGCAAATGTGATTTGGCCGCTATATTAGCGGGGACATAGCTGCCCATATATATGGTGATTGCATAATTTGTCTCGTGGCCATTCCAATTATCACTTTGCCCAGCATATTATACATTGAATGTTATTAGCCTAGATCCTTGTATATATAGTCCCCACTTTTCTTTTCTTTTCTTTTTGACCTCTGGTATGTCACCTCATTGGCTGTCATCTTCGATGACATGTTGTGTGTTGCTTTTATAGGTAATTACGCCCTTATTTAGCGGTTATTAAGTGACTGATAGTCTTTATTCCCCTGGTATTGATTTCCTTTGTTATTATTCAAGTCTGCCCTGTTATTAAATAATTTTTAATATCAAAACTATGAAAAGACTTTAAGTTCTAGATGTTTATCCATTTTGATTCATCTAGCAAGAGCCCCTGTAGTTTAACGGGACATTTATATTTATTATCATATTTTTATCTTATTTTGTTTGTAGACCCGCATATACTACCTTTAACAATTGGTCAGCTTACATGGTCAAAAAAAAACATATTTCATCCTGCTGGATCTGGCATCCACTGGGTATGCCATGATGGGAGTTGGGTCGGTCCACGGTTTTTGATGCACGTGTTCGGTGGAGTGCATTTCCATTCAGTTTATTTGGAGTGAACTAGGTGAGCATGTTAAAACTTCTTTGCAAGTTTGTTATTATACAATAAATACGTATATTGCAATGTATGTATACATATACTGATATCTTATCATTGTTTGACACTAATTGTAAATCTTTATGTCTTATACAGACTTGATGAAGTAACAGAGAAGTGCTAAGCCCTGACGAAGCACAATGGTGCGAAACATGTCGGCTAATTGCACATTTTGGTTCTTTGCATCCAAGCTTTTATGAATCTGTATTACTGTAATAATATTTTATAATGTTATGAATAAATGTATATTTTTTCTATATCCACTGTCTCAAGTGTACTCACCTACAACAAAACTGGTATCTCCCTTTAAAATCCCGTCTGTGAGAGTTTGTCTCTCCTTGGTTTTTTCTTTTTAGAGAGGAAGCGAGAGTGAGGGAGGGGGAGAGAGAGAGGGGGGGGAAGAGAATGAGGGGGAGAGAGGGGGAGAGGGAGGGAGAGAGAGGGAGGGGAAGAGAGAGAGGGAGGGAGAGAGAGAGAGAGAGGGGGAGAGAGGGAGGGAGGGAGAGGGAGGGGGAGAGAGAGATCTCTAGCCCCATCCCTGTCTGCAGCCCCTCCTGTGTACCATGTCCCAGTCTGCAGTGCCTGTCTGTGGGAAGTTGTGTGTGATGCTTGGTACGGTACCTTCCATGCCAGCAGAATGTTCATGACGGCCAGCAGCAGGCAGGGTCCGTTCACATTCTGGGTGGGGACAGTGTCCTGCTCCTTCCAGGGGATCTGTTTGCTGTGAGATGGAGTGGTCCCTGGTCACCTTTACCTTCCACCCATCCTCGTTTTCCGGCCCCAGTTAGCCTGTCCTCCAGTCCTGGGAGGTCTTTAGAGCTCTTCTCCCTCCAGGACCATCGATCCTTGCAAGCATTGCGGCTCAATTTACCCACCAGGCCCGGACTGGGACAAAAAATAGACTTAGCAGTCCATGATAGCGGTACCCTTCCCCGCTCCCCAGCCTGGGAGACCCCTGCAGAAGCCGGAGGGAAAAAAGGAGGGAACTTAGCAGAGCTGCTCGAGGATGAGGGGGCCAGAAAAGAGAACAGGTGTGGCGGAGAGCACGGGTGTGAGGCTGAGAGCAGCAGTGTGGGGGGGCAAGAGCACTGGGGGAGTGGAGAGCAGGGGGCGGAGAGCACTGGGGGAGCTGGAGAGCACTAGGGGTGCACTGGCGGGAGTGGAGAGCCTGGCGGGGCAAAGATCACGGAGAGCATAGGGGCCAGAGAGTACTGGGGGAGGGGCAGAAGAGCATAGGGAGGGTGGGGGGTGGAGAGCACTGGGGGAGCTGGATAGCACAGTGTGGTGGAGAGCATGGGGGGTAGCCAGGAAGCATCTGAGCGGGCATCTGTTGGAAAGCACTGGGGTGGGGAACTGGATAGCATAGTGGGGTGGAGAGCATGGGGGGGGAGCCAGGGAGAAAAGTGGGGGCTGGAAAGCACAAGGGGGAGCTGGAGAGCACTGTTGGGGGGAGCCAAGGAGCATGGGGGGTCGGAGAGCCCTGGGGGGGGGGAGTATGGGGGAGAAAGGGAGGACCAGAGAGCACTATGGGGGCATATTAGTGTGGGGGGAGCCAGGGAGCACAGAGCACTGGGGGGGAGGTGGAGAGCAGTGGGAGGGGGCGACTGGACAGCACAGTGGGGGGGAGAGCATGGGGGGAGCCAGGGAGCACAGAGGGGACCAGAGAACACTGGGGGGGGGCTGGGGAGCAGTGGGGGGGAACTAGCCAGCACTGTGGGGGAGCCAGGGAGCACGAGGGACTGGACAGCACAGTGGGGGGGAGCATGTGGGGAGCCAGGGAGCACAGAGAGGACCAGAGAGCACTGTGGGGGGAGAGCATTGTGGGGGAGCAAGGGGGATGGGGACTGGACAGCACAGTGGGGGGAGAGCATGGGGGAGCTGAGGAGCAGTGGGGGGGACTGGACAGCACAGTGGGGGAGGAGAGCATGGGGGAGATGAGGAGCAGTGGGGGGGAGCTGGACAGCACAGTGGGAGGGAGAGCATGGGGGAGCTGAGGAGCAGTGGGGGGGGGCTGGACAGCACAGTGGGGGAGGAGAGCATGGGGGAGATGAGGAGCAGTGGGGGGGGCTGGACAGCACAGTGGGGGGGGGGAGCATGGGGGGAACTGAGGAGCAGTGGGGGGCTGGACAGCACAGTGGGGGAGGAGAGCATGGGGGGAGATGAGGAGCAGTGGGGGGGCTGGACAGCACAGTGGGGAGGAGAGCATGGGGGGAGCTGAGGAGCAGTGGGGGGGCTGGACAGCACAGTGGGGGGGAGAGCATGGGGGAGCTGAGGAGCAGTAGTGGGGGGGGCTGGAGAGCACAGTGGGAGAGCCAGGGAGCACGGGGACCAGAGAGCACTGGGGGGATCCAGGGAGCAGAGGGGGTATGCAGGGAGAACTGGGAGGAACCAGGGAGCACGGGGCAGTAAAATAATTGGATAGGAGGAGCTCCGGTGGATGGATCCCATGATCCCAGTGCCCAGAGAGAACGTGAGTGCCCAAAAATGACAGAACACCGGCCGTGCCGCCCTCCTGTGTGCCTGGATAGGAGGAGCGGCGGGGACAGCTGCATATGGAGGAATTGCTTTTTCCATATTCTTTCTGCAGCCAATGAGCGCCCGCAAAAGAAGCGGTCATTTAACGGCTGCAGGAGGAATATGGAAAGATCAATTCCTCCATATGCAGGCGCAGCTGTCCCCGCTGGCGCCGCTCCTCCTATCCAGGCACACAGGAGGGCGGCACGGCAGGGCAGTGCGGACACTCACGTTCTCTCTGGGCGGTTGGCCAGGCTGCAGCAGGCGCTGGGATGGGATCCATCCACCGGAGCTCCTCCTTCCCCTTCACAGACAATAGGGCAGGGATAGTTTCCGCCAACTCCTGACCTGAATAGGCAGCTGACCAGACGCGGAGAAGCCAGGTGGGCGGCGCGGGCTGAAGGAGCAGCTCAGCTGCTTTGTGTGCCCTATGGCTGCCCGCATGGCTTTCACAGATGGCACCTGGAGCCTGATCGGGCAGAGGCAAATTAGGCGACCGCGAGGCCCCTTTGAGTGCGAGGCCTTAGGAGGCCGCCTAATTTGCCTAATTAGAGAGCCGCCTCTGTTGGGCATCCTACTATATAGGAAAGTTCAATTTGGCCCGAGACAAGTGTTAGAAATCCTAAAATATGGCATCTTGACAGCTATATATTTCAATGGGAAATTCCGAATAAGAAACCAAGCTATTCCTATATGAAAACCAACTTGGCTCACCCAAATTCCACTTGTTTTATACTCATTGGGCATCCCACTATATAGGAAAGTTTCATTTGGCCCGAGCCAAGTGATAGAAATTATAAAATATGGCACAAAACTTGTCAGCCTGTCACCCATGCATTTCAATGGGAAATTCCGAATAAGAAGCCCAGCTATTCCTATATGAAATCCATCTTGGCTCACCCAAATTCCACTTGTTTTATAATCATTGGGCATCCTACTATATAGGAAAGGTCAATTTGGCCCGAGCCAAGTGATAGAAATCATAAAATATGGCACCAAACTTGTCAGCCTGTCACCCATGCATTTCAATGGGAAATTCTGAATAAGAAACCAAGCTATTCCTATATGAAAACCAACTTGGCTCAGCCAAATTCCACTTGTTTTATACTCATTGGGCATCCCACTATACAGTAAAGTTCAATTTGACCCGAGCCAAGTGATCTAAATCCTAAAATATGGCACCATGACAGCCATGCATTTCAAATGTAAACTCGGAATAAGGAACCAAGATATTCTTATATGAAATCCATCTTGGCTCACCCAAATTCCACTTGTTTTATACTCATTGGGCATCCTACTATACAGGAAAGTTAAATATGGCCCGAGCCAAGTGATATAAATCTTAAAATATGTCACCTTGACACTCAGCCATGCATTTCAATGGGTAATTCTGAATAAGGAACCAAGATATTCTTATATGAAAACCAAATTGGCTCACCCGAATTCCACTTGTTTTATACTCATTGGGCATCCTACTATATAGGAAAGTACAATTTGGCCCGAACCAAATGATAGAAATCCTAAAATATGGCACCAAACTTGTCAGCCTGTCACCCATGCATTTCAATGGGAAATTCTGAATAAGGAACCAAGATATTCTTATATGAAAACCAACTTGGCTCACCCAAATTCCACTTGTTTTATACTCATTGGGCATCCTACTATATAGGAAAGTTCAATTGGGCTGTAGCCAAATAACATTACTAACAAATTAATGAACTACACCTGACACCCTGATAGCCTTGCATTTTAGATCACAGTGTGAAGCAACAACTTAAATGACTGTCTCAACTTATTCTGCTTGTTATCTTCTATATTGTTTAATGTGTGGAGTTCTGATTCCATGAGTGTGACTTACTGTAGATGCCTTCTACTTATGGCATTGTAATTGTGATAGGTATATGACTTTTGAATATGACAAAATACCTGTTGGGTAGACGCTATGTGTTAAATTTTGTTATCTGAGCTGTAGTTCAGCTCAGAAGGATTATGCTAAATTGTTGGCTCTGTTTCAGTCCAGCTGGGTTGCACGTTTTTCCACTTGACAGTAGGTGTCACTGTCACCACAGGTCAAGGTTGGAAATGCAGCAGGCTGGATGTATTTGGGTATTCCTTTCCCAGAAGTGGCTCAGGGGGCGTGGTCATTCTGGGGAGGGGTACTTAAGGGACAGAGACTGCGCTTCGGGGTTCGTTTTGCCGGATCCTGACCTGACGGCCCTCCTGGCCTCAGGGATGTGCGAGCCATTCTCGGCCTCAGGGCCTGCTGGCCCGAGGCTCTGCAACTGAGAGTAGGCCCAGGAGCTTCTGGGACCTACTAGTCCAGGGATGGTCCTACGCGGTCTTGCCTGTGGGGAGAAGCGGAACAATTGGGGAATAAATTGAAGGGCGCATCCTGGCCAATTTACCTCACAGTGCTGCCGGCTGGCTGAAAGATTCTGGCACCGTGAGATGTGTACTTTCTGAAGGAACTTTTGTAAAGTGTGAGTGTGGTTGCACGATCTTGTGGCAGAAGATTGTGAAACGACTCAACGGCACTCATCAAGTCTGTGGCAGAGACTTTGAACGAGCTTTGCGCCGGTTGCTAGGCCACTGAGAGTAGGCCTATCCGGTGGTTGCTGAATCCAGTGTTTAACCGATTTGTCCTCTGGATCTAAGGTTGTGCCTGATCCGCAAAGCAAGGTACCTGAACCTCCCCTATCTTGGAATTGTTTAATAAAACTCTTGAAGAAAAAGAAACCAAGTGTTGGTGTGGACATTCATGAAAGCTCTTCAAGAGGGACCCCTGAGACGAGTGTGGTGAACAGAAAGGTAACGGCAGGCCCAAATCTAAAACCAGCGGCCCCTTCGGGGGTATTGCCACAAACCTATCACAATTACAATGCCATAAGTAGAAGGCATCTACAGTAAGTCACACTCTTATGGAATCAGAACTCCACACATAAAAAAATATAGAAGGTAACATGCAGAAGAAGTTGAGACAGTGATTTAAGTTGTTGCTTCACACTGTGATCCCAAATGCAAGGCTATCAGGGTGTCAGGTGTAATTCATTAATTTGTTAGTAATGTTATTTGGCTACAGCCCAATCGAACTTTCATATATAGTGGGGTGCCCAATGAGTATAAAACAAGTGGAATTTGGGTGAGCCAAGATGGTTTTCATATAGGAATAGCTTGGCTTTTTATTTGGAATTTCCCATTGAAATGCATGGGTGACACGCTGACAAGTTTGGTGCCATATTTTATGATTTCTATCACTTGGCTCGGGCCAAATTGACCTTTCTTGGTTCCTTATTCAGAATTTGCCTTTGAAATATATGGCTGTCAAGATGCCATATTTTAGGATTTCTAACACTTGGCTCGGGCCAAATTGAACTTTCCTGTATAGTGGGATGCCCAATGAGTATAAAAAAGTGGAATTTGGGTGAGCCAAGTTGGATTTCATATAGGAATATCTTGGTTCCTTATTCAGAATTTCCCATTGAAATGTATGGCTGTCAAGGTGCCATATTTTAGGATTTAGATCACTTGGCTCGGGCCAAATTGAACTTTCCTGTATAGTGGTGTAGCGGGTGGTTATATTTAGGGGAAGTAACTGCGTGGTAAAAATAGGCCGCCATAGGCCGGGGTTGAACCACCATTGGAGGACTGTGCCTTTTTGTGTCCCCTCGCGGCAGTAGTACGGCGGGGCGGGGAACTTGCTGTGCCTGCCGGGAGAGGGTATAAAAGGGGCAGACATCTTCTGATCGAGGTCCGAGCCCCAGGCACCTTCAGCCTGGGGGCTGCTGTTTGTGACTCCCAGGTGCCCTTGGCCTTGGTGTGTGTGAGGATGGTCTCCGGGTGCTCCTAGGCCCAGAGACTGAACTGCTGTTCCATCCCCAGACACCTTAGGTCTGGGTGTGAGGTACTTTTGAGAAGGCCAGGGACCCAGCAACCTTCAGCTGGGTTCTGCGAGGGATCGAGGGCTCCCAGGGATCCGCCTTGCGAGGTGACCCGTATCCAGGATCGAGGAGGCCAGGGAGGTGACCCTTTCTGAAGACCCAGCGCAGAGTCGTGGTGACAGAAGGGGCCTCTGGTAACTCTCTGGAGGGATGTTTTCTCCCTACAGAGGCCTAACTATTCAAGGAAGGAAAAGTGCATGTTCTGTAGGTCATAGTGGCAGTGACTCTACGCACACCAGGTCACTGGCAGTGACTACAACTATTCACCAAGTCAGTGGCAGTGACTACAACTATTCACCAAGTCAGTGGCAGTGAATGTGCACCAAGCTGTTCGTGCTAATCAGAACAGTGCTCCCCTAATCAACGCTAAGTTTGTGCCTGGACTTCTTCCCATGTTATCTGAATTGTTCTTGTCCCAACCTGTCTGCTCTCACAGAGACTATTTGTTGTTCTCATAAATAAATATTGAGTTGGACTCTCAGTTGGTGTGGACAGTCGTTTTACTGGGGAGAACTAAAGGACATGTTTCGGGCTACCGCAGAAGCAAGATCAGCTCGGGAGGAGTCTAACACCAACTGCAGGCAGGCCCGAGAAATCTAACACCGCTCAACCTCCCCATCCAGAAGGATACGGGCTTGTGGTGCGGTGTGCCTCAGTCTTTCCTGCGGAGGAGCCAAGAAGAGAAAAGCAGGTAAAGTCTGGGGATGGTGCGCTACACGTGGGGGCTTGTCCGGGATTTGTTTGCGGTCAAGAGTGGAAGATCCCCCCCAGAAGCTGAACTTTATTCCCCAGTGAAGCTCGGTGGAGGTCGGCCATATTGGGAACTGCGCCACAAGGAGAACCCTGACTGCGTAGTTCGTGGGCGTGCCTATACAAAAAGCCTGCGAACAATGCAGGAGATGGGAGGAGTCTGACCATGTATGGAGTTGCACATGGAGACTTTGTCACGGAAAAGGTCAGTGCGCGATGGGTGACAAGGTGCCATATTTTAGGATTTCCATCACTTGGCTCGGGCCAAATTGAACTTTCCTGTATAGTGGGATGCCCAATGAGTATAAAACAAGTGGAATTTGGGTGAGCCAAGTTGGTTTTCATATAGGAATATCTTGATTTCTTATTCAGAATTTCCCATTGAAATGCATTGGTGACAGGGAGACAAGTTTGGTGCCATATTTTATAATTTCCATCACTTGGCTCGGGCCAAATTGAACTTTCCTATATAGTAGGATTCCCAATGAGTATAAAACAAGTGGAATTTGGGTGAGCCAAGCTGGTTTTCGTATAGGAATAGCTTGGTTTCTTATTCGGAATTTCCCATTAAAATATATGGCTGTCAAGATGCCATATTTTAGGATTTCTAACACTTGGCTCGGGCCAAATTGAACTTTCCTGTATAGTAGGATGCCCAATGTGTATAAAACAAGTGGAATTTGGGTGAGCCAAGATGGATTTCATATAGGAATAGCTTTGCTTCTTATTCGGAATTTCCCATTGAAATGCATGGCTGTCATGGTGCCAAGTTTGGTGCCATATTTTAGGATTTCTAACACTTGGCTCGGGCCAAATTGAACTTTCCTATATAGTAGGATGCCCAATGAGTATAAAACAAGTGGAATTTGGGTGAGCTAAGATGGTTTTCATATCGGAATAGCTTGGCTTCTTATTCTGAATTTCCCATTGAAATGCATGGCTGTCATGGTGCCATATTTTAGGATTTAGATCACTTGGCTCGGGCCAAATTGAACTTTCCTGTATAGTGGGATGCCCAATGAGTATAAAACAAGTGGAATTTGGGTGAGCCAAGTTGGATTTCATATAGGAATATCTTGGTTCCTTATTCAGAATTTCCCATTGAAATGTATGGCTGTCAAGGTGCCATATTTTAGGATTTAGATCACTTGGCTCGGGCCAAATTGAACTTTCCTGTATAGTGGTGTAGCGGGTGGTTATATTTAGGGGAAGTAACTGCGTGGTAAAAATAGGCCGCCATAGGCCGGGGTTGAACCACCATTGGAGGACTGTGCCTTTTTGTGTCCCCTCGCGGCAGTAGTACGGCGGGGCGGGGAACTTGCTGTGCCTGCCGGGAGAGGGTATAAAAGGGGCAGACATCTTCTGATCGAG
Organism: Rana muscosa; assembly: GCA_029206835.1. Lineage (NCBI taxonomy): Eukaryota > Metazoa > Chordata > Amphibia > Anura > Ranidae > Rana > Rana muscosa. Next base: position 16,660,177 of record CM055121.1, on the reverse strand, counting down.
GTCCGAGCCCCAGGCACCTTCAGCCTGGGGGCTGCTGTTTGTGACTCCCAGGTGCCCTTGGCCTTGGTGTGTGTGAGGATGGTCTCCGGGTGCTCCTAGGCCCAGAGACTGAACTGCTGTTCCATCCCCAGACACCTTAGGTCTGGGTGTGAGGTACTTTTGAGAAGGCCAGGGACCCAGCAACCTTCAGCTGGGTTCTGCGAGGGATCGAGGGCTCCCAGGGATCCGCCTTGCGAGGTGACCCGTATCCAGGATCGAGGAGGCCAGGGAGGTGACCCTTTCTGAAGACCCAGCGCAGAGTCGTGGTGACAGAAGGGGCCTCTGGTAACTCTCTGGAGGGATGTTTTCTCCCTACAGAGGCCTAACTATTCAAGGAAGGAAAAGTGCATGTTCTGTAGGTCATAGTGGCAGTGACTCTACGCACACCAGGTCACTGGCAGTGACTACAACTATTCACCAAGTCAGTGGCAGTGACTACAACTATTCACCAAGTCAGTGGCAGTGAATGTGCACCAAGCTGTTCGTGCTAATCAGAACAGTGCTCCCCTAATCAACGCTAAGTTTGTGCCTGGACTTCTTCCCATGTTATCTGAATTGTTCTTGTCCCAACCTGTCTGCTCTCACAGAGACTATTTGTTGTTCTCATAAATAAATATTGAGTTGGACTCTCAGTTGGTGTGGACAGTCGTTTTACTGGGGAGAACTAAAGGACATGTTTCGGGCTACCGCAGAAGCAAGATCAGCTCGGGAGGAGTCTAACACCAACTGCAGGCAGGCCCGAGAAATCTAACACCGCTCAACCTCCCCATCCAGAAGGATACGGGCTTGTGGTGCGGTGTGCCTCAGTCTTTCCTGCGGAGGAGCCAAGAAGAGAAAAGCAGGTAAAGTCTGGGGATGGTGCGCTACACGTGGGGGCTTGTCCGGGATTTGTTTGCGGTCAAGAGTGGAAGATCCCCCCCAGAAGCTGAACTTTATTCCCCAGTGAAGCTCGGTGGAGGTCGGCCATATTGGGAACTGCGCCACAAGGAGAACCCTGACTGCGTAGTTCGTGGGCGTGCCTATACAAAAAGCCTGCGAACAATGCAGGAGATGGGAGGAGTCTGACCATGTATGGAGTTGCACATGGAGACTTTGTCACGGAAAAGGTCAGTGCGCGATGGGTGACAAGGTGCCATATTTTAGGATTTCCATCACTTGGCTCGGGCCAAATTGAACTTTCCTGTATAGTGGGATGCCCAATGAGTATAAAACAAGTGGAATTTGGGTGAGCCAAGTTGGTTTTCATATAGGAATATCTTGATTTCTTATTCAGAATTTCCCATTGAAATGCATTGGTGACAGGGAGACAAGTTTGGTGCCATATTTTATAATTTCCATCACTTGGCTCGGGCCAAATTGAACTTTCCTATATAGTAGGATTCCCAATGAGTATAAAACAAGTGGAATTTGGGTGAGCCAAGCTGGTTTTCGTATAGGAATAGCTTGGTTTCTTATTCGGAATTTCCCATTAAAATATATGGCTGTCAAGATGCCATATTTTAGGATTTCTAACACTTGGCTCGGGCCAAATTGAACTTTCCTGTATAGTAGGATGCCCAATGTGTATAAAACAAGTGGAATTTGGGTGAGCCAAGATGGATTTCATATAGGAATAGCTTTGCTTCTTATTCGGAATTTCCCATTGAAATGCATGGCTGTCATGGTGCCAAGTTTGGTGCCATATTTTAGGATTTCTAACACTTGGCTCGGGCCAAATTGAACTTTCCTATATAGTAGGATGCCCAATGAGTATAAAACAAGTGGAATTTGGGTGAGCTAAGATGGTTTTCATATCGGAATAGCTTGGCTTCTTATTCGGAATTTCCCATTGAAATGCATGGCTGTCATGGTGCCATATTTTAGGATTTAGATCACTTGGCTCGGGCCAAATTGAACTTTCCTGTATAGTGGGATGCCCAATGAGTATAAAACAAGTGGAATTTGGGTGAGCCAAGTTGGATTTCATATAGGAATATCTTGGTTCCTTATTCAGAATTTCCCATTGAAATGTATGGCTGTCAAGGTGCCATATTTTAGGATTTAGATCACTTGGCTCGGGCCAAATTGAACTTTCCTGTATAGTGGTGTAGCGGGTGGTTATATTTAGGGGAAGTAACTGCGTGGTAAAAATAGGCCGCCATAGGCCGGGGTTGAACCACCATTGGAGGACTGTGCCTTTTTGTGTCCCCTCGCGGCAGTAGTACGGCGGGGCGGGGAACTTGCTGTGCCTGCCGGGAGAGGGTATAAAAGGGGCAGACATCTTCTGATCGAGGTCCGAGCCCCAGGCACCTTCAGCCTGGGGGCTGCTGTTTGTGACTCCCAGGTGCCCTTGGCCTTGGTGTGTGTGAGGATGGTCTCCGGGTGCTCCTAGGCCCAGAGACTGAACTGCTGTTCCATCCCCAGACACCTTAGGTCTGGGTGTGAGGTACTTTTGAGAAGGCCAGGGACCCAGCAACCTTCAGCTGGGTTCTGCGAGGGATCGAGGGCTCCCAGGGATCCGCCTTGCGAGGTGACCCGTATCCAGGATCGAGGAGGCCAGGGAGGTGACCCTTTCTGAAGACCCAGCGCAGAGTCGTGGTGACAGAAGGGGCCTCTGGTAACTCTCTGGAGGGATGTTTTCTCCCTACAGAGGCCTAACTATTCAAGGAAGGAAAAGTGCATGTTCTGTAGGTCATAGTGGCAGTGACTCTACGCACACCAGGTCACTGGCAGTGACTACAACTATTCACCAAGTCAGTGGCAGTGACTACAACTATTCACCAAGTCAGTGGCAGTGAATGTGCACCAAGCTGTTCGTGCTAATCAGAACAGTGCTCCCCTAATCAACGCTAAGTTTGTGCCTGGACTTCTTCCCATGTTATCTGAATTGTTCTTGTCCCAACCTGTCTGCTCTCACAGAGACTATTTGTTGTTCTCATAAATAAATATTGAGTTGGACTCTCAGTTGGTGTGGACAGTCGTTTTACTGGGGAGAACTAAAGGACATGTTTCGGGCTACCGCAGAAGCAAGATCAGCTCGGGAGGAGTCTAACACCAACTGCAGGCAGGCCCGAGAAATCTAACACCGCTCAACCTCCCCATCCAGAAGGATACGGGCTTGTGGTGCGGTGTGCCTCAGTCTTTCCTGCGGAGGAGCCAAGAAGAGAAAAGCAGGTAAAGTCTGGGGATGGTGCGCTACACGTGGGGGCTTGTCCGGGATTTGTTTGCGGTCAAGAGTGGAAGATCCCCCCCAGAAGCTGAACTTTATTCCCCAGTGAAGCTCGGTGGAGGTCGGCCATATTGGGAACTGCGCCACAAGGAGAACCCTGACTGCGTAGTTCGTGGGCGTGCCTATACAAAAAGCCTGCGAACAATGCAGGAGATGGGAGGAGTCTGACCATGTATGGAGTTGCACATGGAGACTTTGTCACGGAAAAGGTCAGTGCGCGATGGGTGACAAGGTGCCATATTTTAGGATTTCCATCACTTGGCTCGGGCCAAATTGAACTTTCCTGTATAGTGGGATGCCCAATGAGTATAAAACAAGTGGAATTTGGGTGAGCCAAGTTGGTTTTCATATAGGAATATCTTGATTTCTTATTCAGAATTTCCCATTGAAATGCATTGGTGACAGGGAGACAAGTTTGGTGCCATATTTTATAATTTCCATCACTTGGCTCGGGCCAAATTGAACTTTCCTATATAGTAGGATTCCCAATGAGTATAAAACAAGTGGAATTTGGGTGAGCCAAGCTGGTTTTCGTATAGGAATAGCTTGGTTTCTTATTCGGAATTTCCCATTAAAATATATGGCTGTCAAGATGCCATATTTTAGGATTTCTAACACTTGGCTCGGGCCAAATTGAACTTTCCTGTATAGTAGGATGCCCAATGTGTATAAAACAAGTGGAATTTGGGTGAGCCAAGATGGATTTCATATAGGAATAGCTTTGCTTCTTATTCGGAATTTCCCATTGAAATGCATGGCTGTCATGGTGCCAAGTTTGGTGCCATATTTTAGGATTTCTAACACTTGGCTCGGGCCAAATTGAACTTTCCTATATAGTAGGATGCCCAATGAGTATAAAACAAGTGGAATTTGGGTGAGCTAAGATGGTTTTCATATCGGAATAGCTTGGCTTCTTATTCGGAATTTCCCATTGAAATGCATGGCTGTCATGGTGCCATATTTTAGGATTTAGATCACTTGGCTCGGGCCAAATTGAACTTTCCTGTATAGTGGGATGCCCAATGAGTATAAAACAAGTGGAATTTGGGTGAGCCAAGTTGGATTTCATATAGGAATATCTTGGTTCCTTATTCAGAATTTCCCATTGAAATGTATGGCTGTCAAGGTGCCATATTTTAGGATTTAGATCACTTGTCCTAGAGCCAAATTGAACTTTCCTGTATAGTGGAATGCCCAAAGAGTATAAAACAAGTAGAATTTGGGTGAGCCAAGATGGATTTCATATAGGAATAGCTTGGCTTCTTATTCCGAATTTCCCATTGAAATGCATGGGTGACAGGCTGACAAGTTTGGTGCCATATTTTATGATTTCTATCACTTGGCTCAGGCCAAATTTACCTTTCCTCTATAGTAGGATGCCCAATGAGTACAAATCAAGTGGAATTTGGGTGAGCCAAGTTGGTTTTGATATATGAATAGCTTGGCTTCTTATTCGGAATTTCCCATTGATATGGATGGCTGTCATGGTGCCCAGTTTGGTGCCATATTTTAGGATTTCTATCATTTGGTTCGGGCCAAATTGAACTTTCCTGTATAGTAGGATGCCCAATGAGTATAAAACAAGTGGAATTTGGGTGAGCCAAGTTGGATTTCATATAGGAATATCTTGGTTCCTTATTCAGAATTTCCCATTGAAATGTATGGCTGTCAAGGTGCCATATTTTAGGATTTAGATCACTTGTCCTAGAGCCAAATTGAACTTTCCTGTATAGTGGAATGCCCAAAGAGTATAAAACAAGTAGAATTTGGGTGAGCCAAGATGGTTTTCATATAGGAATAGCTTGCCTTCTTATTCAGAATTTCCCATTGAAATGCATTGGTGACAGGGAGACAAGTTTGGTGCCAAATTTTATAATTTCCATCACTTGGCTCGGGCCAAATTGAACTTTCCTATATAGTAGGATGCCCAATGAGTATAAAACAAGTGGAATTTGGGTGAGCCAAGCTGGTTTTCGTATAGGAATAGCTTGGTTTCTTATTTGGAATTTCCCATTAAAATATATGGCTGTCAAGGTGCCATATTTTAGGATTTCTAACACTTGGCTCGGGCCAAATTGAACTTTCCTGTATAGTAGGATGCCCAATGAGTATAAAACAAGTGGAATTTGGCTGAGCCAAGATGGATTTCATATAGGAATAGCTTTGCTTCTTATTCGGAATTTCCCATTGAAATGCATGGCTGTCATGGTGCCAAGTTTGGTGCCATATTTTAGGATTTCTAACACTAGGCTCGGGCCAAATTGAACTTTACTATATAGTAGGATGCCCAATGAGTATAAAACAAGTGGAATTTGGGTGAGCCAAGATGGTTTTCATATAGGAATAGCTTGGCTTCTTATTCGGAATTTCCCATTGAAATGCATGGCTGTCATGGTGCCATATTTTAGGATTTAGATCACTTGGCTCGGGCCAAATTTTACTTTCCTGTATAGTGGGATGCCCAATGATTATAAAACAAGTGGAATTTGGGTGAGCCAAGATGGATTTCATATAGGAATAGCCTGGCTTCTTATTCAGAATTTCCCATTGAAATGCATGGGTGACAGGCTGACAAGTTTGGTGCCATATTTTATGATTTCTATCACTTGGCTCGGGCCAAATTTACCTTTCCTATATAGTAGGATGCCCAATGAGTACAAAACAAGTGGAATTTGGGTGAGCCAAGTTGTTTTTCATATAGGAATAGCTTGGCTTCTTATTCGGAATTTCCCATTGAAATGCATTGCTGTCATGGTGCCTTATTTTAGGATTTCTATCATTTGGTTCGGGCCAAATTGAACTTTCCTGTATAGTAGGATGCCCAATGAGTATAAAACAAGTGGAATTTGGGTGAGCCAAGTTGGTTTTCATATAAGAATATCTTGGTTCCTTATTCAGAATTTGCCTTTGAAATATATGGCTGTCAAGATGCCATATTTTAGGATTTCTAACACTTGGCTCGGGCCAAATTGAACTTTCCTGTATAGTGGGATGCCCAATGAGTATAAAAAAGTGGAATTTGGGTGAGCCAAGATGGATTTCATATAAGAATAGCTTGGCTTCTCATTCAGAATATCCTATTGAAATGCATGGCTGTCATGGTGTCATATTTTAGGATTTAGATCACTTGGCTCGGGCCAAATTGAACTTCCCTGTATAGTGGGATGCCCAATGATTATAAAACAAGTGAAATTTTGGTGAGCCAAGTTGGATTTCATATAGGAATAGCTTGGCTTCTTATTCAGAATTTCCCATTGAAATGCATGGGTGACAAGTTTGGTGCCATATTTTATGATTTCCATCACATGGCTCGGGCCAATTTGAACTTTCCTATATATTAGGATGCCCAATGAGTATAACACAAGTGGAGTTTGTGTGAGCCAAGATGGTTTTCATATAGGAATAGCTTGGCTTCTTATTATGAATTTCCCATTGAAATGCATGGCTGTCATGGTGCCATATTTTAGGATTTAGATCACTTGATTTCCTATTCAGAATTTCCCATTGAAATGCATTGGCGACAGGGAGTCAAGTTTGGTGCCATATTTTATAATTTCCATCACTTGGCTCAGGCCAAATTGACCATTCCTATATAGTAGGATGCCCAATGAGTATAAAACAAGTGGAATTTGGGTGAGCCAAGCTGGTTTTCGTATAGGAATAGCTTGGTTTCTTATTCGGAATTTCCCATTAACATATATGGCTGTCAAGATGCCATATTTTAGGATTTCTAACACTTGGCTCGGGCCAAATTGAACTTTCCTGTATAGTAGGATGCCCAATGTGTATAAAACAAGTGGAATTTGGGTGAGCCAAGATGGATTTCATATAGGAATAGCTTTGCTTCTTATTCGGAATTTCCCATTGAAATGCATGGCTGTCATTGTGCCAAGTTTGGTGCCATATTTTAGGATTTCTATCATTTGGTTCGGGCCAAATTGAACTTTCCTATATAGTAGGATGCCCAATGAGTATAAAACAAGTGGAATTTGGGTGAGCCAAGTTGGTTTTTATATAAGAATATCTTGGTTCCATATTCAGAATTTGTCATTGAAATGCATGGCTGTCAAGGTGCCATATTTTAAGATTTATATCACTTGGCTCGGGCCAAATTGAAATTTCCTGTATAGTGGGATGCCCAATTAGTATAAAAAAAGTGGAATTTGGGTGAGCCAAGATGGATTTCATATAAGAATAGCTTGGCTTCTTATTCGGAATATCCCATTGAAATGCATGGCTGTCATGGTGCCATATTTTAGGATTTAGATCACTTGGTTCGGGCAAAATTTAACTTTCCTGTATAGTGGGATGCCCAATGATTTAAAACAAGTGGAATTTGGGTGAGCCAAGATGGATTTCATATAGGAATAGCTTGGCTTCTTATTCAGAATTTCCCATTGAAATTAATGGGTGACAAGTTTGGTGCCATATTTTATGATTTCCATCACTAGGCTCGGGCCAAATTAAACTTTACTAGATAGTAGGATGCCCAATGAGTATAACACAAGTGGAATTTGGGTGAGCCAAGTTGGTTTTCATATAGGAATAGCTTGGCTTCTTATTCGGAATTTCCCATTGAAATGCATGGGTGACAGGGTGACAAGTTTGGTGCCATATTTTATGATTTCCATCACTTGACTCAGGCCAAATTGAACTTTCCTATATAGTGGGATGCCCAATGAGTATAAAACAAGTGGAATTTGGGTGAACCAAGATGGTTTTCATATAGGAATATCTTGGTTCCTTATTCAGAATTTCCCATTGAAATGCATGGGTGACAGGCTGACAAGTTTGGTGCCATATTTTATGACTTCTATCACTTGGCTTGGGCCAAATTGACCTTTCCTATATAGTAGGATGCCCAATGAGTATAAAACAAGTGGAATTTGGGTGAGCCAAGATGGTTTTCAGATATTTATTCAGAATTACCCCTTTAAATACATGGCATTTAGGGAGTCAGAATTGGTGGTAAAGTTCACAATTTTATTATAAACATTGCCGATGATTGTTTAGTAAATAATCACTTTTGTGAATAAAGATCCAACCTGAATAAGAAGCTGGTCGAATAAGGAGCCAACTTCTGCATGCGAATAAGAAGCTGGCCTAATAAGGAGCTAAATTCAGCATTAGAATAAGAAGCTGGCCGAATAAGAAGATAACTTCAGCTCAGTGGCGTAGTGTGGGTTGTCAGCACCCGGGGCAAGGTAAGTAATTTGCGCCCCCTAACCTGCGGACTTTTAGCACTCCCTGAGTCCCTTCAAATACAATAGTACTGACCTACCTGTTTACAACACTGACCTACCTGATTCCTATACTGACCACTACACTAATCTACTTGATTTCAACACTGACCAACCTGATTCTTTTACTGACCATTACACAATACACTGACCATTATACTATACTGTCCACTACAATGACCACTATACTGTCCTACCTACAGTAACTCTATCTGCCTCTCTCTCTCCGCCTCTGCCTCTCTCTCTCTGCCTCTGTCTCTCTCTCTCCGCCTCTGTCTCTCTTTCTCCGCCTCTGTCCGTCTCTCTCCGCCTCTGTCCGTCTCTCTCCGCCTCTGTCCGTCTCTCTCCGCCTCTGTCCGTCTCTCTCCGCCTCTGTCCGTCTCTCTCTGTCTGTCTCTCTCTGCCTGTCTCTCTCTGCTTGTCTCTCTTTGCCTCTGCCTGTCTCTCTCTGCCTCTGCCTAGCTCTCTCTGCCTCTGTCTGCCTCTCTCTCTCTCCCTCTCTGCCTCTGTCTCCCCCTCTCTCTGCCTCTGTCTGTCTCTCTCTGCCTCTGTCTCCCCCTCTCTCTGCCTGTCTCTCTCTGCCTCTGTCTGTCTCTCTCTGCCTCTGTCACCCCCTTTCTCTGCCTCTGTCTGTCTCTCTCTGCCTGTCTGTCTCCCTCTGCCTGTCTGTCTCTCTCTGCCTGTCTGTCTCTCTCTGCCTGTCTGTCTCTCTCTGCCTGTCTGTCTCTCTCTGCCTGTCTGTCTCTCTCTGCCTGTCTGTCTCTCTCTGCCTGTCTGTCTCTCTCTGCCTGTCTGTCTCTCTCTGCCTGTCTGTCTCTCTGCCTGTTGGTCTGTCTCTCTGCCTGTTGGTCTGTCTCTCTGCCTCTCTGTCTGTCTCTCTCTGCCTCTCTGTCTGTCTCTCTCTGCCTCTCTCTCTGTCTCTCTCTGCCTCTCTCTCTCTGCCTCTGTCTCCCTCTCTCTCTGCCTCTGTCTGCCTCTCTCTGCCTCTGTCTGACTTGCTCTCTCTGCCTTTGTCTCCCCCTCTCTCTTCCTGTCTCTCTCTGCCTCTGTCTGTCTCTCTCTGCCTCTGTCTCCCCCTCTCTCTGCCTGTCTCTCTCTCTCTCTCTGCCTGTCTGTCTCTCTCTGCCTCTGTCTGTCTCTCTCTGCCTCTGTGTCACTCTCTGTCCCTCTCTCTGCCTGTCTCTCTCTCTGCCTCTCCCCAGTCCGTGTTCGTAGACCTCCTCACCTGCTTGTTCTGCATGACATCGGTCCGGACTCCGGAGGATGGGAGGAGGAGGAGGGGGGAGAAGACAGCGGCGGCTTTTCATTACTACAGTCTCCCCACCATGTTAAGTGTCCGGCACACTGTGATTGGGCATATGGGTAGAGGCGAGGCAGGAGCAACCGCAATCACGGATAGGCCAGCCCCACGCCGCACATGACCCCCATACCCCCAATCACAGCGCACCAGACATTTAAACATGGCGGCCGGAGGCTCGGAGCTCCGGGGACACAGGAAATTAAATTTAGGAGGTGGCAGCCAGTGACACACACTGGCTCGAAATTGCGCCCCCCTAAGTATCGCGCCCGGGGCCACGGCACCCCCTGCACCCCCCACGCTACGCCAGTGCTTCAGCTTCATGAGAATTTACTGCCATCAGCACAGGCACTTGCCAAGCACTAGCATTACATAAATTGCAGGTGGCTGGTGAATACATTTATGATATGTAGCTAGGCAACAATTATGTACCCTCTGTTAAGTGGTTTTAAATAGCTGCATGCCACAAATGTTACCATAAAATAGAATGGAACCATAGGTTGTTCTAGTAACAATAAATAGAACGTGTACATAGGTTGTTATGAAAATACAATATCAATGACTCCTGTTTCTACTCTATTTGGGTGGATCTAAATTGTCACCACCGCCAGTAATGTGTTTTAACTGAACTAGAGACACAATTTCTGTCAAGCAGGAAACTGAGGGATTTTGTAACAATTTACAAACATATTGCTATAAATGATTTAAATCAAGTTTTAAAGTACGGTATGCAAATGACCAAAATACACATTTAGCTCATACAACCAAAGAAACCTTTTAAAAAACAGAAACAATTCAAAATTAAAGTAGATTTCAAAGTAGTTCCAGTCACTGCATCACACACAAGTTAAAGTGATCAGCTGTCGTAGCTACACACTATAAGCTCATTAGCATCAGTTTTAATATATTGATTGTCTGCTGTTTATCTATACAGTACATTCCACATTGTCTCCCTATAACATTGCAAGTATCCCAGAGTTATTGAAATAGGAAAAATTTATTACTGAATTGCCAATGTAGAAGACATGAATAGTAAAAAGGGACCTATTTTGGTTGTTCCAAAATGAAAACATTTGACATACTGTATATTCTTCTGATAAGATATATGTACAATTAGAGAGTAAAATAGTTTTAGTGTCTAATTCATCCTAAACATAAAAAAAATCCAACACTATGGTCCTTCTGCAAGAAGGTAAAGTTTCAAGAAAACTATAATTATTAGGCATTATTCCACTGAGAATTTCTGAACCAAAGGTTAAAGGTGGGGATCCAGTAGAATACCTGAAGATGTCATTACACAAATAATGTCTATTTATGTAATGAAGAGAGGATCTTGGGAAACTTTGATACAATGTTAGCTTACATGACTTAACAAAGTGTATAAAAAATATATTTTTAGTTGTTCAAATATTTGTGAATTAAATTTATATAGCGGTAACCCTCCAGATAATGTTTTGTTGAAATAATATAACAGTTCTATGTTGGTTTTCAGCATCCCCCATATCATCAGTCATTTCTGTGGATGTCCTGGAAAAGTCACATGTGCACAGAGCATCTACTGACACCTCGTTTGCTTTTGCTTACCTTTCAGGATGAGGTTGTCAATGTCTTTGTCAATTCCTATAAGGTAACATTTCCTCCACAGCCCGGAATAGGTAGAGAAAAGGGGGCGTCCGCAATCTGATTCCAATACCCCTAGTCCCAATAGAGACCTCCAGTTTTCCAGTAGATCCTCCGGCTCTCTGACCCCTCCAGCTGGAGCTGGAGACAAAAGACCCATCCTGCGGTTCTTGGAAGAGTCCCCACGGAAGGGCAGCTGATAAAGGGGCATCAGTCTGTTCTTTTGGTCTGTAGGGTCTGAATTGCCCTGGCTGTCACAGATCTCCTTGTGTTTTCGAGTGTCCGTCTCATACCAGTGGTCTGTAAATATAGCTGTAACCAGAAGAATCAAGGATAAAAGGCTTAGAGCCAAGCTAACAGCAGTGACCAAGCCCCTTGTCTCCATGTCTTTGTGCAGCATCACATCAAGGCGACACTGGCTGGCATGATGCTGCTTTGATTCAGGCAATGCACCCCCCTCCTCTCACTTCTGTTTGTGCTTCTCCAGCCATTAAGCCGCCCCTTCTGTGATCTGCAACCTCCACAACACCCTAGATGCTTTTTTTCCATATTCTAAACCAAAATGTCATCTTCCCTGTGCCTTCAGGCTTCCTCCAGTCACAAAATGAACAGCCAAGATGCTGTGAAAAGGATTCAACCTACAGCCAACTCAGCCTTTTGTGTATACTGCACCCTCACCGGCTGCTTGTGAACAGACTACATGAAGCAGCAGCTTTGTGATGCAGACATAAACTCTATATTCCCTCCTTCAGTTGCCTCCTTCCGACTGACCTTTCCTACTGCATCATCTTTCCCCTCTTTGCTTCCCTTGCTGTTTTCTCCCTCTCTGCTTCCTTCACTTCCCTCTCTCTCTCTCTCTCCCTCCCTCTCCCTCCCTCTCCCTCCCTCTCCTCCCTCTCCTCCCTCTCCCCCCTCTCTCCCTCTCTCTCCCTCTCTCTCCCTCTCTGTCTCTCTCTGTCTCTCTCTGTCTCTCTCTGTCTCTCTCTGTCTCTCTATCCCCCTCTCTCTGTCTCTCTCTCCCTCTCTATCCCTCTCTCTCTCTCTGTATCTCTCTCCCTCTGTCTCTCTCTCTCCTCACTTCTTTTATTCTCTCCTATAAATCACTAAATCAAGAAGTCGAGAGATATTTATACCTACTAAGTGAATGAATAATGTACAGGCTAATCAATTACAATAATGATCTACTCCCCACAGAATTTGCCCTTCCCAGATCTAGCCAGGGTATGACAAGGTCACACAAAAATAACACAGCAAGTTAGAAGAAATAAATCAGCGAACATCATTTCTGTGACATAAGGCTTCTACACATTTCAGTTGTAACAATAATTAAACAGGAAGTCATACACTCTAACAGCTTTTCTATGAAATTGGGATCTGCAATATATTATGTCATAACAGTTGCCTGATCATTATTCATTATAGCAACCAATATCGTTATACTGTACAGGTTTTGAAGTCTATGATTTTAGAAAAGGCTGTGATTTATGACTTCAAAAGGTATATTGTCTAGAAAACCGCATCCTAAAACATTAATAAATGTATGCACTATTCTTTGAAATAAGCTGGCACTAATGAGGTTGTACCTTTGAAAAATAGCTTGGCTGTATCTATGTTTGCATAATATGGTATATCTGATATGTAGGGATGAACTCCGTGTTCGAGTTGAACCCATGTTCGACTCGAACATCGGCTGTTCGCTAAATTGCGAACATTATGGGCCATTCGCGCGTCACGGCCCATAATTCACTGCGGCATCGCAGTGCATTGCTGGCTGATGATTGGCCAAGCATGCACTATGACCCTCATGCTTTGGTCAATCACAGCGCAGAAAAAACAGAGAGCCGTAATTGGCCAAAGCCAGGGTGGCTTTGGCGAATTATGGCTCAGGGGGTTTAGTACACGCTCCACACTATATAAGGCCACCGGCTCGGCGGCCTTGTGTAGTGTGTTGGAGTTGTTTAATGAGAGATTACAGAGACAGACAGGGGCTGATTTACTAATAACAGTGCGCTGCGCTGGTTCTAACCTTAATTTGTGCGCCGGATAACTCCTTCACTGGGCGCAGGAAGCAGCGGCGCACTGTTATAGTAAATAGAAATGTCAGCGGCGCTCTATTGAAAATGAATGGTTCCCTATGGGAGCCCATTGATTTGAATAGAGGTCCCCCGGGAAGTCGGATCCGACTTGCGGGCGACTCGTGTGCCAGCTGACACAGGGACAGCGCGACTTTGAGAGGCGATCTGGACACGACCTGAGCGTGCAGCAGCCGCTCAAGTCGTGTCCTAGAGGCGACTAGCCGGCCGAGAATGTGTCCAGCGCGATGTGATCACGCTGGTCCTTGGCAGCCTCGCTGTCCCATGTTTGGTATGAATCATGAAGGGGAAGTCCAGGCCAAATTTTAATGAAAAAACCGGCATGGGTTCCCCTTCAGGAGCATACCAGGCCCTTAGGTCTGGTCTGGATTCTAAGGTGAACCCCCTAAGCCGAAAAACGGCGTGGGGGTTCCCCCAAAATCCAAACCAGACCCTTATCCGAGCACGCAACCTGGCAGGCCGCAGGGGAAAAGGGGGGGACGAGAGCGGCCCCCCCTCCCTCCTGAACCGTACCAGGCCGCATGCCCTCAACATGGGGGGTTTGGTGCTTCGGGGCAGGGGGGCGACCTGCGGCCCCCCCAGCCCAAAGCACCCTGCCCCCATGTTGATGGGGACAAGGGCCTCTTCCCGACAACCCTGGCCGTTGGTTGTCGGGGTCTGCGGGCGGGGGGCTTATCGGAATCCGGGAGCCCCCTTTAATAAAGGGGCCCCCAGATACCGGCTCCCCACCCTATGTGAATGAGTATGGGGTACATCGTACCCCTACCCATTCACCTGGTGGAAAAAAATTGCAATAAAAAAACCACACAGCTTTTTAAAGTATTTTATTGCGCAGCTCCGGGGGTCTTCTTCCGACTTCGGGGGTCTCCGGTGTCGTCGCCGCCGCTCTCCGGTTTTCTTCTGCCGGGCCACCGCTAACTTCTTTAGCTCTTTTGCTAGCGGAGGCCCGGTCTTCTCCGTCGTCTTCTCCCCTCTTCGGTTCTTCCTTTCTTCTGCCGGACCTCCGCTAACTTCTTTTAGCTCTTTTGCTAGCGGAGGCCCGGTCTTCTCTGTCGCCTTCTTCTTCTCCCGCTATCCGGTTCTTCTCCCGCTTCTTTCTTCTGCCGACCCCGTCACTAACTTCTTTAGCTCTTTTGCTAGTGGAAGGGCCGGTCTTCTCCGTCGCCTTCTTCTTCTCCCGCTCTCCGGTTCTTCTCCCGGTTCTTCTCCTGCTTCTTTCTTCTGCCGGCCCCTCCACTAACTTCTTTAGCTCTTTTGCTAGTGGAGGGGCCGGTCTTCTCCGTCGTCGCCGTCTTCTTCTCTCTTCTCCTCCTCGATGTTGACTCGTCGCTTCCTCTCGCAGTAATGTTACATTTTCGGTCCGCAGAGATTAATATAGGCTTCTCATGACGTCACAGTCACATGTTCCGGGGCACATGGCCCCGGAGCATGTGAGTGTGACGTCATGGGAACATGTGACTGTGACGTCATGAGAAGCCTATATTAATCTCTGCGGACCGAAAATTTAACATTACTGCGAGAGGAAGCCACGAGTCAACATCGAGGAGAAGAGAGAAGAAGACGCCGACGGCGACGACGGAGAAGACCGGCCCCTCCACTAGCAAAAGAGCTAAAGAAGTTAGTGGAGGGGCCGGCAGAAGAAAGAAGCAGGAGAAGAACCGGGAGAAGAACCGGAGAGCGGGAGAAGAAGAAGGCGACGGAGAAGACCGGCCCCTCCACTAGCAAAAGAGCTAAAGAAGTTAGTGGAGGGGCTGGCAGAAGAAAGAAGCGGGAGAAGAACCGAATAGCGGGAGAAGAAGAAGGCGACGGAGAAGACCGGGCCTCCGCTAGCAAAAGAGCTAAAAGAAGTTAGCGGAGGCCCGGCAGAAGAAAGGAAGAACCGGAGAGGAGAAGAGGGGAGAAGACGACGGAGAAGACCGGGCCTCCGCTAGCAAAAGAGCTAAAGAAGTTAGCGGTGGCCCGGCAGAAGAAAACACGGAGAGCGGCGGCGACGACACCGGAGACCCCCGAAGTCGGAAGAAGACCCCCGGAGCTGTGCAATAAAATACTTTAAAAAGCTGTGTGGTTTTTTTATTGCAATTTTTTTCCACCAGGTGAATGGGTAGGGGTACGATGTACCCCATACTCATTCACATAGGGTGGGGGGCCGGTATCCGGGGGCCCCTTTATTAAAGGGGGCTCCCGGATTCCGATATGCCCCCCGCCCGCAGACCCCGACAACCAACGGCCAGGGTTGTCGGGAAGAGGCCCTTGTCCCCATCAACATGGGGGCAGGGTGCTTTGGGGTGGGGGGGCCGCAGGTCGCCCCCCTGCCCCGAAGCACCAAACCCCCCATGTTGAGGGCATGCGGCCTGGTACGGTTCAGGAGGGAGGGGGCCGCTCTCGTCCCCCCCTTTTCCCCTGCGGCCTGCCAGGTTGTGTGCTCGGATAAGGGTCTGGTTTGGATTTTGGGGGGACCCCCACGCCATTTTTTCGGCGTAGGGGTTCCTCTTCAAATCCAGACCAGACCCAAGGGCCTGGTATGCTCCTGGAGGGGGAACCCATGCCGGTTTTTTATTTAAAATTTGGCCTGGAGTTCCCCCTCAAGATTCATACCAAACACAGTGCCCGCTATTGGCGGGGATCCAGGTCGGATCCCCGTTCATTGAAAGTCGGACATATGTCGGCTTCATGTCGCAGGGCAAAGTCGGATCCAAAGTAGGACAGATGTCGTGTCGCACTAGTGTGAACCCAGCCTAAATACAACTACACTGCTGCTCTCAGCTGCTCATATCACTCTGGTCTCACTAAATAGCTAAAATCGTAAATAATACTGTTTTTGGAGATTAGGGCGGCTCCTTATCATATACATGCAAATGTGGTAAAACACGGCATGCAAACGCCACAAAGCGCGCCTTTCTAAACGCCACTTTCAACCTTAGTTCAGAACACTTTGCACCAGCGTCCCGTCTACATGGGGCCTAAAAACGCCTATGACATTTACAGCTCCAAAACGCCATGGTGGCCATGAGGCCATAGGCTAACATGGAGAGATGTTTTTAAGCTGTAAAAAACGCTCAAACAAGCGGTTGGAAAAACGTCCGTGTGCATGTAGCCTTATATTAACCACTTGCGCACTGCCCAGACCAAGTTTCACATTTCAGCGCTGATGCACTTTTAATGACAATTGCGCGCTCATACAACACTGTAACCCAATGAAAATGTTTTATTTGTTGGCACACAAATAGAGCTTGCTTTTAGTGCTATTTGATCACCTTTGTGTTTTATTTTTTTTCGATAAATACATAAGACCGAGTTTAAAAAATAAATAAATGGATATTTTACCCACTTCAGCACTGGGCCTATTCTGGCACTTCTCTCCTTCATGTAAAAATCATAAATTTATGGCTATAAAATTACTTCAAAACACCAAACATTATATATTTTTTTGGAGCAGACACCCTAGGGAATAAGATGGCGGTCATTGCAAATTTTTATCTCGCTCGCTATTTGCGCAATACATTTTCAAACGCCTTTTGTTTGCTAAAAATATTACAAAACAGTAAAGTTACGGCCAATTTTTTGGTATAATGTGAAAGATGTTGTTATGCTGAGTAAATAGATACCTAACACGTCACGCTTTAAAATTGCGCACACACATGGCATGACACCAAACTTCAGTAATTAAAAATCTCCCTAGGCGATGCTTACATTTTTTTTACACGTTACCATTCTGGCATTACAGAGGGGGTCTAGTGCTAGAATTGCTGCACTCGTTCTAACGCACGCAGCAATAACTCACATGTGTGGTTTGAACGGCGTTTACATATGTGGGCGGGACTTACGTGTGTGTGTTCGCTTCTGAGCGCGAGCTACCGGGGACATGGGCATTTTTTCTTATTTTTTTTTTATTTTTTTGTTGTTTTTTGACTTTTTTGTATTTCTTACTCTTTTTAAATTTTTTACATTTTTTGGGATCTCTTTTATTCCTATTACAAGGAATGTAAACATCCCTTGTAATAGGAATGTGTGTGACAGGTCCTTCTTATGGAGAGATGCAGGGTCAATAAGACCCCGCATCTCTCCTCCAGGCTGGAAAGCATGATATTGTTCCAAAAAAATCACCAATCTCATGCTGACAGCCAAGATCACGGCTTAGTTAACATACGGGAACACGGCATGATGTCATAACGTCGTGCCCGCACCTCCGACGGTCATAGAGATGACTGATGACCATCTGGTCACCAGTCATCTCCAAATCGTTCTCCGAGTCCCAGATGGCACGGGAGAGCCCGGAGAAGCACCAGATGGCGGCAAGAGAGGGGGGGGGACGTCCCCTCCCCCCGCCTATAAGAACGATCAAGCGGCGGAACTGCCACTATGATCATTTTTTATTGTGCACAGAATCACCGGCTGAAAAGAATGATATCTGAATGATGCCTGCAACTGCAGGCATCATTCAGATGTCACCGCCCAAAGCCAAGGATGTCATTTGACGGTGGGTGGTAGGAAACTGGTTAATATTTTTAAAAAAGGTAATTTTTCTTCTTCATTGATGTACACTGATGAGACTGCACTGATGGGCTCCGATAAGGTGGCAAGGGTGGGCACTGAGAGGTGGCATTGCTATTTAGCACTGGTGGGCAGTGAGAAGTGGCACTGCTAGGTGGCAATGATAGTTGGCAGTGATGGGCACTGATAGGCACTGGCAGCACTGCTAGGTGCCACTGATTGGCACCAGTGGTGGGCATTGATAGGTGGCACTGGCAGGGGCTACTAATTGTCACAGATGATGCAGAATTGCCTCTTCCTCTTCGGGCCACATGTCCCTTGCACATAAGCCGGTGATTGCCTTTTTTTTATGCTCACGCTGTCAGCACGAGAAAACAAAAACCATTACCCAGCTTTTGTTTACATCACGTGATCAGCTGTCATTTGCTGACAGCTGATCACATGGTAAAGGGCAGGGATCGGCCCCTTACTCGGATCTGTCATCACCCGAGTCACAGTGACTCTGTGACCACAGCGCGCGCAAAGGGGAGGACGTTTATTGACGGACTCCCGGCAATTGAGGACCATGCTGTGGCCGTCGATCAGTTATAGTGCTGATCTCAAGTGATTAAAGAGGGCCTATATGGGCCATTGACATGCATCACAATTCAACTTAGGAATGAGTCTTTGAAAAGTTAAACTAAATAATTTGGCCACTTTATCCTTCCAAATAATTCACTTCCTGTCACATAGCCACACAGGAAGTGAGGGAAAATCCCTAACAATATCTTTCCTTGGGGACACACAGGTCAGTCTAAATACTTTCCCCATTATGCACATTGCACTCAAGCATATTGCGGGGTACACCACAATTTATTAGGTAGTTTGGACTGTGGGGTTTATTTACTAAAGGCAAATCTACTTTGCACTACAAGAGCACTTGCTGTATATCTGAGGGGGACATGCAAGCCAAAAAAAAAAACATCTTTGCTTTTACATGATTGTAACATCCAATCACCAGTACTTTCCCTCAGATTTTCAGCAGCTACACTTTTACTGCAGAGTGGATTTGTCTTTACTAAACCCCAAACTACCCAATGATTTGGGGTGTACACAACAAAGTGCTAGAGTACAATTTGCTTAATGGGGACACTAGTTAGATTGATCTGTGTGTCCCCAAGAAAAAGACATTGGTAGGGTTTTACCTTCACTTCCTGTTTAGCTGTGTGACAGGAAGTGAAGCCAATGTTAAGAAAAGGAGACAAAGGCCAAACTACAAAAAAAAAAAAAAAACACGCAGGGGTCCTAACACTTTGTTTCCCTCAAAATGCCCACAATTAGAATTGTACGGCCTTGAGCTATTTTTAAGTGCAGTGCTCTAAATCAGTGCTTCTCAAGTACCCCCAACAGGCCATGTTTGCAGGTTTTCCTTCATCTTGCACATGTGCTTTAAATCACAGTCAATGGTTTTGATTTTTTGGACAGCAATTCGATAAGCTAAATTCACAAAACATGTCCTGTTGGGGGTACTTTAGGACTGAGGCGGAGAACCACTGCAGTAAAAAAGGAAAATTGAATACTTACTGCTCTGTATTTCATTTCCTGGTGACGCTCCATGGCAGCACACAATACAATCCATGCATATACTACCATGAAGGCACCAGGGTAGACAAATCACACCTGATTTGTTTTGACATGCCAATCAGCTGTCACATTTGTTGCAAAGAAAACACAAAACAAACATCAAAACTTTTCATGTAATTTTATTGTTCAACAAAACAAAAGGGAAGGCAAAATAAAAAAACAGTCAATTTGAAACAGTTACAGACTCAACATCTTGAGCAATTTTTGGCCAAAAAAATGCAGCAGACAATTAAATCAAAGTGAACAGACAACACACATTAACAACATCAGAATTATTTCAGGGGAACATATCTCCCCCACACCAAAAATATACAATCCACATAAGTTAACCAATCACTTGTTTTGCAAAGACATAACAAATAAAATACATGTGTTACAAACTCAATAAGGACGCCAACATGTACATTTTACCCCACACACACACTTGCCTCTTCTTAAGGCAATCAACCAAATGCTCTGTGAGCTTTATATAACATATGTTTGTGTGCTAATGAGGCAATTGAAAACACATGCACAGTCCATGAAACACCCAGAATGCAAGTTCTCCCAATGTAGAGACTGAAATTTAAAGTGGCTACACCTGTTAAATTACTAACCTATCAAAACACTCTCTGAGTGAGCATGCCCAGAAATATCCAAGCGCTGTTCACACACAAAAAGCACGCCAAAAAAAAAAATAACTGGCTGGGCATGTGCAGAACAACACCAATGCAGCTAGCAAAAAATAACCCCCCCCCCGTCCAAAATTAAGCACATCATCCAGCATGCTACAAAATTAGAGATGGGACAATCACCCCTCCCCTCCACCAACAAATACTATTGCAGTCTATGGGAACTGACTTGTTAATTTTGCTAGTCCCCACTTGGCTGGCTTATCTTCTAGTAGTTATTGGCCTTAAAATGGGGGCCCAGGTCCCACCCTAAGGGACATATATCAATGTCACCAATTTGGAAAACGCCAAAAACAAAACAAGGAGAAGTGCCTTTAAATATGCCAAATTGCTTAGAGCCCATTCACACAGGGGCGTCTTTGGATCCGACTCCAAATCGCCCCAGGTCGCCCCTAGTCGCCTCAGGTCGCGCTGGCTGAAGAAATCAATGTAAGCTAATGGAGCCGTCTTAATGTACACTACTGCAGTCGCTCCAACTTCAAAAAAGGTCCCTGTACTACTTCAATCCGACTCCTAGGCGACCTGTAACCATTCATTTCAATGGGAGTCGCCTCTCACTGTCTTAATAGGAGCAACTCTCCAGGAAGAAAACATACATTTCTCCTGCAAAACTCTCCCTCCACCGTCCCTCCCACAGAGCTGATTCTTGTTTGATTGGCCACTGGAATGTCTCCTGTCCTGCAGGCAACTTGAAGTTGCCTTGTAAATAGCTCCAGGTCGCGCTGTGATTCATTCTCAAGTCGTGTCTGAGTTGCCTCATAAAATCGCGCTGGAAGTCGTGTTGCCCCTGTGTGAATGGGCTAAGGGCCATTTCACACCACATGCAGTGCATTGCGTTTTTTATGCATCCAAAATGCATGGAAAGTTGGTTATATGGTTCTAAATGGCAGTGCTTGTTCCAGTGCGTTCCAGTTCCACCAAAAAAGTAGAACATGCTGCATTTTACCTGCACTGGACTGTACTGGAACGCAGCAAAACGCATCATAAACGCACTGGAACGCACAGGAACACACCTAAATGCACCAAAAACGCACTGGAACACACTTGTCCTTATCTATGGTTAATAAAAAAGAGGGGTGAAAACAAAGCACTGGACTGCATCAAAAACTTACCAAAAATGCACCGGAACGCATGAAAAAAGTGCATGCAGAAAAGCACCTGGAACGCATCCGGATTGTGTTTCTATGGTGTGAACTGGCCCTAGTTCACACTATAGAAATGCAGTCTGGGTGTGTTCCAGGTGCTTTTCTGCATGCGCGTTTTTGACACATTCCAGTGCATTTTTGAGGCGTTTTTGATGCAGTCCAGTGTTTTTTTCCGCCTCTTTTCACTTAGGACAAGTGTGTTGCAGTGCGTCTTTGGTGCATTTAGGTGCGTTGCGGTGCATTCCAGTGCATTTTTGGTACGTTCCGTTGCGTTTTTGATGTGTTTTACTGCGGTCCAGTACAGTTCTGTACCTAAAAAATGCAGCATGACCAATTTTTTTTTTGCTTTCTGAAACGCACTGGAACGGACTGCAGTGGTGTGAACTATGCCATTGGCATTAATGTGATCAACTTTCTTTGCGTTTTTCAGGCATCAAAAAAACGCACTGCACTGCATCGGGTGTGAACAGGCCCTAAATATCATCCCCGGGGGGTGTCTATAGTATGCCTGTAAAGTAGCACAGGTTTTCCATGTTTATAACAGTTGGAGAGCAAAATGACATTTCTAAAGTAAAATAATAGTCATTTAAAAGTCCTTGCGGCTGTAATGAATTGCTGGTTCCTGTCAATACAGATAAAAGTTATTAAAAGTCTTTGCTAACCAAAAAAAAAAAGCGTGGGTGTTCCCCCAAATTCCATAACCAGGCCCTTCAGGTCTGGAATGGATATTAAGGGGAACCCCGCTGCAAATTTAAAAAAAATGACGTGGGGTTCCCCCCAAATATCCAAACCAGGCCCTTCAGATCTGGCATGGATTTTAAGGGGAACTCCACCCCAAATTTAAAAAAAAAATGGCGTGGAGTCCCCCTAAAAATCCACACCAGACCCTTTATCCGAGCACATAACCTGGCCGGCCGCAGGGGAAGAGGGGGGGATGAGAGAGCGGCCCCCCCTCCCTCCTGAACCGTACCAGGCCATATGCTCTCAACATGGGGAGGATGTCCCCATGTTGATGGGGACAAGGGCCTCATCCCCACAACCCTTGCCCGGTGGTTGTGGGGGTCTGCGGGCGGGGGGCTTATCGGAATCTGGAAGACCCCTTTAACAAAGGGGACCCCCAGATCCCGCCCCCCCTGTGTGAAATGGTAATGGGGTACAAATGTACCCCTACCATTTCACAAGGAAAGTGTAAAAAATGTAAAAAATGACAAGAGGCGGTTTTTGACAATTCCTTTATTAATGTCTTCTCTTTTCTTCCATCTTCTTCTTCTTCCATCTTCTTCTTCCATCTTCTTCTTTTCTCCATTCGGGTTTCTTCCTCCATCTTCATCTTCCTCTTCATCTTTATCTTCATTTTCATCTTCCTTCTTCCTTCGGTCTTCTCGTCCGCATCTTGCTCCGGCGTCTTCCCTTCTTCTTTCTTCTCCAGCCGCTCCGTTTGAATTAGAGGTTCCCGTTGTGCGACGCTTCAGTTCGCCTCTGGGTCCGCTTACACCCGGTGACCCCGCCCCCCTCTGACGCACATGGATTTCACGGGGACTTTCCCCGTGGTGACAGAGGGGGGCGGAGCTACCGAGTGTAAGCGGACCAAGTGGAGAACTGAAGCGTCGCACAGCGGGAACCTCCAATTCAAACGGAGCGGCCGGAGAAGAAAGAAGAAGGGAAGACGCCGGAGCAAGATGCCGGACGAGAAGACCGAAGGAAGAAGGAAGATGAGGATGAAGATAAAGATGAAGAGGAAGATGAAGATGGAGGAAGAAACCCGAATGGAGAACAGAAGAAGATGGAAGAAGAAGATGGAAGAAAAGAAAAGACATTAATAAAGGAATTGTCTAAAACCGGCTCTTGTCATTTTTTACATTTTTTACACTTTCCTTGTGAAATGGTAGGGGTACATTTGTACCCCCTTACCATTTCACACGGGGGGGGCGGTATCTGGGGGTCCCCTTTGTTAAAGGGGTCTTCCAGATTCCGATAAGCCCCCCGCCCGCAGACCCCCACAACCACCGGGCAAGGGTTGTGGGGATGAGGCCCTTGTCCCCATCAACATGGGGACATCCTCCCCATGTTGAGGGCATGTGGCCTGGTACGGTTCAGGAGGGAGGGGGGGCCGCTCTCTCGTCCCCCCCTCTTCCCCTGCGGCCGGCCAGGTTATGTGCTCGGATAAAGGGTCTGGTGTGGATTTTTGGGGGGACTCCACGCCATTTTTTTATAAAATTTGGAGTGGAGTTCCCCTTACAATCCATGCCAGATCTGAAGGGCCTGGTTTGGATATTTGGGGGGAACCCGCACGTCATTTTTTTTTTAAATTTGCAGCGGGGTTCCCCTTAATATCCATTCCAGACCTGAAGGGCCTGGTTATGGAATTTGGGGGGACCCCCACGCTTTTTTTTTTTGGTTAGCAAACACTTTCAAAGACTTTTCTCTATATTGCCGGGAGCCGACAATTCATTACAGCCGCGGCTGCTTTTAAATGTTTTTTTTTTTCCTTTAGAAATGTCATTTTGCTGGCGCAGTGGCAATTTCAGAGCTGCGCCTGTTTAACTTATGCAAATTAGTTTACGTGACTTGACATTTACTAAGATTTTGCCGGCGCAGTGAAGCGGCACATTTAAACCATTGAAATTCCCGCGCTGAGCTCAAAAAAACCTCCCGCAGCTAGAATCGGAATTGCCGGCGCAGCGGGCTGGTTTTGAAAAAGTTACTTTCCCTCTCTATTTTGGCCATGTTTGTTATTTGGGCAGGTGTCACTACACTTCCTCACATCACCCCACATCACCCCCATTATATTCTCACTTCCAACTTCTTTATATTTAGATTTTAACATGCCCTGCGCCAGGTCCATAGTAGCGCACTGAGCAGTAGACATGTGCATTCGTTTTCGTCCGAATTTCAGCTATTTTCGTTATCGTTTTAACAAACGAAAACGAAAGCACAGAATCCGAAAATCGAAAGATCCGACATAAACAAATGCTTTATTTTCGTTTTTGTTGCTACAACAGTTCGATATAGATAGGAGATTCGACGTGACGCTGACAATAACAATCTGTGTCTATCGAACCTGTGGTCGAATGTGCCTAACCTTAACTCTATTAGTCCAAGATTATTCTACATAGGAGAGAAAAGATTCGACATTATAGAGAGAAAAGATTCGACATAGGAGAGAAAGATTCGACATAGGAGAGAAAAGATTTGACATAGGAGAGAAAAGATTTGACATAGGAGAGAAAAGATTTGACATAGGAGAGAAAAGATTCGACATAGGAGAGAAAAGATTCGACATAGGAGAGAAAAGATTCGACATTATAGAGAGAAAAGATTCGACATTATAGAGAGAAAAGATTCGACATTATAGAGAGAAAAGATTCGACATTATAGAGAGAAAAGATTCGACATTATAGAGAGAAAAGATTCGACATTATAGAGAGAAAAGATTCGACATTATAGAGAGAAAAGATTCGACATAGGAGAGAAAAGATTTGACATAGGAGAGAAAAGATTTGTTATTATAGAGAGAAAAGATTCGACATAGAGAGAAAAGATCACTGCTGGAATTGGGTGGGGGAAGTAAAATAAAAATAAAGTTGATGATGAATGTTATTGGCTGATTGTAACCAAAGAGGAGGAGCAGTAAAATAGCTAGAATGACGAAGATTCGACAAAGCATCGAAAGTTAGAAGATTCGACAGTGCAGCAAAACTGTACGACGCTGCAATCGTACATTTCCGGTCAAATGCATCCGCCCACAAGCTATAGAAGAATTCTAATGTTGGTTGACTAGTAATAGTAATGAATAAATATAATTATTACTAGTCATACAACATTAGAATTCTTCTATAGCTTGTGGGCGGAACATTCGACCGGAAATGTATGATTGCAGCGTCGTACAGTTTCACTGCTCCGTCGAATCTTCTTTGAACATTCGACAGACACCATAAGCCTTCAATGACAGATTCGACCTTAATTAATTCAGATTTTCGGACGAATGCAATTTCTAACGAAAAACGAAATAAATAAAAACGAATTTCGGGAGTAACTAAATAAATTTATTTTTCGGACAAAAACGAAATTCCGAAACGAAATATTTCAGTGTGCACATGTCTACTGAGCAGTGGCGGCTGGTGAAGTTTTAGGATCGGGGGGCACCAGACCCCACCCTTCTTTTTTGACCCCTCCCATTTCTCATAAGCCCCACCCCTTATAGAATCAACCCACTCCGTCCCCTGTATTTCACTTGCTTCCACCCATATAGTGTCAGGAGTATACAGTTCAGCATCACAGATCAGGGTATATAGGTCAGCATTACAGATATGGTATATAGATCAGCAGCATCACATAAAGGGTATATAGATCAGCAGCATCACATATAATGATCTCGCAGCATACTGTCAGCATCCACACACTGGTGGAGAACACGATAACAGCACCCCCTCCCCCCGGATCGCAGCACACTGGCTTGGGGCTCACAGGACAAACTGACAGCAATTCCCCCCCCCCCCAGCGGGGATCGAGGCACACTGATAACATTCCTGCACACTACCTGCAGAACAAGGCTGGCTCCTGGCACATTCTCCCCTTTCTGAATCCTGAAAGGAAGAAAGCCAGCAGCGCTGCAGGGGTTAAACACCAGAAAGAAGGCAGAACATTTGGCTCTCCTCTCCTGCAGGTGCCCGCCCCCCCTTCTGGACTAACGAGCAGGGCAGCCATGAAAAATATATAATAAAAAAAACTGCGCTAATATCAAATTAAATAAATAAATGAATAAACAAAAAGGCAGCAGCAATGGTGGAATAAACACAATAAAAATAAAAACAGAAAAAACTGTGCCAATTACCAAATATTTCAATAGTATCCAGGGGCTGATAAGCAAAAAGCAGTGCACACTGGACAGAGGCACCAGCTACTAGATACTAAAAATATCAATAATTTGTAGAAAAATAATGATAAAAAAAGTCCAGATAAGTGCCCAAATGAGTCCAGATAAGTCTGGCTCTGGTTTCTAATGGCATCATTTGGGCACTTATCTGGACTTTTTTATCATTATTTTTCTACAAATTATTGATATTTTTAGTATCTAGTAGCTGGTGCCTCTGTCCAGTGTGCACTGCTTTTTGCTTATCAGCCCCTGGATACTATTGAAATATTTGATTATTGGCGCAGATTTTCCGTTTTTTTTTTTTACAGCCATGAAAAATGTTGGGGCCCCTTTAGGCCTGGCCTCCCCCAGCTTGACCACCAACATTCCCCAGGGCCAGCTTACTGGCCAGCCAGCCCCCCGAATGAAATGAACACACTGCCCTACACGTGACATGTGAAAAATACAACCAAGCTTTGGTCACACCTGTAAGTGTGAACTGAGCCTGTGATGAGTAAACACAAAATAACAAACCTCCATAAACAGAAATTATTAATGAAATAATCAGTGTTCATACAATAGTGTTACCATGCAAATAGCTGTGAACACTGTGCTATGCTCTGTTTATTGAGGATTGTTATTCCATAGATATATAAGGGTGAAGTGGAATGGTTATAAATTATGGTCACATTATCTGGACATACACAGAGTGATTGGGGGGTGCTTATGCAGTGATGTGTGCCTGATTGGGGGATGTGTACCAGCTATGGGGAGACTGCAGACTTCCCCCCCTTCCCCCCACCCCAGGCACACACTCCTCTCCTCTTTGACACTACTTATCTCATGTCTTGCAAACAAATCCATCCTATATCCCGACATGAAAGGCCACCTGCTTATCTGCACAAACTTTCCTCAGACAGCAGCTCAGCTCACCTCCCTCTCTGCAGCGTCAGACTCAGCATAGGCTATGCTCCAGCTCTGGCTTCTGACAGTGGGGCACTGGAGATCGGGGTGGGGGGAAGGGGGGAGGAGATTGTAAGGCTCAGATCTTCTAAATACATACACATGCCAGGCAGTGTATGTATTTAGATGTAATGACGCTGCTGCTGACCAAGCCCAGGAGTGAGCTGTAGTGGGGACAGTACTGTTGACAAGCTGGGGCCCCTTACATGTGTACATCTGTCACCCCCTGCTAACAAAACTCAGAAAACACCACCCCCCCCCCCTTCTCCGCGGGAAGTCCGGCACTTACCGGGCTGTGGTGTCCTCTCCTGTGTGTCTCATCTCCTTCAGTGGGCAGCAGGCAGAAGCAGAGGTGGAGGAGTCGCTTCTCATGTTTCCTCCACTTGGGCGCTTTGGCACACTGAAAACCGGAAGTGACGTAACTCTAGTGTCACTCAAAGCACCCGGCCGTAGTAATACATACTACGGCGCGGGCAGATGCTGATCAGCGCGATCGAATGCGCCGCAAGGCGGGTTTAAAGCCCGCAAATGAAGCGCCTTGTCTGCAATCTCGTGATTGCATAGACGTGGCGTTTCCCACAATGCACTGCGTCCGGCGCCCAGCAAAAGAAATTTAAAGGACGGTTTTTAAAAAAAAAAATTCTTAAAGGGACAGTTTTAAAAAAAAAAAAATTTTTTTTTTTTTTGTGACTGCCTGGGAGGGGGGGCGGCGCCCATGCGCCCCCTATGGACGGGCTGGCACTGAGCGCCTCCTCCCGGGCGCAGAGAACACTATAGTAAATGGGAAATAGGGCTGCGCTACAGGCGCTAATGTTTTGTAAATACCAAAACAGCCTGTCACGTACCTAGCGGTGATGAGCCCGGACTTGCAGAGGAAGGCCTCCCTTACGGCTCCCACCAGCGGCCCCTGGTAAGGTAACAGCAGGCGCGGAGGTAGGAGGGGTACGAGTGCCTGGCAGGATCAACCAAGGTGAAGGTAGGTATGCAGACTTGGTAGGCACACTGGAACACAGCAGGTCGAACTGGAATCAGGAACACTCAGCAAACTGGAATCGTTCAGCAGACGGGACCGGAACCAGGAACACAGGAACTCAGCAAACTGGATCAGCTTAGCAGACTGGACCGGAACCAGGAACACAGGAACTCAGCAGACTGGATCAGCTTAGCAGACTGGACTGGAACCAGGAACACAGGAACTCAGCAGACTGGATCAGCTTAGCAGACTGGACTGTAACCAGGAACACAGGAACTCAGCAAACTGGATCAGCTTAGCAGACTGGACCGGAACTAGGAACAGTGAGCTTGGTCAGACAAGCCGGGTCGGTTAACTGGCTGGCAGCAAGGTACAGAGGGATCAGACAGAGGAGAGGTCACAACAAGCCAGGGGTCGGATGCAGGCAGAAAACTGGAGAAGTCACAGGCAGGCCGGGTCAAACACAGGTAAGTCTTCAGATCAGGTTTTCAGGTACTCAACGCTGTAGAGCAGACAGCAGGGACTGTCTGCGATTGACAGGTTTAAATAGCCCCTCTGGCGCCACCTGCAGGGCAGAGCATGCGCAACCGAGAATCAGGAAGACCAGGACGCCTGCTTCTGGCAGGACCTCCATGACACAGCCATAGCGCATGCAGATGCGCCAATACTTATGGCCAAAACATTTGGTAAATCAGCCCCACAGTGTCATTTATATTGAGTTAGATAGAGCAGGCAGGCGAGTCAGTTAGCTGCAGTTACAGTGTGTAGAGGATATATATGCATCCTAGGTGTTCTATATATATTTATACACTGTATTCAGTTTAGCTAGATCCGCTCCTGTTATTCTCTATACTGTGACAGGCAGGCAGGTGATTGTGCTAGCTGCAGACAGTCAGTGTTTCACTTAGTGTACTGTGTGCTTTGCATAGCGTTCACCTAAAGCTTACCTGAATACAGTTAGTGACTAATAGTGGTGCTCTCATAATTAAACAACAGGCAGAGAGCTGCAAGTATTTTCAGTTAGTGTACTGTGTCCCTCTCTGCACAGTTTTCACCTAAAACTAACTGAAGACAATTGCTGCTTTCCCCATACTAATACCACAGCAGGCAGTTGATTCTGATAGCTGCATTATCAGTACAGATATATATATATATATATATATATATATATATATATATATATCCCACCTTTGTGCAGCTACATCTCACTGCAGGCCATTAGTATGTCTGGAAGGCAAACAAGGAGAGGCAGACAGTCATGAGGCAATAAAAGAGGGCAAGCAGGCTCTGTGTCTAGAGGCAACAGTGCTGCTGGTCGTGGACACTGTGCATCCTCATCAGCACGTGGCCGTGGGACACGCTTGTCGTTCTTTTCGGCAGCTGGCCACGTTGAGCCGCAACATGCCCAAGTCTTGGTAGAGTGGATGACCAAGCCGTCCTCATCCTCCTCGTCCTCTCTCACCCAGGCTCAGGGTACTTTGTCTGGCAAAGCAGCTGCCAAAGCGGCCTCTTCCCTTGGCTCAATGGCATCAGTCACTTCTTCCCTAGCCCCACCATGTCCTCTTGAGGAGTCCCCTGAAACTGTTTGAGCACAGCGTTGGGTACATGCTTCTGGAGGATGCCCAGCGTTTTTAATGCTCCGATGATGGAACACAGCTGGAGGAAGGCAGTAACGTGAGCCCAGAGAGAGGGGGTAGTAACGAGAGCCCAGAGAGAGGGGGTGCCCAACAAGGACAGCTATCTGGCAGTCATGTTCCCCCAGCTGCAGTATACTGCCAGATTTGCTCCAGTGATGAGGAGGGAGGGAATGATGAGGTCACTGACTCCACGTGGGTGCCTGATAGGAGAGAGGAGGAGGAGGCACATCTCCAACGAGGCAGGATGCCCTCCAAGGGCCAGCTTAAGGGCAGCACACCGACTGCATCACACCGCAGAGCTCTGCATGTGCAGGGCGCTGCTGTCTCTGCGCGTTATTTCAAAAGTGTTTTCAGACGTGTGCAGCAGATCGCACCGTTGCCATTTGCAACATATGTCTAAAGCGTATCTCGCATGGCCAAAACATCAGCCGCTTGGGCACCACGTGCTTGACCAGACATATGTCGACCTGCAATGCAGTCCGTTGGCAAGCTTACCTAAAAGACCCACACCAAAGAACAAAGCGCACCTCTCCTTGTTCCTCATCAGCTGGGATCTCCAACCCCACTATACCTTCAGTCCTCTCTGAAACCTGCACTGAGAGGAATGAAGGTGTAGAATTAGGTGTGTCAAAGCCAAGTACTTGCAGACAATCTGCTATCGGTACACCGACGTCCGATTGTACCAGACAAATTTCCCTGCCCCAGCTGCTGCACCACCGAAAGAAGTTTGCTCCCAGCCATCCACATGCCCAGCGGTTGAATGCTAGCTTGGCTAAATTGCTAGAACTTCAACTGCTGCCTTTTCAGTTGGTAGACTCTGCCCCCTTCCGTGAGTTTGTGGAATGTGCGGTTCCTCAATGACAGGTTCCCAAACGCCACTTTTTCTCACGGAAGGCGATTCCGGCTCTCTACCGGCATGTGGAAGGCAATGTCTGGGCCTCGCTGGACAGGGCTGTCAATGGTAAGGTGCATATTACCGCTGACTCATGGTCCAGCAGGCATGGGCAGGGACGTTACCTATCTTTCACGGCACATTGGGTGACTCTGCTGGCAGCTGGGAAGGATGCAGGACAAGGTGCAGTAGTGTTGGAGGTTGTTCCGCCACCACGCCTCCAAAATGTTACTACTGGTGATTCTGACACACCTCTCTCCTCCACCCCCTCCTCTTTTTCTTCCTCCATGGCCTCTACCTGTGCTTTGTCCTCGGAACCAGCGGTGCTCCGTAGGCGTTCAAGGGGCTACGCAAGTACGCAGGCAAAAAGATGCCATGCGGTACTTGAGCTGGTGTGCTTGGGGGACAGGAGCCACACTGGGGCAGAGATTCTGTCAGCTCTGCAGGGGCAGGCTTAGAGGTGGTTGATGCCACGCCAGCTTAAGCCAGGAATGGTGGTTTCCGACAATGGCACCAACCTCCTCTCCACCCTCCGACAGGGACAACTGACCCATGTGCCCTGTTTGGCTCATGTTCTTAACTTGGTGGTGCAACGGTTCTTGGGCAGGTACCTGGGCTTACAGGAGGTCCTGAAGCAGGCCAGGTAACTCTGTGGGCATTTTCGCTGGTCATTTAATGCCAGTGCTCAGCTGGCTGACCTGCAAAAGGATTACAACCTGCCCAAGAACCGCCTAATCTGTGACATGCCCACCAGGTGGAACTCTACGTTCGCCATGCTGCAGCGGCTGCGCACGCAGAAGAGGGCCATCAATGAGTATCTGTTGCAATATGGCACCAGGACAGGGTCAGGGGAGCTTGGATTTTTCCCCCCTGCCAGTGGGCCATGATCAGGGATGCATGCACTGTCCTGGCACCATTTGAGGAGGCCACGAGGATGGTGAGCAGTGACAGTGCATGCATCAGTGACACTGTCCCTCTTGTCCACCTGTTGGAGCACACGCTGTGTGGAATAATGAACAGGGCACTTGAGGCAGAACAGAGGCAGGAAGAGGAGGACTTCCTTACCTCTCAAGGCCCCCTTTATCTAGACAGTGTTCCTGCTGGCCCGGCTATCACACAGGAAGAGGAGGAGGACGAGGAGGAGGATTATTTTGTCAGCATGGAGGTGGAGCCTAGCACTCAGCATCAGCAGCAGTCTTCAAGGGATCAATTACAGTCCAAAGACACCCATGGACTTGTACGTGGCTGGGAGGAGGTGGCTGCGGATCATTGGCCCATTCCTGCCCCCACAAGAATAACTGTGAGGACTTACAGTGTTGTGGCACCAGCACCACCACCACCACCAAAGGCCCAATTTTTCCTACCACTGTTCAACAATGTCATGTAATTACAATTCTTAATCTAATATTTCACAGCTGGGTCCATTCCTGCACCCACCAAAAGTAACTGTGAGGACTTACAGTGTTGTGGCACCAGCACCACCACCACCACCAAAGGCCCAATTTTTCCTACCACTGTTCAACAATGTCATGTAATTACAATTCTTGATGTAATATTTCACAGCTGGGCCCATTCCTGCGCCCACCAAGAGTAACTGTGAGGACTTACAGTGTTGTGGCACCAGCACCACCACCACTACCAAAGGCCCAATTTTTCCTACCACTGTTCAACAATGTCATGTAATTACAATTCTTGATATAATAGTTCACAGCAGGGCGTTCCAGCACCCACCAAGAGTAACTGTGAGGGCTTATAGTGTTGTGGCAACACCAACACCTAAGGGCCAAATTTCTGCAGAGTATATACGGCAGGCCCCTACTTTCAAACATCCAACTTACAAATGACTCCTACTTGCAAACAGAAGGAGACAACAGGAAGTGAGAGGAAATCTACCCCTAGGAAGGGAAATTCTCTCCTGTAAGAGTTAATATGGAAAAAGGTGTCTCCTCTCCACTGATGCTTTATCACCAATCCTTGTTTCAATAAAAAACTCAAATTAAAAAAAAAAACATTTGTCATTGGGACTGAAAATTAGGTAAAATGTTCTGAACAGGTGCACAGACAGCAAAACAAATGTTACAGGTGTGATAACCCTTCCCTATGTTTTCCAAAAAGCTTAAAAATAGATTTTTTTGGCTGGAGCTACACTTAAAAAATGTACCTGTTCCAAATTACAAACAGATTCTACATAAGAACTAACCTACCTGTCTTGTTTGCACCACCTGTATACTTCTGTTCAGAGTATATAGGGCCTTTTTTTAATTGGGGTGCGGGGTTCCCCTTAATATCCATACAAGACCCAAAGGGGCTGGTAGTGGGCTGGGGGGGGGAGTACCCATGCCATTTTTCACAATGATTTTCATCCATATTGCCGGGACCAGACATTACATTAAAGCCACAAGCAGTTTTAAATGACTTTTTTTCTTTTAGATATGTCATTTTGTGCAGGGACAGTTCTAAACACGGGAAACACGTGCCACTTCACAGGCATACTTTAGACACCCCCCAGGTATGATATTTAAAGGAATATTTCACTTTTTATTTCACTTTATGCATCATTAAAATCACTGCTCCCAAAAAAAACTGACGTTTTTAAAACTTCTTTTTGCATTGATACATGTCCCCTGGGGCAGGACCCGGGTCCCCAACCCCTTTTTAGGAATAACTAGCATATTAGCCGTTATAAATAGCACTTTTGATTTCGAACGTTTGCGTGCATTGTATTTAATGGGGTTCTAAAGTTCGCGCAAACTTTTGGTCCGTTCGCAGGTTCTGGTGTGAACCGAACCGGGGGGGTGTTCGGCTCATCCCTACTGATATGTAATATATAGAGGAAGCATAAATACAAGCAAGGTGCTCAGGCAATCAGTTATCAATTTCCTGTCTGCTAGACAAGCAATAACAGTGCTACTGCTAATGCAACTTTGTAAATGAAATTGAACAAAGCTGGGAAAAATAGTTTGGAAGAGTTCATGGGCTGACATACTCTTATAATGAGGAAGAAAACAAGTAATTTCTCTAACAAAAATAAGGCTCCATTCAGAACACTGCTCTATTCATTTCAATGGGCTGCACTACCCGCAGAAATTTGGAGAAAGAAGTCCACAACCCTTTTTTAAAATTGTGCAGCACAGAACTGCATACTGCAGTGTATGGTGAAAGATGATGTATTTTGCCTATGCGTGGTGGTGCCATTATGAATTTATGGCACCCCAGCGCATCTTCTAAGCAGCAGCGCCTTTTTCTAATGTGTGAGGAACGCATGTGACTGTGTGCACATTCTTAACACTTTATAATGTCAATCTAGCCTACAACCTGCCAAACTAATACAGCATTGTCATGTAAACATCAAATTGTGTATGCATGACAAATGATCAATAACTAAATAATAACTGGTGGACATACTGTATGTAGCATCAGCTCTAGAAATTATCCAGTATACTAGAAAATATCAATTGTTCAGTTGCATAATTGCTTAGACCTATTCAGTAAGACATAGAAAATGCAATGTTCAAAGAAAATAGTGAAAAGTTATCATTCAGAAATCTCTTTATTGAATTAATTGGAAATCTGTTTGGTTACTATGAGTTACTGCTCCATTTGCTTATTGTTCTGTTGAATAGGGCTTCAAGTGGTCAAACATGTCTTAACTGGAAGTAAACAAAAATTGTTGCTACATTGTGAGTAAATACTGAACCAGTGCCAACCCAAACCCTTTCACCACTCACAGGCCAGTCTGTATCCTGCTCGATTCCCTGCAATCAGCCAGTCCAGGGGCGTACCAAGCAGGGGGCGGGGGGCGGTCCGCACCAGGTGCCACACATTGGGGAGGTGTCAGTGGCATTGCTATGGGGGTGCACTTTGCACCCAGGTCGGGTGACACTGTCTGACAGAATCCCGAAGGCATCCCTGGCTCTGGCTGCTCTGTTTAGTAATTTTTTGTCAGCTGCGGCCAAAATGGTATGGTCTGGTTTCTGTTTTCCCTTGCTAGCTCCACCCACCACTGCTGAGCAGCAGAGCTAAGTGTGTCATCATTCAGCACCTGGGTGGCTGCTGCTGTTACACACTGTGTCCACACACCATCTTCCAGAGTCTGGACCTCCCCAGCTGAAGCCAAGAGCCCGAGGTGAGCTGGGGATAGGGGGGTGTGTGGGTTGTGAGAAGAGGCTGGAGGAGTGTGTCTACCCTGCCATCCTGACTGTGCTGGTCTGGTAGAGAAGGGGGGGGGGTTGCTGTGTCCACCACCACCCAGGTATAGTGAAGCTGACCTGATAAGGGGGGAAGGGGGGTTGCAGAATGCAGGCTAGTGCTATGTACAGGAGACAGAATGCAGGCGTGTGCTATGTACAGGGGACAGAATGCAGGCGTGTGCTATTTACAGGGGACAGAATGCAGGCGTGTGCAATGTACAGGGGACAGAATGCAGGCCTGTGCTATGTACAGGGGACAGAATGCAGGCCTGTGCTATGTACAGGGGACAGAATGCAGGCGTGTGCTATGTACAGGGGACAGAATGCAGGCGTCTGCTGTATATTGCTGTGTGACCACCACCCACCTATAGTAGCTGAGCTATGAGCTTACCTGATAAGGGGGAGAGGGGGTGGTGTTTAGGGTTTCCACCTGTTTGGGAGTCACCCGGACAGTTAGGGTTTGGAATCATGCGTCCGGGTTTCAGACTGTCTGAGACCCGGACACATTATTCAGATCAGTCTCCCCTCTCCCCCCTTCTCTCTCCTGCCTCTAAGTGAGTACAATAAGGTCAGGGTTCTCAGAGCACTCATTACATCTGAGCTCTCCTTTACACCAGAGTTCACAGTGCTCTCCTTTACATCAGAGTCCTCTCTGTACACCACAGCATCCCTTATGTTAAAGTCGCCAGATTTCTTTTACATCAGAGCCTGCAGAGTCCCCCCTTACAGTGAAAGGGAACTCTGTGGGTTCAGATGTAAAGGGGGAACTCTGTGGACTCTGATGTAAAGGGGGAACTCTGTGGATTCTGATGTAAAGAAGGAACTCTGTGGACTCTGGTGTAAAGGGGGAACTCTGTGGACTCTGGTGTAAAGGGGGAACTCTGTGGACTCTGGTGTAAAGGGGGAACTCTGTGGACTCTGGTGTAAAGGGGGAACTCTGTGGACTCTGGTGTAAAGGGGGAACTCTGTGGACTCTGGTGTAAAGGGGGAACTCTGTGGACTCTGGTGTAAAGGGGGAACTCTGTGGACTCCGGTGTAAAGGGGGAACTCTGTGGACTCTGGTGTAAAGGGGGACTCTTGTGATTTCATATGATTAGAAATATTATTTAATAGCAACATCTATGCATAGTTTATCTATGCATACTATGAAAACAAATTGGTGTGCGACGCTGAAGTGTTCGGGTTTGACTTGAAGAAAAGGTGGCAACCCTAGTGGTGTTGCTTTGTTCACCACCCAGGTATACAGTAGATGAGCTGGTCTGATAAAGGGGGGCGTCTGCAGCCCAGGTGACATACATTGACCTACACCCACATCTTGCAGCCATCAGATCCGTCCAGTAAGCAGCAGGTCACAGCAGCATCTTGCCATTTTCCATGTGGCCATCAGATCCCGTCCACGGTCCAGCAAGCAACACGCCTTGTCAGCAGGTCAGTTCCAAAATCCGAATCAAATCATCAATGCCAATGATGCCATTGTCTGCTTTCCCCAGGGACAGATCCGATCCAGAGATTGCCATACAGTGGGATCTCTGGATCGGATCTGTCCCTGAGGACAGCAGATAATGCAAAGTATGGGCCATACTTTGTATTGTCAGCTGTCTTCCCATCTCACTCTGATGTCTCCCTCATAGCAGCTCCATTCAAGCTCTCCACTTCCCTGACCGTGGCACGATCTGTCCAAAAATGTAGGATCTGCTAACGCCAGATATTGGATGGGCCCCGGGTGCCAAATGCTCTAGGTACGCCCCTGAGCCAGTCCACACTTTCTCCACTGCAATCCACCATTCAAATAATGGGCTGCACCAGGGCCGATTCTAAGGTCACAGGCGCCTGGGTGCAGAAATATTTCTGGCGCCCCCACGTGGGCGTGGTCATCTAACCAACTCCTTCCCTTTACAAATGTTTCTATGGCGATGACTCAAACACAGAGATTCTCCCCTAAGAAATTTTCGTTACCCTGGGATCCTCCCATGATCTCTTAACAATAAAGAAAATACAGGAAGAGCGTACACTAATGAGACCTGGAGGGGAGTCTCTCTGATGCACACAGAGAGGGCTTCTGTTAGAGAGTCTGTTAGAAACAGCCCCCAGACATAGTACAGGAGATGGTTAGAGACTGCAGATATAATACAGAAGATGGTCAGAGACTGCAGACATAGTACAGGGGATGGTCAGAGAATGCGGACATATTACAGGAGGTGGTCAGAGACTGCAGACATACTACAGGAGATGGTCAGAGACTGGAGATATAATACAGGAGATGGTCAGAGACTGGAGATATAATACAGGAGATGGTCAGAGACTGCAGACATATTACAGGAGATGGTCAGAGACTGCAGACATAGTACAGGAGATGGTCAGAGAATGCAGACATATTACAGGAGACGGTCAGAGACTGCAGAATAGTACAGGAGATGGTCAGAGACTGCAGACGTAGTACAGAAGATGGTCAGAGACTGCAGACATAGTGCAGGAGACGGTCAGAGACTGCAGACAGGGCCGATCCTGGACAGGGTGCAGTGCACCCAGGCACCACAGAGGTGGGGGCGCTGAAGCGCCAGAGTGCTCCCCTGCCTCCTCCTCCTCCTCTCCTTGTTCGTAGGCGGCTCTCTCCACCGGTCACGGCCGCCGCCACTGCTGTTTCCTGCCGAAGCCCTTCCCCCCTCTCTCCTCCTGTCAGAGGAGGAGAGCGAAACAGCTGGAGATCGGAGCGGCTGTCTCTGACCAGCCGTGCAGTGACGTTGCTGGGAGGGCGATCCATGCCTGACGTGTTCCAGTTCTCCTCCTCCTGTGTGTAACTCCTGCCTGCTACCCAAGCCTGACACGCTCTGTTCTCCACCCGGGCGGCGCGGCTGCACACTGTCCTCTCCTCCCCAGCTGCCGCCCGGGTGTTTTTAATTAGTGTAATGTAGGGGGGGTGGTTTGTCCTGGGGGGGTCTATACTAATGGAGGAGGGGGTGGTTTGTTCTGGGGGGTCTGTACTAATGAGGGGGTGGTTTGTCTGGGGGGGTCTGTACTAAGGGAGGGGGTGGTTTGTTCTGGGGGGTCTGTACTAATGGGGGGGGTGGTTTGACCTGGGTTGTCTGTACTAATGGAGGGGGGTGGTTTGTCCGGGGGGGTCTGTACTAATGGAGTGGGGTGGTTTGTCCTGGGGGGTCTGTACTAATGGAGGGGGGGTGGTTTGTTCTGGGGTCTGTACTAATGGAGGGGGTGGTTTGTCCTGGGGGGTCTGTACTAATGGAGGGGGGTGGTTTGTCCTGGGGGGTCTGTACTAATGGAGGGGGGGTGGTTTGTTCTAGGGGGTCTGTACTAATGGAGAGGGGGGTGGTTTGTCCTGGGGGGGTCTGTACTAATGGAGGGGGGTGGTTTGTTCTGGGAGTCTGTACTAATGGAGGGGGGTGGTTTGTCCTGGGGGGATCTGTACTAATGGAGAGGGGTGGTTTGTCCTGGGGATCTGTACTAATGGTTTGTTCTGGGGGGTCTGTACTAATGGAAAGGGGGGTGGTTTGTCCTAGGGGGGTCTGTACTAATGGAGGGGGTGGTTTGTCCTGGGGGGGTCTGTACTAATGGGGGGGGGTTGTTTGTCCTGAGGGGGGTCTGTACTAATCGAGGGGGGTGGTTTGTCCTGGGGGGTCTGTACTAATGGAGGGGGGTGGTTTGTCCTGAGGGGGGTCTGTACTAATGGAGGGGGGGTGGTTTGTCTTGAGGGTGGTCTGTACTAAGGGAGGGGAGTGGTTTGTCCTGGGGAGTCTGTTTTAATAGAGGGGGTGGTTTGTTCTGGGGGACTGTACTAATGGAGGGGGGGGTGGTTTCTCCTGGGGGGTTTGTGCTAATGGAGGGGGTGGTTTGTTCTGGGGGGTCTGTACTAATGGAGGGCGGGTTTGTCCTGGGGGTCTGTACTAATGGAGGGGGGTGCTTTGTCCTGAGAGGGGTCTGTACTAAGGGAGGGGGTGGTTGGTTCTGGGTGGGTCTGTACCAATGGAGGGGGGGTGGTTTGTTCTGGGGGGTCTGTACTAATGGAGGGGGGATTTGTTCTGGGGGGTCTGTACTAATGTAGGGGGGTGGTTTGTTCTGGGGGGGTCTGTACTAATGGAGGGAGGTGGTTTTTCCTGAGGGGGGTCTATACTGATAGAGGGGGTGGTTTGTCCGGGGGGTCTATTTTGATGGGGGGTCTGTACTGGGGAAGGGGTTTATACTTAGTGGGGGGTCTGCACTGATGGAGAGGGTTCTATACTTAGTGGAGGG
Organism: Rana muscosa; assembly: GCA_029206835.1. Classification (NCBI taxonomy): domain Eukaryota; kingdom Metazoa; phylum Chordata; class Amphibia; order Anura; family Ranidae; genus Rana; species Rana muscosa. The sequence goes on along the minus strand of CM055121.1, from coordinate 16,620,995 downwards.
GGTGTGTACTGAGGGGCGACTATAGTTGGTGGAGGGGGGTGACACCATGTTTTACTGCATCGGGTGACACCAACCCTAGTGGCGCCACTGCAGCCGCGGGCTCTTATTTCCCCTCTCCCTCTCTTCCTAACGCGCACTGCTTTACTAGTGAGCGGTGCACTGTTTCCTCCTCGCCTTCATATCGGCCAGGGAAGAAAAAAAAAGGAGCAAAGAAGAGAATTATGGGACATTTAGTCCCGAGGACTGGCAGCCCCACTGTAACACAGAAACTGCAGCCCACACAGTATGCCCAGCTGAATGGGAGAGAGAGAGAGACAGGAGCCCGGGAAAGCTTTCAGGGAAGTGCACCCAGGACTCCAGAGGGAGATAACAGTGCTGAGTGAACACCATCAGAGAGAGAACCCCGCTGCCCTGCGCCACCAGAGGGAAAGCCACACAGCCTGGCACCATCCCTGGCAGAGAAAGGAAAGGAGTCATTGCCAGAAAACATTTCTGGGCTCTACCCAGTGGAGTCGCCACGGGCAATTCAGAGTGAGCAGACTCCTGATCAGAGGAACCGTTGTTGCTGTATCGCTGAGTCAGGTGAGAGGGCTGATCGGCCATTATCTACTAACGTTTATAGGTACTGCAGTCTCTGACCATCTCCTGTATCATGTCCGCAGTCTCTGACCATCTCCTGTAGTATGTCTGCAATCTCTGACCATCTCCTGTACTATGTCTGCAGTCTCTGACGATCTTCTGTACTATGTCTGCAGTCTCTGACTGTCTCCTGTAATATATCTGCACTCTCTGACCTTCTCCTGTAATATGTCTGCAGTCTTTGACCATCTCCTGTAGTAAGTCTGCAGTCTCTGACCGTCTCCTGTATTGTATCTCCAGTTTCTAACCGTCTACTGTAGTATGTCTGCAGTCTCTGACCACCTCCTGTAATATGTCCGCATTCTCTGACCATCTCCTGTACTATGTCCGCATTCTCTGACCATCTCCTGTACTATGTCTGCAGTCTCTGACCATCTTCTGTATTATGTCTGCAGTCTCTGATCATCTCCTGTACTATGTCTGGGGGCTCTTTCTAACAGACTCTCTAACAGAAGCCCTCTCTGTGTGCATCAGAGAGACTCCCCTCCAGGTCTCATTAGTGTACGCTCTTCCTGTATTTTCTTTATTGTTAAGAGATTATGGGAGGGTCCCAGGGTAACAAAGACTTCTTAGGGGAGCATCTCTGTGTTTGAGTCAAACTAAGCAAACCCAGCAAACTAAGAATACTACAAGCCACCCCTTCACCACATACCCAGATGATCCCTCTGAAAGGTATGTTTCAGTGTAAAAAATCCCTTTGCAAAACATGTGCTTTTGTGAACCATGGTAAAAAACATTTTACCACAAAGGGAAAAACGTACACTTTGGGAAATTTCTTCAACTGTGGTTTGGAATTTGTGGTTTATGGCCAACTTGTCCTTGTCACCTCCTATACTTCGGACGCACCATCCGTCCCCTCCGGCAAAGGTTTGGTGAACATAGGAGGAAAATAGAGGGAGGCAAGGACAAGCACAGTGTCCCCCGCCATTTTGCGGAGCACCATCAGAAGTCTACTGATGGCCTAAATGCTTGGGTAATCGAACAGATCCCTAATACATTGTCTCAAGCAGAGAGATTCCAAAAGCTATGTGAAAGATAGACTTTCTGGATATACTCATTAGATACTCTCAATCCAGGAGGTATCAATGAGGAGCTAGAAATATCCACCATATTAAAAATCCTTACTAATTATGTCTCCCCCATCAGGTGTTGTTGTTCATGTGTCTATCAGACACTCCTATAAATCTAATTGTTTTGGGTCACGTTCTGATCTAGTAAGTATCAATTTGGAGTGTGGGAGGAAACCGGAGTACCCGGAGGGGACCCACGCAGGCACAGGGAGAACGTGCGTGCCCCGGGCGACCCCTTTTTACTGCTAGGCGAGAGTGCTACCCACTACACCACTGTGCAGCCCCATATATTTAATATTGACCAACTTGGTGGATATGACCTGTTGTAAATTTAATTTTGGAATTGCACCCCAAAATACATTTTGCTGCTTCTCCTGAGTACGGGGATACCACATGTGTGGGACTTTTTAGGAGCCTAGCCGCGTACGGGACCCCGAAAACCAATCACCGCCTTCAGGATTTCTAGGCACAAATTTTTGATTTGACTCCTCACTACCTATCACAGTTTCGAAGGCCATAAAATGCCAAAATAGCACAAAACCCCCCAAATGACCCCACTTTGGAAAGTAGACACCCAAAGCTGTTTGCTGAGAGGCATGGTGAGTATTTTCCAGCTCTCATTTGTTTTTGAAAATGAAGAAAGACATTTTTTTTATTTATTTTTTTTTTTTTCAATTTTCAAAACTTTGTAAAAAAAGCGAGATCTGCAAAATACTCACAATACCTCTCAGCAAATAGCTTGGGGTGTCTACTTTCCAAAATGGGGTCATTTGAGGGAGTTTTGTGCCATCTGGGCATTCCATGGCCTCCGAAACTGTGATAGGCAGTGAGAAGTGAAATCAAAAATTTACACCCTTAGAAAGCCTGAAGGCGGTGATTGGTTTTTGGGGTCCCGTACGCGGCTAGGCTCCCAAAAAGTCTCACACATGTGGTATCCCCGTACTCAGGAGAAGCAACAGAATGTATTTTGGGGTGTAATTCCACATATGCCCATGGCATGTTTGAGCAATATATCATTTACTGACAACTTTGTGCAAAAAAAAAAAAAAAATTGTATTTTTTCCGCAACTTGTGTCAACATATAAAATATTCCATGGACTCGACATGCCTCTCAGTATATAGCTTGGGGTGTCTACTTTCCAAAATGGGGTCATTTGGGGGGGTTTTGAACTGTTCTGGCATTTTATACACAACATTAGGAAGCTTACATCCACTCTTCTAACCACTTGAAGACAAAGCCCTTTTTGACACTTTTTGTTTACATGAAAACATATTTTTTTTGCAGGAAAATTATGTTGAACCCCCAAACATTATATATATTTTTAAAGCAAAGACCCTACAGAATAAAATGGTGGGTGTTGCATTTTTTTTCTACACAGTATTTGCGCAGCGATTTTTCAAACGCATTTTTTTGGGAAAATATTTTTTTTTATTTTAATGCACTAAAACACACTATATTGCCCAAATGTTTGATGAAATAAAAAAGATGATCTTAGGCCGAGTACATAGATACTAAACACGACATGCTTTAAAATTTCGCACAAACGCGCATTGGCGACAAACTACATACATTTTTAAAAGCCTTTAAAAACCTTTACAGGTTACCCCGTTAGATTTACAGAGGAGGTCTACTGCTAAAATTACTGCCCTCGATCTGACCTTCGCGGTGATACCTCACATGCATGGTGCAATTGCTGTTTACATATGACGCCAGACCGATGCTTGCGTTCGCCATTGGGCAAGAGCAGGGCAGGACAGGGGTGCTTTTTTTTTTTTTTTTTTTTTTTTATTATTAATTTTGCTTTTTTTTTATTTTTAAATTGTTCCTTCCATATTTTTTTTTTTTTTTTATCATTTTTATTGTTATCTCAGGGAATGTAAATATCCCCTATGATAGTAATAGGTAGTGACAGGTACTCTTTTTTTGAAAAAACTGGGGTCTAGACCCTAGATCTTTCCTCTGCCCTCAAAGCATCTGACCACACCAAGATCGGTGTGATAAAATGCTTTCCCAATTTCCCAATGGCGCTTTTTATATCCGGGGGGGGGACATTCCCTCCCACTGCTTGTAAAAGCAGTCCAGAGGCTAATTAGCCACTAGGATTGCTTTTACATGAAAGCTGGCTGCTGGCTGAAAAGAATGATACCAAGATGATACCTAAACCCACAGGCATCAATCTGGTATAACCATTCAAAGTCCAGCAACATACCAGTACGTTGCTGGTCCTTGTTGGACATGTATTGTAATCTTTTTTTTTCATGCAGCCAGGTGGCTGAACGAAAAAAGAGATTGATCGGTGGGTATGCCCACCATTAGAATACCGCCCTTCATCCACCCACTTCTAATGATGGGCATACATGCACCATTTATATATGCCGAAGCATGGGGGCATCCTCCCGCAAAAAAGTTATGCCGCACACACATGGTCGGACTTTTCCACGGGCAAGCCTCCGTCGGAATTTCGACCGTATGTTCGCGGCATTAGGAGCAAAATCACTCCTCCGCCCCTGCTGCCCCAATGCTTCGGCATATTTGCTTTTTTTTTTTAACTGTGGTGGTGAAATCACCTCCTACAGCACTGGAGTCGCAGGGATCAGGCCTGTCTCTGCGAACGCTGCAGTTATGTGTGTTGTGTTTTGTAAGTGACAGTGATCGATCGATACTGCACTTGGGTGGCCTGGGCTGGACGGAGGGGCAAAACGCAGGTGCTAGCAGGTATCTGGGCTGATCCCGCTAACACTGCGTTTTTGGGAACCCTAAACTGCTGGGGACGCTAGTATAGATCTGATCAGATCAGATATTGATCTGTTCAGATACTATACCACTAAGGGAGGTGTATGCTTCACGCGTGGGTGTTGGCGTTACTGGCACTAACCTGACGCTGCCTGGGGTGCGACGCAGACCCTCTCTGACGCTAAAACCTAATTGATATCACCCGCCGGGCGATCAGGGGGTTAAACCTTTATTGGGTTAAATACGGCGGGTGCCCTGACACTATAAAAAGCAAACTAACTAACCAGCGTCACCCGTAACACTTATATGATGATTACTGGTGAAAGGGTTAACTAGGGGCAATTAGGGGGTTAAAACCTTTATTAGATAATATATGGGGGTACCTGACGCTATAAAAACCTGCGGCGAACCTAAAAAAAATTACTGGCTACCGATCTGCATCACCGACGCTAAGACAGCGATCAGAAAAATGATCGCTTAGCGACAGTGGTGATAGGGGGTGAAAGGGTTACCTGGGGGGCGATCAAGGGGGTTAAACCTTTATTAGATAATTTATGGGGGTACCCGACGCTATAAAAACCTGCGGCCTACCTAAAAAAAAATTACTGGCTACCGATCTGCATCACCGACGCTAAGACATCGATCAGAAAAATGATCGCTTAGCGACAGTGGTGATAGGGGGTGAAAGGGTTACCTGGGGGGCGATCAAGGGGGTTAAACCTTTATTAGATAATTTATGGGGGTACCCGACGCTATAAAAACCTGCGGCGAACCTAAAAAAAAAATACTGGCTACCGATCTGCATCACCGACGCTAAGACATCGATCAGAAAAATGATCGCTTAGCGACGGTGGTGCTAGGGGGTGAAAGGGTTATCTGGGGGGTGATCAAGGGGTTAAACCTTTATTGGGGGGGTTAGGGGGCTACACTGGACCTAAAACTAAATGTAGTGACACTTTTACAGTCACAAATGTCACTGATTGCAGTGATCAGTAAATAAATGGTCACTGCAATCAGTGACACTGTGACTGGGGGCTGGGGGGTGATCTGGGGGGGCCTGGGGGGGCGATTTATGTGCCTATGTGTGCTGGTGTTAGTGTAGTGTTTGTGCACTAACCTTGATGTCTTCTCTTGTACGGCGCTCGGTATATGTGAGCGCCGCACAGGAGATGACATCACTTCCTCCTGCTTTCTCTGTCTGTGTGTACATTCCACAGACAGAGGGGGCATTTCTATTCGCCGGGAGTGATCGCGGGGGGGTGGCCGGAATCGAACGGCCGTCCCCTCATGTCGGATTGCTCCCCAACGAATTCCGACCGCTCACTGTACAGAAGGGGGGTCCGGTTGGACCCCCCAACTGTACAAAAGCAATCACGTACACTGTACGTGATTGTGCCTGTCGGTGCCATTGTGCCGACGTATATATACAGTGAGCGGTCGTTAAGTGGTTAAATAAGAATATGTAATTTTATTATATATCATTATATGTTATATACCCATATTCCTTTACATATTGGTAAAAACATAATTTGTTTGTTCTTTCTTGCAAGCATTCTTTTGATTAATACCTTTCAATGGATGTCTTGCAAGAATCACAGACCCACTCCACATAAATATATGCACATACAGCTCTTCAGTGTATCCCACATGATTTTTGTTTTTAAATGCTTATGGATAAAATGCCTCTTTTAAAGCTATTTCTAATTGTTCTACTGTTAGTAGTACCATATTATGTCTTACGGGTTTTACTTCTTGTATTATATGAATCTTAATTTTTTAGTTATATTACATATTTGTAGAAAATTTATTTTAGCTGTCCAATACAAATATTGCCAACACTAGTGTAAGCCACTCCTATCACATGACTTGTGCTTACATCTAGCTCCACTAGGTGGCAACACCACCCCGGCATATAAAAAGGCTGTGTATAGCTAACACAAGCCAGCTTAAAAAGGTGAGAGTAGTGTGTTCCTCCTCTCACTGCGCATGCACCGAAATGCATTGCATCTTGGTCCTGTGACGCCATCCCGCCCCACGCTGCGCCAGAGCACTCAGCACAGACGAGCAGCTTGCGCTCCAGGCCTCCATTCAGCCGCCGCTCGAGACCCGGAAAAATCTCCACAGGATTGAACACCGGCTCCACTGCACTGGGCTTGAACATTGCTGGCATGAGCGGAGGTGCACATTCCACAGGACCCCCACATGCCGATCTAAAGACACCTTAATGTGAGTGTTTTATTGTTACTGCTATATTAAAATCACACAGTTTTACTTCAGCGGCGCCTGCCTTTGTTTTTTATCTCTTTAGATGCTCTGGTGTACAGCTTCTGCTCCCCCTTGTTTGCAAGGCAGCCTAGAAGTGCAAAAAGACTGTTACCTCACCACAAAGCAAACTGCTTAAAGGACTTCTTTGGACCTAGTGTCCCATGCTATATTTCAGTGAGTGCCACTAACCATGTACCTTTTTTCTATGACCTTTTGAAGCTTTGTTGACAGCACCTATGTGTAACTACTATCAATAAGTCCATCCTCTCATGACCATTTGTCCTTCAATGGATTTTTCTTGCCCTGTAATAAATTCTTCTAATCCACTCATCTAATAGGGTTCTCCACATATAGGTGGACAGAAAAACCCTTCATAGTGTGTTGGATTCCACACATACCAACACATTTTTATATGTAACTAACCTGCTTGTTTTATATTTTTACAAAACCTGTGTCTCATGTTTTTTTTATTCATGCATTTATATTATATAACATTTATTTTTCACTGAACATATATCTGTGTAGATCATCCCTCCTGTTCACAATTTTACCATTTAAATTGTTGTGGCAAGATACCATCTATGGATTTCATTTCTGAAATAGAGTCCAAGAAATACAGCATCCTTGACCAACTGTATACTATATTGCCCCTCTCCCTATTTTCACCTAATGCCACACTCAATAAAAATTCCAGATACAAATTATGTGGAAAATTCAAAAAATTAGAATGCCTCATACACTCCACCAACACACAATGGTGGGATAGGTATTTTTTGATAAAATATCTAGGTAGTAGGATATCACCTAGAGGTTTACGTATCCTAAAAAACTGCTCCTTTTTGGAACCAAATGAGGCCAAGGAATGGAACAGTCTAGCAGAATTCTGTACCACTAAATGGATCAACATCCTGGTCAAACATAGAACAGCCAAGTACGAGCAGCTTGAAAAAACATTTCAAACGCTATGTACAGAAATCATAGATCTAGGACATACTGTTCCTTCATCCTGGTTAGACATCCTCAAAAAGAATACCAAAAAATTAGAGGGTGACCTCATATACAGCAAACTAGGGAAATTTAGACGGGACATCAAAGATTATACCACTAATAAAGTATTCACATGGATGGAAAAAACTCCAGTCCACCTTGTACACACACTTCCCCCTCCCTCCCCAGATCCATCATTACATTCCAATGATCCCATACCTATCATTCCCCACCCTCCCCATCTTCAACCTCTTATGTCTATATCCCACATAATCCTAACATCATGCGAACACAACATCCTGCCAACCAACGGTCACAAAGACCCAACACTGTGACAAAAAAACTTCCCCAAACCAAACTATTACAAGACTTAAATGCGTTTTATAATCGTTCTGGCACTCAGTCCACTCCACATTTCTATGGTAATTCTGACTCTATGGAACTGGCTCATAGTAGTACACAACTACTTCACGCAGGCAGTTCCATAGGGGTAGAAAAGAATCATAGCCCCCCTATTCCTAATATTACATTGGATCATGGTGCTGGCAAGCCCATACCTTCTCTCAGGAAAAAAATCCTGAAACTACGTAATTCCGAGCATCATGATGACCTAATCCCTTCTCCTTTAGGACAGGTAGGACACAACATCACCATACTCATTACATTTGGTTCCCATGTTCCTACAGATAATTCTGTTCCTTGCTCTTCTTTTTTATTGGAGAACCCCTCTCCAGCCGCTCCAAGCAAAATAAAATTTGCAGGAGAGGCTGTAGAGGGGGTAGAGGAAGAACTAGAGGCCAACCCATCCAAAAATCGCAAATTGTGAAGATTTTCAATTTATCAAAACATACTCTATCCCCAGCCGAAACATCCTTGCTAAGCCGTGGTCTCAACTTTGCTCCCTCCAACACACCTGATCCCTTCACTTTATTCAAAAACTTGAATAGGTATATAAGGAATCTTACCGTAAAAATATTTTTTCATATTAAAAATGCTAAAAACACATCCCTTTTGGACACTGCTGAAGGTCCTTCTTCACCTGGTTCTAAGGAAGACCCTACTGATTTTGACTTTGACGCAGACATGATTGATATGCTGGAACAATTGTACCATGATGAGTCCTATACAGGACTCGATCTATACACCCAGCATCTCCACACTTCTCCACCCATCATACATTCCACTCTCAAACCAAAATCCATTTTTTACCCCTATCTATCAAAAGGACCACACCTCATCACTTTTTACAATATAGTTTTTGCGGATCTTAAGAGGATGTGTTCACATCCCACCACTCACACCATGGATCTTGGCCATCTCACTCAACAGGAAAACATTGCCCTGTCATCCCTTACCAAAAATGACCAACTCATAATAAAAACTGCAGACAAGGGCGGCGGAATTGTTATACAAGACCGCACCAACTATATCACAGAAGCAGAACGCTTATTAGGTGACCATCTCACATACTCCAAATTAAGCTCAGATCCATTACCTGTTTACAAAAAACAAATAAATATAGTCATTAATGCAGCACTTTCACAAAACATAATTAACAAAAACGAAGCTTCATTCTTGCGTAGAGATTTTTACCACACGCCTTTTTTCTATCACATACCGAAGATTCACAAGAGTCTGACTAATCCCCCTGGCAGACCTATCATCGCTGCCATGGACAGCATTACCTCTGGTTTATCTAAATATATAGACCACCGCCTACAGCCCTTGGCCCAGGGGTTACAGTCCTACATCAGAGATGGCACACACCTTCTAGATCTGCTGAAACCATACAGATGGGAAAACACTTATGTCTGGATGTCTCTAGACATAAATTCACTGTACACATCTATCCCTCATGACTTTGGACTCGCAGCCCTCAATCACTTCCTCTCAGAAAATCCCTACATGAGTAATATACAGGCAGATTTTATACTTGAGTGTACTAAGTTCTGCCTGACGCACAATTATTTCTGTTTTGACCTACAATACTACCTGCAGATCCAGGGGACCGCAATGGGCGCAAATTTTGCACCCTCATATGCTAATTTGGCTATGGGTCTATGGGAGCATAGACACATATGGTCCAGCAACCCATTTCAGAAGCATCTTGTGTTCTATGGCAGGTACATCAATGACATCATCATCATCTGGGATGGTGGTGGTGATGTCATTGATGATTTTATCACCCATCGTAACAACAATACATATGGGCTCTCCTTCATCCATGTATGGGATACAGAGAAGCTCACCTTTCTCGACCTGGACCTATACCATTCTGAAGGCATCATACATGCCAAAAACCATTTCAAGCCCACGGCTGGCAATTCCCTGCTCCATTACAAAAGTTGTCATTATAAAAAATGGATCAATAACATACCCAAGGCCCAATTTTGAAGACTGCACCAAAACAGCCGATTATATAGAACAGGGTACCATTGTTAAAAATAAGCTGTGTGATAAAGAATACCCTGCTTCTTTGGTCAATCAGGCTTATCAGCATTATTTAGATCATGACACACTCCCTATTCCAAAAAAAGACAATTTTGACCCATCATCACGTTTCATCACAAAATTTCATACAGATTCCAAAAAAATTGAATCAATTTTTAGACAGCATTGGCCCTTACTACTTGAGGACCCCCACCTCAAACCCATCCTACCCAATATCCCCAAGATCACCTATAGAAGAACGGCAAACCTTAAAAACAAAGTAGCACCCAGCAAACTAAGAATACTACAAGCCACCCCTTCACCACATACCCAGATGATCCCTCTTAAAGGTATGTTTCATTGTAAAAAATCCCTTTGCAAAACATGTCCTTTTGTGAACTATGGTAAAAAACATTTTACCACAAAGGGAAAAACTTACACTTTGGGAAATTTCTTCAACTGTGGTTTGGAATTTGTGGTTTATGGCCTAACTTGTCCTTGTCACCTCCTATACTTCGGACGCACCATCCGTCCCCTTCCGGCAAAGATTTGGTGAACATAGGAGGAAAATAGAGGGAGGCAAGGACAAGCACAGTGTTGCCCGCCATTTTGGGGAGCACCATCAGAAGTCTACTGATGGCCTAAATGTTTGGGTAATCGAACAGATCCCTAATACATTGTCTCAAGCAGAGATATTCCAAAAGCTATGTGAAAGAGAGACTTTCTGGATATACTCATTAGATACTCTCAATCCAGGAGGTATCAAGGAGGAGCTAGAAATATCCACCATATTATAAATCCTTACTAATTATGTCTCCCCCATCAGGTGTTGTTGTTCATGTGTCTATCAGACACTCCTATAAATCTAATTGTTTTGAGTAACCTTCTGATCTAGTAAGTATCAATTTGGAGTGTGGGAGGAAACGGGAGTACCTGGAGGGGACCCACACAGGCATAGGGTGTCGTGGTTGGGATTCGAACCGGCGACCTCTTTTTACTGCTAGGCGAGAGTGCTACCCACTACACCACTGTGCCTCCCATATATTTAATATTGACCAACCTGGTGGATATGACCTGTTGTAAATTTAATTTTATGTTTTCACACATAGATATACACATATTTATCCCTTAAATAAGAATATGTAATTTTATTATATATCATTATCTGTTATATACCCATATTCCTTCACATATTGGTAAAATCATCATTTGTTTGTTCTTTCTTTCTTGCAAGCATTCTTTTGATTAATACCTTTCAATGGATGTCTTGCAAGAATCACAGACCCACTCCACATAAATATATGCACATACAGCTCTTCAGTGTAACCCACATGATTTTTGTTTTTAAATGCTTATGGATAAAATGCCTCTTTTAAAGCTATTTCTAATTGTTCTACTGTTAGTAGTACCATATTATGTCTTACGGGTTTTACTTCTTGTATTATATGAATCTTAATTTTTTAGTTATATTACATATTTGTAGAAAATTTATTTTAGCTGTCCAATACAAATCTTGCCAACACTAGTGTAAGCCACTCCTATCACATGACGTGTGCTTACATCTAGCTCCAATAGGTGGCAACACCACCCCGGCATATAAAAAGGCTGTGTATAGCTAACACAAGCCAGCTTGAAAAAGGTGAGCGTAGTGTGTACCTCCTCTCACTGCGCATGCACCGAAATGCATTGCATCTTGGTCCTGTGACGCCATACTGCCCCACGCTGCGCCTCAGCACTCAGCACAGACAAGCAGCTTGCGCTCCAGGCCTCCATTTTGCCACCGCACTAGACCCAGAAAACTCTCCACAGGATTGAACACCGGCTCCACTGCACTGGGCTTGAACATTACTGGCACGAGCGGAGGTGCACATCCCACAGGACTCCCACATGCCGATCTAAAGACACCTTAATGTGAGTGTTTTAATGTTACTGCTATATTAAAATCACACAGTTTTATTTCAGCGGCGCCTGCCTTTGTTTTTTATCTCTTTACATCTTCTGTATTATGTCTGCAGTCTCTGATCATCTCCTGTACTATGTCTGGGGGCTCTTTCTTTTTTTTTTTAATCAAGAAAAAGTTTTATTGAATGTTACCGATCATACCATACACAATGTACATGAATACAAAAAGGAAGTTCTTTGAATGGTATAAAGATAGTACATATACAACAATACTGTATGGTACATATATTCAAGACATCATTCCAGGAGTATAAAAAAGTGCTTTGGTGTATGTATCCACAAAATAGATCTTCAATCAACCCGCATATAACCAAAATGAGAAATACAATAAAAAGGCACATATCTATCATATAAGCAATCTCTCTTCTCCCCCCTCTCTCCTCATGGTTTCATATAACAGTAAACGCAAAGTACACTGATGTGGACGGACCACACGGAAGCCCCTCTCCCCCATCTCTGCGCTCTATTCCATAGTGTCCAGCGTTATCTATGCGGCCATCAACCCCCACTATTTAGCCTATCCTGTAGCATTGCAGTAATCTGTCTCTAACGAGTTGGTGGGGTGCCAACCCCGGTACGTCTAGCCATGCCTGCCACATAGAGTTGAACTTACGCGGAGCGTTCCTATGTTGATATGTCAGTTTTTCCCTGATTAAAAGTTTGTTCACCTGATCAATCCACTGTCTTCTGGTGGGTACCATGGGAGTAATCCAAAGCTGAGCTATCAGCTTGCGCGCCATATATAATAAACGAATAACCGCCGTTAAAACCGGCGGTGGCAGAAGTTCCTCGTCCAGGGCACCCAGCAGACATACAGCGGGGGTTCTCGGGATCGTACAGGCGAATACCTGTGTAATCACCTCCAGTATCTCAGTCCAATAACGGAATAGTTTAGGGCATTTCCAAAACATATGCATGAGGTCCCCATGATCCCTCTCACACTTGGGACACAGTGGGGAGTCTCTGATTCCCCAATTATGTAGCCTGGCCGGAGTTCTGTACACCCTATGTAACAAGTATAAGTGCGATAGTTTCTGAGAAGGAGACACCGATACCATAGGAGCTGTTGTCAGACAGGTCGTCCACGTTTCTCCATCAATAGGCCCTATATCCTCCTCCCATTTCACCTTCTAGAAAGGATTTTAGGACTCTGCCATTATATAATTGTGCTAAGTATCTAATCCCTGCAGCTTCCCATTGCCTAAATCCTGTAAATTTGTAAAGTTCTCTATATTGGAGATTATGCCAGATGGGGGTGAGCAATAAGAATCCCTTAATCCCTAGTAACCTTTTAACAGAGGTCCATAGGGTGTGTAATAGGATTAGTGTGGAGGTCCCTCTTACCAGGTGAGCATGACCAGCCTCCAAGCCAGACAACGCCGGGGCCTCGTCTGTCGGAGGGGCCAGGAGTCTGCGGATAGAGTCCGACGTGTCCACCAAACCTCAACCTCCCAGCTGCTGTAATTGAGCTGCTAAGAAATACGCCCTGGCGTGGGGAACCGCCAATCCCCCCTCATCTTTATTATACTGTAAGGTAGATAGTCTAATCCTCGCCGTTTTTTTGCGCCAAATCAGTTCTCTAAATTGGGAGTCGATCCTATCAAACCAAGAGCATGAAATCCACACCGGGGAATTATGAGTTATGTATAATAGTTGAGGTGCCCACACCATTTTTATGAGGTTCACCCTCCCAACCACTGACAAAGGTAGTTTACACCAGGCATTGCATTTGGTCCGAAATTTGGCAAGCAACGGGACAAGATTGAGAGGAATGTACTGGGAAACGTCTGGTGACACCTGTACCCCCAAATAGCGGAAGGAGGACACTATTTGTATCGTCGCTGCGCACTCCGGGAGGGGTGCTGTTAGAGGATCTAGTGGCATTAGCACCGACTTATTCCAATTGATGGAAAAGCCAGATAATGCACCAAAGGACTTAATGTGTTGCATGATCGTAGACAAGGAGCCCTGTGTGTCACCCAGATATAGAAGGGTATCGTCTGCGTACAGGGAGATAACATCTGTCCCTGTGGCCCGTTTGAATCCCACTATCATACTGTCTTCCCTAACTCGTGCAGCCAGGGGCTCCACTGCCAAGGCAAACAGCAGGGGGGAAAGAGGACACCCCTGCCTGGTTCCCCTGAACAATGGGAATGGGTCAGAAAGGTCTCCATTAACCCTGATTCTAGCTGAAGGATTAGCATACAATAGTTTAACCCAAGCAATGAAGTTGTCCCCCAACCCTGCACGCTCCAGGACCTTCCACAGATACGGCCATTCGACACTGTCGAAGGCCTTAGCTGCGTCTAACGAGAAAATGGCTCTATTGCCTGTGTTTTCCACGGGCAGCTGTAAGTTCAGGAAAAGTCGCCTTATGTTTTGGGCAGTGGATCTGGTAGGTATGAATCCGGACTGGTCTTCATGGACCAATTTATGAACCACCTTTGACAATCTCGTTGCCAACACCCGAGCCAGTAGTTTGACGTCGGTCGTAAGCAACGAGATAGGTCTGTAAGAGTCGGGCTGCGATGCCTCCTTACCGGGTTTCAACAAAACTATTATAACAGCTTCATTCATTGAGTCAGGAAGTATGCCCTCTCTAAGGGCTTCATTATAGACCTTTACTAATATAGGTAGCAGTGTAGCCGCGTAGCGCTTGTATACCTCGGACGGAATGCCATCTGCCCCGGGAGATTTATTGTTTTGGGTCTGTTCTAATGCGGTGGCCAATTCATCCTCCGATAAAGGGGCGTTTAGCATGGCAGCGTCCGGAGCAGACAAGCGAGGCAACTCGCACTCCCCCAAGAATCCTAATATGTCTTCCTCCGTAGGCTGTACCTTTGAGGTGTATAAATCAGCATAAAAAGACTTGAATATTTGCATTACCATAAACGATTGGGTGTGGGCCACCCCCTGAGCATCACAAAGACTTGAGACCAGCGATGTAGATCTCTGCGTCTTTGCCAATAGTGCTAGCATGTGGCCAGTCGCCTCCCCTTCCTCAAAGTGTGATTGCTGCAGGAAGAACCTTTTATTTTCAGCAAGCTGAAGAGCTAGCTGAGTAGACATTGCCTGTGCCCCCAACCAAACCCTTTTCGTGTCTGCAGTAGGGTTAGAGATGTATGCCCCCTCCGAGTCTCTCAGAGTGCGACACACCTCTCCTTCCCATGCCTTTGTATCCGTCTTTATCTTATTAATAGTGGCAATAAATTGGCCCCGTAAAAAAGCTTTAGTCGTGTCCCAAACTACCCCCAGTCTGGCGGAGCCTATATTCTCCCGCAAGAACCACTGCAAGCTCTCCCCAATTGGGTCTGGGCTCGGGAACAGAGAAAGCCAGAACGGATTCATTTTCCAACTCTTAGGTTTTGCCGCAGCGGACAGCTTTATCGTAACCCAGAAGGAGGAATGGTCAGATACATGTCTGTCTCCATAGCCTGAGGCAAGGACCAACTGTATCAAGGGGGCGTTACCCAGTCCCATATCAATCCTAGACAGACTCCCGTGCGCTGTTGAGCAGCAGGAATATTGTCTGACCTGAGGATGGCCCACCCGCCACACGTCCGTCAACCCAAGCTCCACCAACAGTCCGGCAAAGGGTGTGGATCCATCTCCCTGGATGGACACATTAACTGGAACTGGCATTTTGTCTAGATTGTGATTAATGTAATTGTTAAAGTCACCCACTGCCAACAGCAGAATATCCGGAAACCGAACCATAAACTGTGCCAGACACCTGAGGACCTCGGCCGAGTATGGAGGTGGTATATACATCCCCGACACTACACATAGAACCTGTGATATTTTGCTTAATAAGAACACATATCTTCCCCCTGGGTCAATGAGCTTCTGTATACATTGGAACTGAACATCCTGCCTTATCAGGATGCTCACTCCCCTGGCACATGCAGAGTAAGTAGAATGAAATTGTGATACAAATGTCCGGGGGCTAAAGCTAGGGGTACTATCTGAGGGGAAATGCGTCTCCTGCAAGCATACAATACCCGCTCCAGTTGCTTTTGATATGCCTTAGGACTAGTGATGAGCCGAACACCCCCGGGTTCGGTTCGCACCAGAACCCGCGAACGGACCGAAAGTTCGTACGAACATTAGAACCCTATTAAATACAATGGATGCGAACGTTCGAATTCTAAAGTGCTAATTATAACAACTATTATGCATGTTATTGTCCTAAAAAGGGTTTGGGAACCCGGGTTCTGCACCAGGGGACATGTATCAATGCAAAAAGAAGTTTTAAAAACGGTCGTTTTTCGGGAGCAGTCATTTTAATGATGCATAAAGTGAAAAAAAAAGTCAAATATTCCTTTAAATATCGTACCTGGGGGGTGTCTAAAGTATGCCTGTGAAGTGCCACGTGTTTCCCGTGTTTAGAACTGTCCCTGCACAAAATGACACTTCTAAAGGAAAAAAAAGCCATTTAAAACTTCTTGCGGCTTTAATGTAATGTCTGGTCCCGGTAATATGGATGAAAATCTTTAAGAAAAATGGCATAGCTACCTCATGACCCCCCCCCCCCTACCCCAGCCCATTACCAGCCCCTTTGGGTCTTGTATGGATATTAAGGGGAACCCCGCACATAAAATAAAAAAGGCCCTATATACTCTGAACAGCCGTATACAGGCGGTGCATACAAGACAGGGACTGTAGGTTTGTTCTTATGTAGAATGTGTTTGTAATTTTGAACAGGTACATTGTTGAAGTGTAGCTCCAGCCCAAAAATCTATTTTTAAACTTTTTGGGAAACATAGGTAAGGGTTATCACCCCTGTAACATTTGTTTTGCTGTCTGTGCCCCTGTTCAGAACATTTCACCTCACTTTCCGTCCCAATGACAACTGTTTTTGAAATGTGGTGTTTTTCTTGAAACAAGGATTGCTGATAAAGCATCAGTACAGATGAGACACCTTTCTCCCATATTTATTCTTACAGGAGAGAATTTTCCTTTCTAGGGGTAGATTTCCTCTCACTTCCTGTTGTCTTCTTTCGTTTGCAAGTAGGAGTCGTTTGTAAGTTGGATGTTTGAAAGTAGGGACCTGCCGTATATACTCTGCAGAAATAGGCCCCTTAGTTGTTGGTGTTGGCACAACACTGTAAGCACTCACAGTTACTCTTGGTTGGTGCTGGAACGCCCTGCTGTCAACTATTATATCAGGAATTTTAATTACATATAATTGTTGAACAGTGGTAGTAAAAATTGGGGCTTTGATGGTGGTGCTGGTGCCACAACACTGTAAGCCCTGACAGTTACTCTTGGTGGGTGCAGCAATGGGCCCTGCTGTGAATTATTAGATCAAGAATTGTAATTGCATGCCCCTGTTGAACAGGGGCTGAAAAATTGGGCTTTTCGTGGTGGTGGTGGTGGTGGTGGTGTTGCCACAACACTGTAAGCCCTCAGAGTTACTCTTGGTGGGTGCAGGAATGGGCCCTGCTGTGAATTATTAGATCAAGAATTGTAATTACATGCCCCTTTTGAACAGGGGCTGAAAAATTGGGCCTTTCGTGGTGGTGGTGGTGGTGGCGTTGCCACAACACTGTAAGCCCTCAGACTTACTCTTGGTGGGTGCAGGAATGGGCCCTGCTGTGAATTATTACATCAAGAATTGTAATTGCATGCCCCTGTTGAACAGGGGCTGAAAAATTGGGCCTTAGGCACTGGTGGCACAACACTACAACCCCTCACAGATACTGTACTTGGAGCACAGCAATGAGCCCTGTTGCAAAGTATTGCTTCAAAAATTGTAATGACACGCCCCTGTTAAACAGGGGCTGAAAAATTGGGCCTTAGGCACTGGTGGCACAACACTACAACCCCTCACAGATACTGTACTTGGAGCACAGCAATGAGCCCTATGGCAAATTATTGCTAAAAAAATTGTAAGTACACGCCCCTGTAAAACAGGGGCTGAAAAATTGGGCCTTAGCCACTGGTGGCAGCACCCATAAACAAAAATGATCTTCCAAGCTATCATCATCAATCGTATCATTGAGGACTCGGAGGAGGAGGATAGCCAGTCAACATAACAGCACAGGCACTCAGCATCAGCATCAGTCTTGAAGGGACGTGACATGTTAAAATCAATTAGTCTGTTATATCAGCATCAGGTGTGTGGTAGCTGGTGGTGATCCAAGACTGGTTCATCTTGATGAAAGTCAGTCGATCAACCGAGTCGGTGGACAGGCGCACCCTGTGATCCGTGACAAATCCTCCAGCAGCACTGAATGTGCGTTCCGAAAGAATGCTGGATGCAGGACAGGCCAGTAGCTCAATTGCATACTGTGCAAGCTCTGGCCAGTGATCCATCCTCAAGACCCAGTAAGCCAGAGGATTTTCGGTGGGGAAGGTGTCCAAGTCTGACCTTGCCCCTAGATATTCCTGCACCATGTTTATCAGACGCTGGCGATGGTTGCTGGAACCAATCATACTTTGGGGCTGCGGACTAAAGAATTGTCTGAACGCATCGGTCAGACGGCCACCTTCCCCACCGCTTCTTCTTTGACTGGCCGAAGCCTCAGCAACTCGTTGTCCTGGACCAGGAGTTTGTAACCTCCCAGTCTCTGGGAACGCGTTGCACAGACCTTTCTGCAAGGCCTCCCGGAGTTGTCTCATCCTCTGCTCCCTCTGCGACGGTAACATAAGGTCCGCAACCTTACCCTTGTACCGTGGATCAAGGAGAGTGGCCAGCCAGTAATGGTCCCTCTCCTTGATCCGAAGAATACGAGGATCCTTCCGCAGACTTTGCAGGATCAGGGAGGCCATGCAGCGTAGGTTTGCTGAGGCATTCGCTCCGGAGTCCTCTGGGTCACTAAGGACGACATGATCCGCAGTCACCTCCTCCCAGCCACGTACAAGTCCACTGGTTTCTTGGGACTGTAAATCATCCCTAAAAGACTGCTGCTGATGATGCTGAGTGCCAGCCTCCACCTCCATGCTGACACAATCCTCCTCCTCCTCCTCCTCCTCCTCCTCTTCCTCTTCCTGTGCGATGGGTGGGACAGAAGGAACACTGTCTGGGTAAAGGGGGCCTTGAGAGGCAAGGAAGTCCTCCTCTTCCTGCCTCTGTTCTGCCTCAAGTGCCCTGTCCATTATTCCATGCAGCGTGTGCTCCAACAGGTGGACAAGAGGTACAGTGTCACTGATGCATGCACTGTCACTGCTCACCATCCTCGTGGCCTCCTCAAATGGTGCCAGGACAGTGCATGCATCCCTGATCATGCCCCACTGGCGTGGAGAAAAAAAACCAAGCTCCCCTGACCCTGTCCTGGTGCCGTAGTCGCACAGGTACTCATTGATGGCCCTCTGCTGCGTGTGCAGCCGCTGCAGCATGGCCAACGTTGAGTTCCACCTGGTGGGCATGTCACATATAAGGCGGTTCTTGGGCAGGTTCAACTCCTTTTGCAGCTCAGCCAGGCGAGCACTGGCATTATAAGATCTGCGGAAATGCACACAGACTTTCCTGGCCTGCCTCAGGACATCCTGTAAGCCCGGGTACCTGCCCAAGAACCGCTGCACCACCAGGTTAAGGACGTGAGCCACACAGGGCACATGGGTCAGTTGTCCCTGTCGGAGGGCGGAGAGGAGGTTGGTGCCATTGTCGCAAACCACCATTCCTGGCTTAAGCTGGCGTGGCGTCAACCACCTCTCGGCCTGGCCCTGCAGAGCAGACAGGACCTCTGCCCCAGTGTGGCTTCTGTCCCCCAAACACACCAGCGCAAGCACGGCATGGCATCTTTTTGCCTGCGTACTTGCGTAGCCCCGTGAACGGCTACGGAGCACCGCTGGTTCATAGGACAAACCACAGGAAGAGGCCATGGAGGAAGAAGAAGAGGAGGGGGTGGAGGAGAGAGGTGTGTCACAACCAGTAGTAGCATTTTGGAGGCGTGGCGGTGGGACAACCTCCAACACTACTGCACCTTGTCCTGCATCCTTCCCAGCTGCCAAAAGAGTGACCCAATGGGCCGTGAAAGAAAGGTAACGTCCCTGTCCATGCCTGCTGGACCATGAGTCAGCGGTAATATGCACCTTACCGCTGACCGCCCTGTCCAGCGAGGCCAAGACATTGCCTTCCACATGCCGGTAGAGAGCCGGAATAGCCTTCCGTGAGAAAAAGTGGCGTTTCGGAACCTGCCACTGAGGAACCGCACATTGCACAAACTCACGGAAGGGGGCCGAGTCTACCAACTGAAAAGGCAGCAGTTGAAGCGCTAGCAATTTAGCCAAGCTAGCATTCAACCGCTGGGCATGTGGATGGCTGGGAGTGAACTTCTTTCGACGGTCCAGCAGCTGGGGCAGGGAAATTTGCCTGCTAGAATCGGACGTCGGTGTACTGCTAGCAGAGTGGCCGCAAGTACTTGGCTGTGACACACCTAATTCTACACCTTCATTCCTCTCAGTGCATGTTTCAGAGAGGACTGAAGTTATAGTGGGGTTGGAGATCCCAGCTGATGCGGTGCAAGGAGAGGTCCGCTTTGTTCTTTGGTGTGGGTCTTTGAGGTAGGCTTGCCAACGAGCTGCATGGCAGGTCAACATATGTCTGGTCAGGCATGTGGTACCCAAGCGGCTGATGTTTTGGCCACGCGATATACGCTTGAGACATATGTTGCAAACAGCAGCTGTGCGATCTGATGCACTAGCCTCAAAAAAGGCCCACACCAAGGAACTTTTTGAATGACGGGCAGAGGCAGCGCCCTGCACAGGCGGAGCTCTGCGGTGTGATTCCGTCGGTGTACTGCCCTTACGCTGGCCACCAAAGGGCATCCTGTCTCGTTGGAGATGTGCCTCCTCCTCATCCTCCTCCTCCTCTCTCCTATTAGGCACCCACGTGGAGTCAGTGACCTCATCATCCCCTCCCTCCTCATCACTGGAGCCAATCTGGCAGTATGCTGCAGCTGCTGGAACATGACTGCCAGATTGGTGTCCTTCTTGAGCATCCCCTCTGTCTGCTCTCACCCTACTGCCTTCCTGTAGCTGGGTTTCATCATCAGACCCTTCGAAACGCTGGGCATCCTCCTGGAGCATGTACCCAACACTGTGCTCAAACAGTTCGGGGGACTCCTCAGGAGGAGGACATGGTGGGTCTAGGGAAGGAGTGACTGATGATGAGTCTGACATTGATACCAGGGAAGAGGACGCTTTGGCAGCTGCTTTGCCAGTACCCTGAGCCTGAGTGAGAGAGGATGAGGAGGAGGAGGAGGGCTTGGTCATCCACTCTACCAAGTCTTCGGCATGATGTGGCTCAACATATCCAGCTGCCGAAAAGAAGGACAAGCGTGTCCCATGGCCATGTGCTGATGACAATGCACCGCGTCCACGACCAGCACTGTTGCCCCCAGACACAGAGCCTGCTTGCCCTCTTTTATTGCCTCCTGACTGTCTGCCTCTCCTTGTTTGCCTTCCAGACATTCTAATAGATGGCCTGCAGGGAGATGGGAAAAAAGCAATAAGGGCTACCTTCAGGTGTCCTTCTCTGTCCCTTGAAACAAGGACTTGCACAGTGAAAGAAACTGACACTCTCCCTACCTACAGTTTTCTGTCCCTAGAAAAAATGTTTTTTTTAAGCACAATATAGCACAAGGAGAATTCACTCACTGTCCTTCCAGGTCCCTGGAAACAAGGACTTTCACAGTGAAAGAAACTGACACTCTCCCTACCTACAGTTTTCTGTCCCTAGAAAAAATGTTTTTTTTTAAGCACAATATAGCACAAGGAGAATTCACTCACTGTCCTTCCAGGTCCCTGGAAACAAGGACTTGCACAGTGAAAGAAACTGACACTCTCCCTACCTACAGTTTTCTGTCCCTAGAAAAAATGTTTTTTTTAAGCACAATATAGCACAAGGAGAATTCACTCACTGTCCTTCCAGGTCCCTGGAAACAAGGACTTTCACAGTGAAAGAAACTGACACTCTCCCTACCTACAGTTTTCTGTCCCTAGAAAAAATGTTTTTTTTAAGCACAATATAGCACAAGGAGAATTCACTCACTGTCCTTCCAGGTCCCTAGAAACAAGGACTTGCACAGTGAAAGAAACTGACACTCTCCCTACCTACAGTTTTCTGTCCCTAGAAAAAATGTTTTTTTTAAGCACAGTATAGCACAAGGAGAATTCACTCACTGTCCTTCCAGGTCCCTGGAAACAAGGACTTTCACAGTGAAAGAAACTGACACTCTCCCTACCTACAGTTTTCTGTCCCTAGAAAAAATGATTTTTTTAAGCACAATATAGCACAAGGAGAATTCACTCACTGTCCTTCCAGGTCCCTGGAAACAATGACTTTCACAGTGAAAGAAACTGACACTCTCCCTACCTACAGTTTTCTGTCCCTAGAAAAAATGTTTTTTTTAAGCACAATATAGCACAAGGAGAATTCACTCACTGTCCTTCCAGGTCCCTGGAAACAAGGACTTTCACAGTGAAAGAAACTGACACTCTCCCTACCTACAGTTTTCTGTCCCTAGAAAAAATGTTTTTTTTAAGCACAATATAGCACAAGCACAAAACACACTGACACTCTCCCTACCTATCCTTCTCTTTCCCTAAACTAAAGGAATCCAGGTTAAGCAAGAAAGAAATAAAAGTCACTGTCCCTGCCTATGCTGCTCTATCCCTGCTCCGGAACACACTACACTAGGCCGCCGTGCTGGCGGCCTTTTATAGTGTGGGGCGTGTACTAAACACCCTCAGCAATAATTGGCCACAGGCATCCTGCCTGTGGCCAATCATTGCTCTCCTCGCTGCCGGCGCTGTGATTGGCCAAGCATGCGGGGTCACAGTGCATGCTTGGCCAATCACAGCGCCTGGATGACACTGCGATGGCGTAGTGCATTGTGGGCCGTTCGCGTCACTCGAATTTGGCGCGAACGGCCCAAATCGTTCGATCTTCGTCGAACGATCGAACAGCCGATGTTCGAGTCGAACGTATGTTCGACTCGAACACGAAGCTCATCCCTACTTAGGACTGCTAATCTCTTCACAGGGCTACCCAATCCCCTGACATTCCAGGACATTATTTTCACATTAGCTGACATTGAAACGTAGGATAAAGCAATGGAGGGTCCCTTCCGGATCCCCTGCAGGATATCTAAAATCATAAAAAGTAAAACTGACTGCAAAAGGAAAAACAGTAAAAGTTGTCCAATGGCGACGTGGCCTGAAATACCTTATACCATCTGGCATTGTCCAGTTAGACAGGGGGCTGATATCATTCAGCTGAGGGCTCCGTGTAGAAGTGGTGAACATAGTAGAGTCTGGTGAGGAGAGGAAGAGAGCAACATAGTCCAAAAAATAAGATTGAAATAAAAGCAGCAACAGTAAACATAAACTTGGAGCCAACTGGGCTCCCGGCCGCTGGGGCCGAAGTGCAAAGTACCCCCAGACATTTACTTCGGGGGGGGGACAGCAGAGGAAACTCCCGCAGAAATAGTTTCTGGATGGTAAGGGGTGTTTCACATTTGCAGTCAACATGTAGTAAACAATGATACAGAGGTCTCCGTATCCTCCATCTTCCGCTTAGAAAAAGAAAATTATAAAAGGCTCCTCCTGATGATAGGACTTTATTCTCCTTGGACAGGACGTTGTTGCCTGGCATCTCTAAGTGCTCTGTCCTCCCTGTCCAACCATTGCATGGCTGCGGACGGACGATCAAAGAAATGGGTTTCTCCCAGAGCTGTTACTCGGAGCCTGGCTGGATATAACATGGCATACTGTATGTTGTGGACCCTGAGCCTCTTCTTAACATCAATAAAGGTAGCCCTCCTTTTTCGCAGCTCAGCAGAGAAATCAGGAAATAGAGATATTTTGGAGTTATCAATCACCATTTTTCCAGCTGACAACCTGGCTTTGGACAGGATAGCATCCCGGTCTCTATAGTTAAGGAGCTTGAAGAGAAAGGCCCGGGGATGATTACCGGGGGGCAGCGGGCGGGATGGTACCCTGTGTGCCCTCTCCACAGCAAAGAGAGGTGAGAAAGTGTCTCTGCCAAATGTGGATATGAGCCACTGCTCAATAAAGTCCACAGGGTTTTTACCCTCAGCACGTTCAGGGATGCCCAGGGCACGAACATTGCTTCTTCTCATGCGATTCTCCATTTCATCGAGTCGCGCTGCATGCGCGTCGAGGAGGTGGCAATTTTGTGTCAGGTCTCGTTGCATGGGGGGTAAATCATCCTCCACTGTGCTCAATCTATCCTCGATCGCTGTGGTTCTCTCTCTTAATTTTTGCATGTCATGGCGCACATATGAGATTTCAGCTTTTATCCCTTTAATATCGTCAGGGAGGGCTGTAATAGATACATTGCAGGATGTTATTGCTGCAAGGATGTCTCTCAGCGTGGGTTCTGCCGAGTCTGGGCCTGGGGATGTACTCTGAGGCCTACTGGCCGGGGCTGTGGGAGTACTCACTGCGGACCACTCAGGTGACGATCCGTCTGCATCCTCCAAGGGGACCGTGTCATCCGCCCCCAGCGCATCCCCAGAAGTGTCATCACAGGCAGGGGAATCAGCCAGATCATCCTTGTAGGATTTAGTTCCAAACAGGCGTTTCTGTGCCGCTTCTAGGTTGTGTTGTTTCGCTGCACGCTGCTGGCCGGTGCCATCTTGGGTCTGCGCTTCAGCCTGGGCCTTCCCTGTGTTCGTCCGCTGAGACATGGTTCCGCTCACTGCGGCTGGTAACACCAGGATCCAGATGACACACCGATGCTGGTGGTGTGTCTAGCGGCTGTATTGGAATTCAGGATCAGGTAGGAGAAGGATAATTGCACGGATGGCTGGCGGAGCTGGAGGTGCGCACGTCCTTCTACATCCGCTGCTTGGCCACTCCCCCCCGGGGGCTCTTTCTAACAGACTCTCTAACAGAAGCCCTCTCTGTGTGCATCAGAGAGACTCCCCTCCAGGTCTCATTAGTGTACGCTCTTCCTGTATTTTCTTTATTGTTAAGAGATCATGGGAGGGTCCCAGGGTAACAAAGACTTCTTAGGGGAGCATCTCTGTGTTTGAGTCGTTGCCATAGAAACATTTGTAAAGGAGGAATTGGTAAGATGACCACGCCCACGTGGGGGAGCCAGAAATTATTCTGCACCCAGGCGCCTGTGACCCTAGGATCGGCCCTGGTCAGACGGTCACACGGTGCACGAAGCCTAGTTTTGGGGCAAAGGCCTTTGAACCCCAAAAAGATTAACATAGGTGGTCCAAGGATACTATTTTGGGTATCCCTCTGGAGTGGATGTAGTTGAGCTGCGGCTTCAGAAATCTGTAATGATGAGTGTGTTGATGGAGGTGTAGTCTCATGCCCGTTTGTTTGAACTTTGTATGGCTGGTCCATGCAAGGTTCTCGAGCTGCTCTCATGTTTGTCCCATTGTATTTTTTTCTATTGCTGAAAGAGTGAAGGGAGAATTCTGGCTGTTTTTGTTTTTTTCATTTTTGGTTTTGGAAACTATGAAGTATCTCCCCCACGTTTGTATCTGAATGTTTGTATGTAGTAACGTGAATATGTTCGAACTTACCGCGACGATCCTCCGATGCATCACGGCTGTTGTATTTTTGGAGGAACGGGAAAAGTAAGTGTCAGAGGGTTTTGTTTGAATCAGTTTTGAAAGAATGTCATTGACAATTTACCAATGTACAGGAATGTCATTATTGTTTACCATTCTTTGCAGGTTAAATATGAAGGATAGAGTAATGATTTTGTTTATAAGTATTTTTCAGGTCCAAGGAGTTTGTACATAGAGAACAGGTGTATGTAGACAGCTGTACATATGGATAAATACATGAGTCTAAGGGAGGTAAAAGTATCATAGGCTATTTGATTGTTTCTTTTTTCCTGCACCACACATTTCTTCCTTCAGTCTGTAATGAGGAAGAAAAGGGGGGAGAAGTGATAAATGTAAGAGTGACAGTTTTTTTTTTTTTTTAAAACTAATAATAACCTCTGTAATTCTAACCATAGAATTTGATAGAATTTGAATCGGCAAGCAGCAGTCTGGTGAAGTAGGTTCCCATCCCAGATGCTAAGAACCTTTTGTCAATGGTTCCAGGTATTGTAAGCCATGCACAGGTTATGCAGTGACCACAGTCCCGATGTCTGGGTTATTGTCATATGAGGGTTGTTTGGAGATCAATCAAAACCAGAGTCGTACTTTCCTCATTAGCTGTCACTTATATTCTTGGCTGATGGGGGAGGTGCGATCGCTGTCACATGAACTTCAAAATGTCCACCACATGGTTCACAAGTCCCTCCTGGACCCTGACACAATAATCAGTTTACATTCTTTCCAACCAGGTGACTGGGTCGTTGTAAAGAAGCTTGAGGGATGAGACCACGCCAGCCACTGCAAGAAGCGGCTCAACCACACCAAAGAATGAGGAGTATCTTCGTCTATTTATATTTTTGTTGTTTAGTAAATTTTAGCAAGGGTAACGATGAAAAGCATCCCAAGTTATTATTTAAAGTGTATGTCCTGACTAGCTCAGAAAGCGAACAGGACCGATTGCTAGGTCTGTTCTTGGTCTCCACCAAGTTTTAGTCCCCAGCGATGACAATGGTACATGCTATTTATGATGTTATTATGGGTATGAGGAGTTTTTGACAGACTGGTGAAGACTCCAAACAGACACTTGTCAATGGAATCTAACGATGCATTTTTAGAGGGTAAAATTGGTTAGTTTTAATGGCTCTGCCTCTTGTCGGTTTGGGTATCTAGGTAGCCCACAAGTGTGTTTGAACTTTAGTTTGGTGCTTCTGTGAATCTGCAGCTTATAAAGGTAATTCCCCCAAAGCAAGAGGTTCATGCGTGATGGTGAAGCTGTCCCAGCATCTTATCTCGTGGCCGATCGCGAGGATCTGATGGTGCGAGAAATTAAGAATGGCAGGGACAGCTAGAAGGGATTTGTTCACCAACCCCGACCAGATCTGGGCATGGTGTCCTGCATGTACAAGGTGGGGGGGGCTCGAGCTTGGGATACGATTGAACAATTCTCATCCGTTAAGGATAGGGTTGTTCATGTAACTGTTGAAGCCAGAGCTGTAGCTAAGTGAAGGTTGGGAGTCCTTTTGAGGGTCTGGAGTTCTTTGGGGATCTAATTTTTATTTTTACAGCAGATCGTGGTTAAAGGAAGTGGGAATATATATACTCATGTCGTTTTTATTTCTATTCTTTCTATGTCGAGACGAGGTGCTCCTGTTACCTGATTGGACGCGTGACCAGAGTTTCCTTGATGAGACGCCCCGAAACCGGACCCACATACAAGACACAGAGGATCACAGACGGATCGGCGATTACTACAGCTCACCATGTCGTGTCCTCCTTTATAAGTCATGCCCCTGAAGAGTAGAGTCTACATGTCAAGCCGTGTTTTCCTTTTTATGGACTAAGGACTGATTCATTTCCAGGTGTAAGAAGCAGATCAAGTTTCATCGATGGACACATGGGGTGCATATGACAAAAAAGGGAGGACTGTTGTGGAATATTTTATTAATGTATGTTGTCAGATGTCCCCCCCAATGTCAGTTTTGCTGTAATGCGCTCATCTGAGCGTATTTGCACATACAGACGTTGGTGAAAGATCGGTGGTGGGAAAATCTTCCTATGGAAACAGCGATGTTTGCTCCATTTAGAGATGTTGTTTTACGCCTCGTCGGGGGACTGGCCACCTCCTGACAGGGGCGTTAAATGACTCAGAGTGCACAGATCTGTGTCCACAAGAACAGTAGCATAGCTATACGACAGTTGTGGTCCATTGAGGCATAATTGTCGTATAGTTCCCGTCATTGGTAGCAGTGAGTTTGGTTTGCACACGGCTTTGTACAAAGCCATGCTTTCTACTGTTCCTTTGTCTCACAGAAAGCATGACCCCTGTACACAGCCGTTTGCACACATCACTGCTAGCATTATATTTGAATTTAAACATGTCTGTGATTGGTTCTTTTGAAAATATACAAAATGTCTGAATGGCTGTTTTGTGAAGCCAACACCTTCTTTTGTTACTCATGTTGACTATAAATAAAGAGAGCTGGCTATCCCAGGGGACACTCTGCTCTGGGATGACTTGATGATAAGACCTGTGTAAGGATGCTTTGCTTGAATGAATGATGGGATGAACAGTGAGTGGAACTTAGCCTATAGATAGCATTATTGCAAAAAGATGAATCTGAAGTGTGCTTAGGTAAGCACAGGAAATATAGGCTGTGTGCTCTGTACACAAGCTGTATTTCCACGACAGCAGATATTTCTATGCTTGTTTCCCTTACGTTTTCCAATAGTCTGTGATCTATCAGTATATAGTCTATCCTGGAGTACTTCCCGTGTACAGGGGAGTAAAATGTATAGTCCTGTGTCTTTGGATGCTGCATCCTCCATATGTCTACCATTTGGCATATATGTTTTTGTTGTTTAGTCGTTTTTAGCTGTGCGTTGTTCGTCCCCTGTACCTGGGACATACTGTCCACTCCCGGTTCCATGCAGAAATTCTAATCCCCCATCAAAATTGAATATCCCTTCTTGAAGGCCTTCAGTTTTCCCAGGATTTCTTTTAAGTATTTTGTTGGGTTCCTATTGGGGGAATACAGTCATGGCCGAAATTGTTGGCACCCCAGACATTTTTCCAGAAAATCAAGTATTTCTCACAGAAAAGTATTGCAGTAACACATGTTTTGCTATACACATGTTTATTCCCTTTGGCGGCGCGTTCGCGACCCGGTCCGAAGCTCCGTGACCGTGCCCGCGGGACCCTCAGACCTGATTGCTGCCGGTGTCCTGCGATCGGGTCACAGAGCTGAAGAACGAGGAGAGGTTAGTGTAAACAAACCTTTCCCCGTTCTTCCTAGTGGCATGTCAGTGATCGTCTGTTCCCTGTCATCGGGAACAGCGATCAGTGACGTGTCACGCCAAGCCATGCCCCCTACATTAAGAATCACTCACAAGGGCACACTTAACCCCTACAGCGCCACCTAGAGGTTAACCCCTTCACTGCCAGTGTAATTTTCACAGTAATCACTGATCGCTGTAAAAATGACAATGGTCCCAAAAATGTGTCAAAAGTGTCTGATGTGTCTGCCATAATGTCGCAGTCATGATAAAAATCGCTGATCGCCGCCATTAGTAGTAAAAAAAAAATATTAATAAAAATGCCATAAAACTATACCCTATTTTGTAGACGCAATAACTTTTGCGCAAACCAATCAATAAACGCTTATTGCAATTTTTTTTATCAAAAATATGTATAAGAATACGTATCGGACTAAACTGAGGAAAAAAAAATGTTATTTTATATATTTTTGGGGGATATTTATTATAGCAAAAAGTAAAAAATATTGATTTTTTTTCAAAATTGTCTCTCTATTTTTGTTTATAGCGCAAAAAAATGAAAACCGCAGAGGTGATCAAATACCACCAAAAGAAAGCTCTATTTGTGGGAAAAAAAGCATGTAAATTTTGTTTGGGAGCCACGTTGCACGACCGCGCAATTGTCAGTTAAAGCGACGTAGTGCTGAATCACAAAAAGTGGCCTGGTCTTTGACCAGAAAAATGGTCCGGGGCTGAAGTGGTTAATATTTGGTTGCACACCCTTTGAAAAAAATAACTGAAATCAGTCGCTTCCTATAACCATCAATAAGTTTCTTACACCTCTCACCCGGAATTTTGGACCACTCTTCCTTTGCAAACTGCTCCAGGTCTCTCTTATTGGAAGGGCGCCTTTTCCCAACAGCAATTTTAAGATCTCTACACAGGTGTTCAATGGGATTTATATCTGGACTCATTGCTGGCCACTTTAGAACTCTCCAGCGCTTTGTTGCCATCCATTTCTGGGTGCTTTTTGACGTATGTTTGGGGTCATTGTCCTGCTGGAAGACCCAAGATCTCGGACGCAAACCCAGCTTTCTGACACTGGGCTCTACAGTGCGACCCAAAATCCTTTGGTAATCCTCAGATTTCATGATGCCTTGCACACATTCAAGTCACCCAGTGCTAGAGGCAGCAAAAAAAAACCATAACATCATTGAACCTCCACCATATTTCACTGTAGGTACTGTGTTCTTTTCTTTGTAGGCCTCATTCCATTTTCGGTAAACAGTAGAATGATGTGCTTTACCAAAAAGCTCTATCTTGGTCTCATCTGTCCACAAGACGTTTTCCCAGAAGGATTTTGGCTTACTCAAGTACATTTTGGCAAACTGTAGTCTTGCTTTTTTATGTCTCTGTGTCAGCTGTGGGATCCTCCTGGGTCTCCTGCCATAGCGTTTTATTTCATTTAAATGTCCACGGATAGTTTGCGCTGACACTGATGCTCCCTGAGCCTGCAGGACAGCTTGAATTTCTTTGGAACTTGTTTGGGGCTGCTTATCCACCATCCGGACTATCCTGCGATTCAACCTTTCATCAATTTTTCTCTTCCACGCCCAGTGAGATTAGCTACAGTGCTATGGGTTGCAAACTTCTTGATAATGTTGCGCACTGTGGACAAAGGCAAATCTAGATCTCTGGAGATGGACTTGTAACCTTGAGATTGTTAATATTTTTCCACAATTTTGGTTCTCAAGTCCTCAGACAGTTCTCTTCTCCTCTTTCTGTTGTCCATGCTTAGTGTGGCACACACAGACACACAATGCAAAGACTAAGTGAACTTCTCTCCTTTTTATCTGCTTTCAGGTGTGATTTTTATATTGCCCACACCTGTTACTTGCCCCAGGTGAGTTTAAAGGAGCATCACATGCTTGAAACAATCTTATTTTTCCACAATTTTGAAAGGGTGCCAAGAATTTTGACCAGCCCATTTTTGGAGTTTTGTGTGAAATTATGTCCAATTTGCTTTTTTTCCTCCCTTTTTTTGTTTCGTTCCAATACACATGTAGCGATACCTTCAACTAAGAGGGCCGCAGATTTTAGTTTGGGCCCTGAAGACAGCTCCGCCAGCCCCCGGCAATTTACTCGACCCCCTACTGGCACAGTTAGTTATGGCAGCAATATAATTCTTATGCTATATGATTAAACTCAGACACCAAGGCAATAATGAAAGGGGGTATCCTTGAGCCCCCTCTGGCTTGTAATTCAGCCCCCTGATAAAGGGCCCGCACCCCGTCTGGTGCCACTTGAGTCCAGTCTTCCATGTCACGGGTGGGACCATGAGATCTTCTGGACAGAGCGTCTGCATCTCGATTCCCAATCCCTGGCCTGTACTTTAGTCTGAAATTGAATCCAGACAATGCGGCCAGCCACCTGTGTCCAGTGGCGTCCAGCTTTGCTGTAGTGAATAGGTAGGTAAGGGGGTTGTTGTCGGTCTTCACAGTGAACTCCGCCCCATACAGGTAGTCTTTGAGCTTGTCTACTACCGCCCACTTAAGGGCCAGGAACTCCAGCTTGTGAGTGGGGTAGTTTTTCTCAGAGGGGGTCAGGCTCCTGCTCACGTAGGCAACAGGCCGTAGTTGCCCTTCGTGTTCTTGATAAAGTACTCCTCCCAGACCGTCATGACTAGCATCTACGTGTAGTTCATAGGGTTTGGTTGGGTCTGCATAGGCCAAGACTGGAGCAGTGGTTAGGCTCTTTTTCAACGCCTGGAAGGCCTCTTCACATTTCTGGTTCCACTGATCTCTGACTGACTCTCCCGGCTTCATGGGCCCTGAGTCATCCTCTTCTCCCTCAGTCTTGAGTAGTTCATTCAATGGTCTAGCAATTCGGGCGAATCCTTCCACAAACCTCCTGTAATAGGAGCAGAACCCTAAGAAGGATCTGAGTTCTGTTACTGTGGTGGGTCGTGGCCAGGAGGTAACTGCCTCCAATTTCTCAGGGTCTGTGGCCACCCCTTCTTCAGACACTATGTGCCCCAGATAGTTCACAGAAGACTGGTAGAACCGACACTTCTCAGGCGAAAGCTTGAGTCCCTCCTCACTGAGTCTCCTCAACACTTTTTTCCAGCCTCTCCTTGTGTTCCTCCAAGGTTCTCCCAAAGACAATGACATCGTCCAGGTATACAAGGACTTCAATAAGGTTCATGTCTCCTACAGTCTTCTCCATGAGACGTTGGAAGGTAGCAGGAGCTCCAGACAGTCCCTGGGGCATTCGATCAAACTCAAAGAACCCCACTGGGGTTATGAAGGCTGTCTTCTCCTTGTCTTCTGGATGCATAGGGATCTGATAGTATCCACTCTTGAGATCCATAACGTTGAACCACTTGGCTCCAGACAAACTCTGTAAAGCGTCCTCTATCCTCAGAGTGGTGTACTGGTCGGGTATGGTTCTCCTGTTGAGAGTCCTGTAGTCTATACAGAGCCTCAATGACCCATTCTTCTTCCTGACCACCACTATCGGGGAGGCATAGGGGCTTCTAGACTCCCGGATCACACCAGTCCTCTTGAGTTCTGCAAGTTGTTCCCTTAGATCCTCCAGATCTGCTAGTGGGACCCGCCTGACCCTCTCTCTAAAGGGCTTATCTTCTTGGAGGCGGATCCGATGGGTGGCACTCCTTGCACACCCCACATCGAACTCGTCTTTGGAGAAGATCTTCTCCCATCTGGTCAACTGGGCCTTGGCTCTCTCTTTCCAAGCCCTGGGCAGATTCGGGTTTTCCATGGATAGCTTCTCCCAAGCATCTCCTCCTTCACCCGTCCCCTTGACTTCTGACAGGGTAACTGGGGCAGCAGGGCTCACCTGGCCCAGCAGCATCCTGGCTGGGATTTCCATGGGGCCATCTGTATTGTTCCTAACACTCACCGGAACTCTACAATGGGCCTTCTTCAGGGCCTTCAGTGGAATCACTTCTGGTATCACTTCCAGACTGGGGGACTCTTCCCTTGGGTCGGACTCCAACATGACAAAGGGTCCAGGCTGCTCCCAAGTAAGCTTCACAGTGGCTCTGAGACAGGTTACTTCGCCGGGCTGCAACACTACCCCTTCTCTTCCAAGTCTCCACACCTTCCCTATCCCCTCTCCAGGGGTCTTCTGCTCTAGGACCAGCCGTTGGTAGGCCGTCTTCAGCATGGGGTGGATCTTGGTGGCCGCTTGCCCCTTTTCTTCCACTAGAGGGGTCAAGAGTCTTCGGACCAGGTCCGTGGTCGTCCCTATTATAACGGAACTCTTGTTGGCTCCTGGCGGTCGAGGGCACACAACTGCCAGGGTGTCAAACACTTCGGCCTTCCCAGCCACGGATGGGTCAAAAGTCATTTTGACGGGCAGATAGCCATCATAGGGGAAACTCTGGGTTCCAATCCCACATATTTCCAGTTCCTCTATCTTCTGGATGGGCAGGTGACTCAAGTGTTTATCGTAGAAATCATAGGGTCACTTGTGCCCCAGTATCCAGGATTGCTCTGGTGTAGACTCCCTCCACTTGAATGGGCACTATAGGAGATGGGCCTACCAGCTTCTCCGGATATGGCCTGGCAGGGGTTGCCTTCTTCTGGCCCTTTCCTTTCGGACTCTCTCTCGTCCAATTCCCTTTGGACTTTAATCTTTCTTGAGCCTGGTGTGCATTGATTTCCCTCCTTTCAATGGGTGTACGGACCTGCTGAGGGATACTATTGTTTTTCTTAGGTGTGCACCCCCTCTGGGGAGTGCTGTGCCTCTTCTGAGGGGTCTTGCCCCCTTTCTCTGGGGTGTATCCCTGTTGAGGAATGTTGTGCTTCCTCTGAGGTGTTTTATCTCCTCTTTTCTTCTGCTTCGCATTCAGCTTGGAGCTCACTGAAGGTGATGGGCACCCGGTTGACTCCTTCACCGGGGCCCTCTGAAGTTTCCTGCCGGCTTGCGGTTGTCCGTTTTCTTCTTCTTGGGACTGGAACATGTAGCTGCAATATGGCCAATTCCTCCACAGTTAAAGCAGACTATATCTCCCCATTCTTGTAAAGAAGCGGGTGCTGAGGCAATTGGGAATAATTCCATCCTTGGTACTTCTCTCTTGGGACCCTCTGGGTCTTTTGCCATCAGAGAGGTCAACATCTCTAACACCTTGGACATTTGAGATTTTAGAGTGTCTACCTCTGAGTCTCTTTCAGGGGTCATCACTGGATTGACTAGCACCTGTGCGGGGACAACATTTGTCTTAATCATTTGCTGGTCCTGTTGTAGCGCCTCCTCATCTCTGATGATTTTTATCAAGTCAGCATAAGTCAGTAACGTTCCTCCTCCCGAGGTTTTCAGGTGCAGCCAGACTGGATCCGAACGTAACGCTCCCTTTAAGACTTGCTTCATTCTTGCCGCATCTGTATCTTGGGGCTTCATTCCCTTCTTCAACACAATCTTGCACAGCAACCTGTTCAGTCTCCTAACATACTCTGAAAGTTTCTCCCTTGGCTGTTGGAAAGTGTGTTCAAATTGGTAGACCATCTCTGTCACCTTTTCCAATTGACCAAACTCCTCCTGTAGCATAGTCTTGAGCCGTGCAATCTGCATTCCCAAACCGAAAGCTTTTCACTGCTTCTGCTGCTGCGCCTTTGAGGCTCTCTATCACTCGTTGCCTCTTCTGCGCTTCAGGCACCTCCCATGCCTCTACTGCTTGTAATGCCTGCTCCACCCAGGTATCAAAATCTTCTTCCCCTGCAGGGACAGGGAGCTTCCCTGAGAATGTTTTCAGTCTCCGGTAGCTAGTCTCCACATGCACCGTGTTTGTCTTCTGACATTTGATTAGTAGATCCCCTATTGCCTTTATCAATTCTGGTGATATAGCAGTGGCAGGTGCGGGTGCTACCGGGGGTGTCACTCCACCTCCTCTTTCTGGTGAGGTACGGGCCGCAGCCTGCGGTGATCCCATCTGTGATGGTTCCTTCTTTATAGTTACTGCAGGCGCCAACCTATAGGTTCTATTGTCTGGCGTCTTTACACACTTGTACTTGCAAGCCTCTGGTATCCCGTCTCCGTATTCCACCAGTGCATACTGATATGAAGTGTCTGGGTCTGATTTTATATCTATCACCCATGGTGTGTGATCTGGGGACACTAACTTTATTAACTCCTCTACCATGTCAGTCTTCCATTTCTCCCCTGGGAGACTGATGACTATCGAGTTGTTCGGCTCTGCCCTAGAGGTTTTGCACCACTCTTCTATTGCTTGCGGGTCCATGCCGGCACCTCTGGCATTTAATTGCTGTATCAGGATCCCGAACGAGAACCCCCACGTGTAGCGATACCTTCAACTAAGAGGGCCGCAGATTTTAGTTTGGGCCCTGAAGACAGCTCCGCCAACCCCCGGCAATTTACTCGACCCCCTACTGGCACAGTTAGTTATGGCAGCAATATAATTCTTATGCTATATGATTAAACTCAGACACCAAGGCAATAATGAAAGGGGGTATCTAATTTACTTTAGACTTGTGGTAAAAAGGTTAAACAGTGGTAACAGTTTACAGGTAATACGTTTCAGAGCCCTGCAGCAATAAACACACTATGCATTAAATGAACAGTAAAGGTGTGCCGCGTGGGCGACCGTTAACTAGGCGCCCTGTGGCGCAGTAACCAAATGAACTAACTAGCTGGCCAGGCCTGGCTCAGATATCTAAAACTCAGTCTATAGGGGATGATGGTTTCTTCACCGGCAAGTCTTTAAAGGTGGTGCACATAACAGAATAACATTTGTAATCCAGTGGGAAGATTGTAATAGAATAAACACTTTACTGAAGAACCTCTGAGTTCAGCTCTGATACGGATCTCCAGTGAGAGTATCAGATATAAACTTGTGGGCCACGGCAGTCTATAGGCACATCAGCAACAAACAGTATATGGTCTGAGCATACGCTCGCTCACCCCTCCGGACGCGATCCCAGTCCGGGAACTTCCACCGACTGTGTCCTCACACACAGTGTCTCCAGCGATCGGGTCCCCGATCCAACCAAGGCTGTAGATAAGCGAAGTCAGATGCCACCCAGGCTTGCAGTGGGGTGGAAGGCTCTTTGGTGCTGCGCAAGGTCTCAGGCTTCAGGCCTTGCACTCCGGCACATCCGCACAGGAGGATCAGTCACTGAAGTCTCGTGTCCCAAAGAGGCCGAGCCCAGCCTCGCCTCCATCTTTTATAACCCCTCCCATGAGTCTCTGGGGTGGAAAACATTGCCGAAAGGGATTCTTTGCAAGGTAGTCCCGGGAGTCTTAAAGGGGACCCCGCTACACACACAAAGGGAATAAACATGTGTCTAGCAAAACATGTGTTACTGCAATACTTTTCTGTGAGAAATACTTGATTTTCTGGAAAAATTTCTGGGGTGCCAACAATTTCGGCCATGACTGTAGATGTTTGTCAGTGTGCACTCCATCTCGCACAGTTGGCCCTTCAGGAAGCGGAATCTGTCATCCTTTCCTCCAATTTGAACCTCATCCCTTTAGCGAACCCTATTGCCACCCCCCTTGCTCTCTTTGTTATTGTGTTGCCGTACTACCATGTCGGATAGTTAGAGGAATAGAGTTTCACGTTTGATTCGTGTGTTAGGTGGGTCTCTTGCAGGAACACCACCTCGGCCCTATAGTGTTTAAGCTCTTTTAATATCTTATGTCTCTTGGTGGGAGTGTTTAGTCCCCTGACTAGGGATGAGCTTCGTGTTCGAGTCGAACATACGTTCGACTCGAACATCGGCTGTTCGATCGTTCGACGAAGATCGAACGATTTGGGCCGTTCGCGCCAAATTCGAGTGACGCGAACGGCCCACAATTCACTACGCCATCGCAGTGTCATCCAGGCGCTGTGATTGGCCAAGCATGCACTGTGACCCCGCATGCTTGGCCAATCACAGCGCCAGCAGCGAGGAGAGCAATGATTGGCCACAGGCAGGATGCCTGTGGCCAATTATTGCTGAGGGGGTTTAGTACACGCCCCACACTATAAAAGGCCGCCAGCGCGGCGGCCTTGTGTAGTGTGTTCCGGAGCAGGGAAAGAGAAGCATAGGCAGGGACAGTGTCATTTTTTTTCCTTTACTAATCCTGGATTCCTTGTGTTTAGGGACAAATAAGGATAGGTAGGGAGAGTGTCAGTGTGTTATTCTGTGCTAAACCTTGTTTGTAGGGACAGAGAGGTACAGTGAGGGAAAGTGTCAGTGTGCTATTCTGTTCTAAACCAATCTTGCTGAACCATATTTTCAATCCTTGAGTTTAGGGACAGAGTAGGACAGTGAGTGAAACTGACAGTGTGCTATTCTGTTCTAAACCAATCTTGCTGAACCATATTTGAAATCCTTGAGTTTAGGGACAGAGAGGTACAGTGAGGGAAAGTGTCAGTGTGCTATTCTGTGCTAAATCTTGTTTGTAGGGACAGAGTAGGACAGTGAGGGAAAGTGTCAGTGTGCTATTCTGTTCTAAACCAATTTTGCTGAACCATATTTGAAATCCTTGAGTTTAGGGACAGAGAGGTACAGTGAGTGAAACTGACAGTGTGCTATTCTGTTCTAAACCAATTTTGCTGTTCCATATTTGAAATCCTTGAGTTTAGGGACAGAGAAGGACACTCGTGGAAACTATCAGTGTGCTATTCTGTGCTAAATCTTGTTTGTAGGGAGGGACAGAGTAGGACAGTGAGGGAAAGTGTCAGTGTGCTATTCTGTTCTAAACCAATTTTGCTGTTCCATATTTGAAATCCTTGAGTTTAGGGACAGAGAAGGACACTCGTGGAAACTATCAGTGTGCTATTCTGTGCTAAATCTTGTTTGTAGGGAGGGACAGAGTAGGACAGTGAGGGAAAGTGTCAGTGTGCTATTCTGTTCTAAACCAATTTTGCTGAACCATATTTGAAATCCTTGAGTTTAGGGACAGAGAAGGACACTCGTGGAAACTATCAGTGTGCTATTCTGTGCTAAAACTTGTTTGTAGGGAGGGACAGAGTAGGACAGTGAGGGAAAGTGTCAGTGTGCTATTCTGTTCTAAACCTATTTTGCTGTTCCATATTTGAAATCCTTGAGTTTAGGGACAGAGAAGGACACTCGTGGAAACTATCAGTGTGCTATTCTGTGCTAAATCTTGTTTGTAGGGAGGGACAGAGTAGGACAGTGAGGGAAAGTGTCAGTGTGCTATTCTGTTCTAAACCAATTTTGCTGAACCATATTTGAAATCCTTGAGTTTAGGGACAGAGAGGTACAGTGAGTGAAACTGACAGTGTGCTATTCTGTTCTAAACCAATTTTGCTGTTCCATATTTGAAATCCTTGAGTTTAGGGACAGAGAAGGACACTCGTGGAAACTATCAGTGTGCTATTCTGTGCTAAATCTTGTTTGTAGGGAGGGACAGAGTAGGACAGTGAGGGAAAGTGTCAGTGTGCTATTCTGTTCTAAACCAATTTTTCTGTTCCATATTTGAAATCCTTGAGTTTAGGGACAGAGAAGGACACTCGTGGAAACTATCAGTGTGCTATTCTGTGCTAAATCTTGTTTGTAGGGAGGGACAGAGTAGGACAGTGAGGGAAAGTGTCAGTGTGCTATTCTGTTCTAAACCTATTTTGCTGTTCCATATTTGAAATCCTTGAGTTTAGGGACAGAGAAGGACACTCGTGGAAACTATCAGTGTGCTATTCTGTGCTAAATCTTGTTTGTAGGGAGGGACAGAGTAGGACAGTGAGGGAAAGTGTCAGTGTGCTATTCTGTTCTAAACCAATTTTGCTGAACCATATTTGAAATCCTTTAGTTTAGGGACAGAGAGGTACAGTGAGTGAAACTGACAGTGTGCTATTCTGTTCTAAACCAATTTTGCTGTTCCATATTTGAAATCCTTGAGTTTAGGGACAGAGAAGGACACTCGTGGAAACTATCAGTGTGCTATTCTGTGCTAAATCTTGTTTGTAGGGAGGGACAGAGTAGGACAGTGAGGGAAAGTGTCAGTGTGCTATTCTGTTCTAAACCAATTTTGCTGAACCATATTTGAAATCCTTGTGTTTAGGGACAGAGAGGTACAGTGAGTGAAACTGACAGTGTGCTATTCTGTTCTAAAACAATTTTGCTGTTCCATATTTGAAATCCTTGAGTTTAGGGACAGAGAAGGACACTCGTGGAAACTATCAGTGTGCTATTCTGTGCTAAATCTTGTTTGTAGGGTGGGACAGAGTAGGACAGTGAGGGAAAGTGTCAGTGTGCTATTCTGTTCTAAACCAATTTTGCTGTTCCATATTTGAAATTCTTGAGTTTAGGGACAGAGAAGGACACTCGTGGAAACTATCAGTGTGCTATTCTGTGCTAAATCTTGTTTGTAGGGAGGGACAGAGTAGGACAGTGAGGGAAAGTGTCAGTGTGCTATTCTGTTCTAAACCTATTTTGCTGTTCCATATTTGAAATCCTTGAGTTTAGGGACAGAGAAGGACACTCGTGGAAACTATCAGTGTGCTATTCTGTGCTAAATCTTGTTTGTAGGGAGGGACAGA
Organism: Rana muscosa; assembly: GCA_029206835.1. Taxonomy (NCBI): domain Eukaryota; kingdom Metazoa; phylum Chordata; class Amphibia; order Anura; family Ranidae; genus Rana; species Rana muscosa. The sequence continues at coordinate 16,581,590 of CM055121.1, read as the reverse complement.
GTAGGACAGTGAGGGAAAGTGTCAGTGTGCTATTCTGTTCTAAACCAATTTTGCTGTTCCATATTTGAAATCCTTGAGTTTAGGGACAGAGAAGGACACTCGTGGAAACTATCAGTGTGCTATTCTGTGCTAAATCTTGTTTGTAGGGAGGGACAGAGTAGGACAGTGAGGGAAAGTGTCAGTGTGCTATTCTGTTCTAAACCTATTTTGCTGTTCCATATTTGAAATCCTTGAGTTTAGGGACAGAGAAGGACACTCGTGGAAACTATCAGTGTGCTATTCTGTGCTAAATCTTGTTTGTAGGGAGGGACAGAGTAGGACAGTGAGGGAAAGTGTCAGTGTGCTATTCTGTTCTAAACCTATTTTGCTGTTCCATATTTGAAATCCTTGAGTTTCGGGACAGAGAAGGACACTCGTGGAAACTATCAGTGTGCTATTCTGTGCTAAATCTTGTTTGTAGGGAGGGACAGAGTAGGACAGTGAGGGAAAGTGTCAGTGTGCTATTCTGTTCTAAACCTATTTTGCTGTTCCATATTTGAAATCCTTGAGTTTAGGGACAGAGAAGGACACTCGTGGAAACTATCAGTGTGCTATTCTGTGCTAAATCTTGTTTGTAGGGAGGGACAGAGTAGGACAGTGAGGGAAAGTGTCAGTGTGCTATTCTGTTCTAAACCAATTTTGCTGAACCATATTTGAAATCCTTGAGTTTAGGGACAGAGAGGTACAGTGAGTGAAACTGACAGTGTGCTATTCTGTTCTAAACCAATTTTGCTGTTCCATATTTGAAATCCTTGAGTTTAGGGACAGAGAAGGACACTCGTGGAAACTATCAGTGTGCTATTCTGTGCTAAATCTTGTTTGTAGGGAGGGACAGAGTAGGACAGTGAGGGAAAGTGTCAGTGTGCTATTCTGTTCTAAACCAATTTTGCTGAACCATATTTGAAATCCTTGAGTTTAGGGACAGAGAGGTACAGTGAGTGAAACTGACAGTGTGCTATTCTGTTCTAAACCAATTTTGCTGTTCCATATTTGAAATCCTTGAGTTTAGGGACAGAGAAGGACACTCGTGGAAACTATCAGTGTGCTATTCCGTGCTAAATCTTGTTTGTAGGGAGGGACAGAGTAGGACAGTGAGGGAAAGTGTCAGCGTGCTATTCTGTTCTAAACCTATTTTGCTGTTGCATATTTGAAATCCGTGAGTTTAGGGACAGAGAAGGACACTCGGGGAAACTATCAGTGTGCTATTCTGTGCTAAATCTTGTTTGTAGGGAGGGACAGAGTAGGACAGTGAGGGAAAGTGTCAGTGTGCTATTCTGTTCTAAACCTATTTTGCTGTTCCATATTTGAAATCCTTGAGTTTAGGGACAGAGAAGGACACTCGTGGAAACTATCAGTGTGCTATTCTGTGCTAAATCTTGTTTGTAGGGAGGGACAGAGTAGGACAGTGAGGGAAAGTGTCAGTGTGCTATTCTGTTCTAAACCTATTTTGCTGTTCCATATTTGAAATCCTTGAGTTTAGGGACAGAGAAGGACACTCGTGGAAACTATCAGTGTGCTATTCTGTGCTAAATCTTGTTTGTAGGGACAGAGAAGGACAGTGAGGGAAACTGTCAGTGTGCTGTTCTGTGCTAAACCAATCTTGCTGAAGCATATTGCAAATCCTTGTGTTTAGGGACAGAGAAGGATAGGCAGGGGACAGTGTCAGTGTCATTGTTGCTAAGCCTCCTGCACAGTATACACCTGAAGGTAGCCCTTATTGCTCTTTTTCCCATCTCCCTGCAGGCCATCCATTAAAATGTCTGGAAGGCAAACAAGGAGAGGCAGACAGTCAGGAGGCAAAAAAAGAGGGCAAGCAGGCTCTGTGTCTGGGGGCAAGAGTGCTGGTCGTGGACGCGGTGCATTGTCATCAGCACATGGCCATGGGACACGCTTGTCCTTCTTTTCGGCAGCTGGACATGTTGAGCCACATCATGCCGAAGACTTGGTAGAGTGGATGACCAAGCCCACCTCATCCTCCTCATCCTCTCTCACCCAGGCTCAGGGTACTGGCAAAGCAGCTGCCAAAGCGTCCTCTTCTCTGGTATCATTATCTTCATTAGTCAATCCTTCCCTAGACCCACCATGTCCTCCTCCTGAGGAGTCCCCCGAACTGTTTGAGCACAGTGTTGGGTACATGCTCCAGGAGGATGCCCAGCGTTTTGAAGGATCTGATGATGATACCCAGCTAGAGGAAGGCAGTAGCGTGAGAGCAGAGAGAGGGGATGCTCAAGAAGGACACCAATCTGGCAGTCATGCTCCAGCAGCTGCAGCATACTGCCAGATTGGCTCCAGTGATGAGGAGGGAGGGGATGATGAGGTCACTGACTCCACGTGGGTGCCTAATAGGAGAGAGGAGGAGGAGGAGGATGAGGAGGAGGCACATCTCCAACGAGGCAGGATGCCCTTGAGTGGCCAGCGTATGGGCAGCACACCGACGGAATCACACCACAGAGCTCCTCCTGTGCAGGGCGCTGCCTCTGCCCATCATTCAAAAAGTTCTTTGGTGTGGGCCTTTTTTGAGGCGAGTGCATCAGATCGCACAGCTGCTGTTTGCAACATATGTCTCAAGCGTATATCGCGTGGCCAAAACATCAGCCGCTTGGGCACCACATGCATGATCAGACATATGTTGACCTGCCATGCAGCTCGTTGGCAAGCCTACCTTAAAGACCCACACCAAAGAACAAAGCTGACCTCTTCTTGCACCGCATCAGCTGGGATCTCCAACCCCAGTATACCTTCAGTCCTCTCTGAAACCTGCACTGAGAGGAATGAAGGTGTAGAATTAGGTGTGTCACAGCCAAGTACTTGCGGGCACTCTGCTAGCAGTACACCAACGTCCGATTCTAGCAGGCAAATTTCCCTGCCCCAGCTGCTGGACCGCCGAAAGAAGTTCACTCCCAGCCATCCACATGCCCAGCGGTTGAATGCTAGCTTGGCTAAATTGCTAGCGCTTCAACTGCTGCCTTTTCAGTTGGTAGACTCGGCCCCCTTCCGTGAGTTTGTGCAATGTGCGGTTCCTCAGTGGCAGGTTCCCAAACGCCACACGGAAGGCGATTCCGGCTCTCTACAGGCATGTGGAAGGTAATGTCTTGGCCTCGCTGGACAGGGCGGTCAGCGGTAAGGTGCATATTACCGCTGACTCATGGTCCAGCAGGCATGGACAGGGACGTTACCTTTCTTTCACGGCCCATTGGGTCACTCTTTTGGCAGCTGGGAAGGATGCAGGACAAGGTGCAGTAGTGTTGGAGGTTGTTCCACCGCCACGCCTCCAAAATGCTACTACTGGTTGTGACACACCTCTCTCCTCCACCCCCTCCTCTTCTTCTTCCTCCATGGCCTCTTCCTGTGGTTTGTCCTCGGAACCAGCGGTGCTCCGTAGGCATTCAAGGGGCTACGCAAGTACGCAGGCAAAAAGATGCCATGCCGTGCTTGCGCTGGTGTGTTTGGGGGACAGGAGCCACACTGGGGCAGAGGTCCTGTCTGCTCTGCAGGGGCAGGCCGAGAGGTGGTTGACGCCACGCCAGCTTAAGCCAGGAATGGTGGTTTGCGACAATGGCACCAACCTCCTCCCTGCCCTCCGACAGGGACAACTGACCCATGTGCCCTGTATGGCTCACGTCCTTAACCTGGTGGTGCAGCGGTTCTTGGGCAGGTACCCGGGCTTACAGGATGTCCTGAGGCAGGCCAGGAAAGTCTGTGTGCATTTCCGCAGATCTTATAATGCCAGTGCTCGCCTGGCTGAACTGCAAAAGGAGTTGAACCTGCCCAAGAACCGCCTTATATGTGACATGCCCACCAGGTGGAACTCAACGTTGGCCATGCTGCAGCGGCTGCACACGCAGCAGAGGGCCATCAATGAGTACCTGTGCGACTACGGCACCAGGACAGGGTCAGGGGAGCTCGGGTTTTTTTCACCACGCCAGTGGAGCATGATCAGGGATGCATGCACTGTCCTGGCAGCATTTGAGGAGGCCACGAGGATGGTGAGCAGTGACAGTGCATGCATCAGTGACACTGTACCTCTTGTCCACCTGTTGGAGCACACGCTGCGTGGAATAATGGACAGGGCACTTGAGGCAGAACAGAGGCAGGAAGAGGAGGACTTCCTTGCCTCTCAAGGCCCCCTTTACCCAGACAGTGTTCCTTTTGTCCCACCCATACCAGTGGACTTGTACGTGGCTGGGAGGAGGTGGCTGCGGATCATGTCGTCCTTAGTGACCCAGAGGACTCCGGACTGAATGCCTCAGCTAACCTACGCTGCATGGCCTCCCTGATCCTGCAAAGTCTGCGGAAGGATCCTCGTATTCTTCGGATCAAGGAGAGGGACCATTACTGGCTGGCCACTCTCCTTGATCCACGGTACAAGGGTAAGGTTGCGGACCTTATCTTACCGTCGCAGAGGGAGCAGAGGATGAGACAACTCCGGGAGGCCTTGCAGAAAGGTCTGTGCAACGCGTTCCCAGAGACTGGGAGGTTACAAACTCCTGGTCCTGGACAACGAGTTGCTGAGGCTTCGGGCAGTCAAAGAAGGAGCGGTGGGGAAGGTGGCCGTCTGACCGATGCGTTCAGACAATTCTTTAGTCCACAGCCCCAAAGTATGATCGGTTCCAGCAACCATCGCCAGCGTCTGATATACATGGTCCAGGAATACCTAGGGGCAAGGTCAGACTTGGACACCTTCCCCACCGAAAATCCTCTGGCTTATTGGGTCTTGAGGATGGATCACTGGCCAGAGCTTGCACAGTATGCAATTGAGCTACTGGCCTGTCCTGCATCCAGCGTTCTTTCAGAACGCACATTCAGTGCTGCTGGAGGATTTGTCACGGATCACAGGGTGCGCCTGTCCACCGACTCGGTTGATCGACTGACTTTCATCAAGATGAACCAGTCTTGGATCACCACCAGCTACCACACACCTGATGCTGATATAACAGACTAATTGATTTTAAAATGTCACATCCCTTCAAGACTGATGCTGATGCTGAGTGCCTGTGCTGTTATGTTGACTGGCTATCCTCCTCCTCCTCCTCAATGATACGATTAATGATGAGAGCTTGGAAGATCATTTTGGTTTATGGGTGACGCCACCAGTGGCTAAGGCCCAATTTTTAAGCCCCTGTTTAACAGGGGCGTGTAATTAAAATTTTGGATGCAATACTTTGCAACAGGCCTCATTGCTGTGCTCCAAGTACAGTATCTGTGAGGGGTTGCAGTGTTGTGCCACCAGTGCCTAAGGCCCAATTTTTCAGCCCCTGTTCAACAGGGGCATGCAATTATAATTATTGATCTAATAATTCACAGCAGGGCCCATTGCTGCGCCCACCAAGAGTAACTGTCAGGCCTTACAGTGTTGTGGCACCAGCACCACCATCACCACCACCACCACCACCAAAGGCCTAATTTTTCAGCCCCTGTTCAACAGGGGCATGCAATTATAATTATTGATCTAATAATTCACAGCAGGGCCCATTGCTGCGCCCACCAAGAGTAACTGTCAGGCCTTACAGTGTTGTGGCACCAGCACCACCATCACCACCACCACCACCACCAAAGGCCCAATTTTTCAGCCCCTGTTCAACAGGGGCATGCAATTATAATTATTGATCTAATAATTCACAGCAGGGCCCATTGCTGCGCCCACCAAGAGTAACTGTCAGGCCTTACAGTGTTGTGGCACCAGCACCACCATCACCACCACCACCACCACCAAAGGCCCAATTTTTCAGCCTCTGTTCAACAGGGGCATGCAATTATAATTATTGATCTAATAATTCACAGCAGGGCCCATTGCTGCGCCCACCAAGAGTAACTGTCAGGCCTTACAGTGTCGTGGCACCAGCACCACCATCACCACCACCAAAGGCCCAATTTTTCAGCCCCTGTTCAACAGGGGCATGCAATTATAATTATTGATCTAATAATTCACAGCAGGGCCCATTGCTGCGCCCACCAAGAGTAACTGTCAGGCCTTACAGTGTTGTGGCACCAGCACCACCATCAAAGGCCCAATTTTTAGAACCACTGATCAACAATTATATGTTATTACAATTCCTGATATAATAGTTGACAGCAGGGCGTTCCAGCACCCACCAAGAATAACTGTGAGTGCTTTCAGTGTTGTGCCAACACCAACACCTAAGGGGCCAATTTCTGCAGAGTATATACGGCAGGTCCCTACTTTCAAACATCCAACTTACAAACGACTACTACTTGCAAACGGAAGAAGACAACAGGAAGTGAGAGGAAATCTACCCCTTGGAAGGAAAATTCTCTCCTGTAAGAATTAATATGGGAGAAAGGTGTCTCCTCTCTACTGATGCTTTATCACCAATCCTTGTTTCAATACAAACACCACATTTCAAAAACAGTTGTCATTGGGACGCAAAGTGAGGTGAAATGTTCTGAACAGGGGCACAGACAGCAAAAAAAATGTGACAGGGGTGATAACCGTTCCCTATGTTTTCCAAAAAGCTAAAAAAAAGGAATTTGGCATGGAGCTAAACTTAAACAATGCAGCTGTTCAAAATTACAAACAGATTCTACATAAGAACAAACCTACAGTCCCTGTCTTGTATGCACCGCCTGTATACGGCTGTTCAGAGTATATGGGGCCTTTTTTATTTTGTGTGCGGGGTTCCCCTTAATATCCATACAAGACCCAAAGGGGCTGGTAATGGGCTGGGGTAGGGGGGGGGGGGGGTTGATGGGGTAGCTATGCCATTTTTCCTAAAGATTTTCATCCATATTACCGGGACCAGACATTGCATTAAAGCCGCAAGCAGTTTTAAATGGCTTTTTTTTCCTTTAGAAATGTTATTTTGTGCAGGGACAGTTCTAAACACGGGAAACACGTGGCACTTCACAGGCATACTTTAGACACCCCCCAGGTACAATATTTAAAGGAATATTTGACTTTTTTTTTTCACTTTATGCATCATTAAAATGACTGCTCCCGGAAAACGTCCGTTTTTAAAACTTCTTTTTGCATTGATACATGTCCCCTGGTGCAGAACCCGGGTTCCCAAACTCTGTTTCGGACAATAACATGGATAATAGTCGTTATAATTAGCACTTTAGAATCCGAACGTTCGCATCCATTGTATTTAATAGGGTTCTAATGTTCGTGCGAACTTTCGGTCCGTTCGCGGGTTCTGGTGCGAACCGAACCCGGGGGTGTTCGGCTCATCACTACCCCTGACGTTATAAGTCATGAAGTTTATTGATGTCATCTATTTTTCTCTGTTTTTCTATGCCGGGCCCCCATTTCCTGTCTGCATCGGGCCTTTACAGTTCTTTTGTGTATAGTATAGGAGGTACGTTCCCTTCTTGCCCCCCTCTCCTTTCCCCTCCCCCTCCACCTCCTCCCACCCTCCCCTCCCTCTCACCCCCATCCCTTCTTTGGCCCATTATTGGCCTCAGAACCATTGGTGGCCCTCCCCACTACACTCGCCACTGGTTCTCCTAGTTCGAGGTGTGGCTCTGGCTGTGCCGCCCTGCCCCCCCTCCCCCGCAGGGGGTGGGGAAGACCATAGGTGTCGTGCAGAGCCCATGTTGGCTAATCTCAGCCCCCCCTTCCTTAAGAGGTTGAATATTATATTCATAATTTTTCGCAGGTCTTCTCCTCTTTCCTCTGGCAGCGATCGAATTCTCAGGTTTTGTCTACTATTTTGGTTCTCTTGATCTTCTAATCTAAATAAGATTTTCCTCTGGTTCTGTTGCGTTACTTTAACCTGCTCCCTTATTTTACTTAGTTCCTGTGCATGTTTGTCTGTTCTCTCTTCCGCCACCTCCACCCTTGTCAGAAGGTCTCCTAGGTCAGTTCTTGGTGAGTTCATTTCTACCTTGATTGCATTTTCCAATCTCAGTAGCATCTCAGTAATTTCCCCCTTTGTTGGAATTTGTACATCTGTCCGTTGTTCGTTGTTTGTCTGCTCTGCTTATCTCTAGTTCACTTTCTGTTGTTAAGTCATCTCTGGATGGTTCCTTTGCCTCCCCTACTTTTTTTGCAGTGCTCGTTTTTTCTATCTGTTTTCCCATCTATCTTGTCTTGCTGTTGTTTTCCCGGTCCGGGGCTTTTTGGGCTTGCCTCCTGGGTCATGTATTGCTTAATCGTACTGGTCGCCGCGCTATTTTTAGGAGTTTTTGAAGCGCTGCCCTTCGTGGTTTTACTCGTAGTCTTGCTCATGGTGTTTTTATTGGCCGCTCTTATGCGCTTCCCCAGTTTAAGGTTTGTAGTTTTTACCGTGTCCCAGGTGGAATCCCTAGAAGCTCCCATTACTATGGAGGAGATGCTTATAGCTACCAACTCCTTTCCCAATTCCAAGGCACCCAGGGATGATGGCATCCCGATCGAGGTGTATAAACAGTATGGGAATGTAATATTACCAAGACTGCTCCGCACCCTGAACTCGGCTAGGGAATCGCAACAACTTCCTGACTCTATGAGACAGGCCAGCATAGTTCTCCTACTTAAACCCGGGAAGGACTCGCTAGACCCAGGCTCATATAGGCCGATATCGCTCCATCAAAATGGCATTAAAATCCTTGCTAAAGTACTGGCCATGAGATTAAATAAAGTGATAGCGTCCATTATACATCCAGACTAGGGATGAGCTTCGTGTTCGAGTCGAACCCATGTTCGACTCAAACATCGGCTGTTCGGCTGTTCGCCGAATTGCGTACATTATGGGCCGTTCGTGCCAAATTCGAGTGACGCGTTATGACCCATAATTCACTGCGGCATCGCAGTGCATTGCTGTCTGATGATTGGCCAAGCATGCACTATGACCCGCATGCTTTGGCCAATCACAGCACAGTAAGAACGGAGAGCCGTAATTGGCCAAAGCCAGGGTGGCTTTGGGCAATCATGGCTCAGAGGAGTAGGTACACGCCCCACACTATATAAGGCCGCCAGCTTGGCGGCCTTGTGTAGTGTGTTGGCGTTGGTTAAAGTAAAGAGACAGAGAGAGACAGAGAGAGAGATACAGGGGCTGATTTACGAAACGTTTGCACCATGAGTATTGGCGCATCTGCGTGCGCAATGGCTGTTTTGGTATTTACAAAAAAATTAGCGCCTGTAGCGCAGCCCTATTTGCCATTTACTATAGTGTTGTCGGCTGACGGGAGGAGGCGCTCAGTGCGCCACTAGGGACCTGGCGGCATGTTAAAACCTAAATATAAAGAAGTTGGAAGTGAGAATATAATGGGGGTGACATGGGGTGATGTGAGGAAGTGTAGGGACACCTGCCCAAATAACAAACATGGCCAAAATAGAGTGAGAAAATAACTTTTTCAAAACCAGCCCGCTGCGCCGGCAATTCTGATTCGAGCTGCGGGAGGTTTTTTTGAGCTCAGCGCGGGAATTTCAATGGTTTAAATGCGCCGATACACTGCGCCGGCAAAATCTTAGTAAATGTCAAGTCACCTAACTCAATTTGCATAAGTTGAACAGGCGCAGCTCTGAACTTCCCACTGCGCCGGAAAAATTAAATTTCTAAAGGAAAAAAAAGGCATTTAAAAGCAGCCGCGGCTATAATGAATTGTCGGCTCCCGGCAATATAGAGAAAAGTCATAGAAAGTCATTGCTAACCAAAAAAAAAAACGTGGGGGTCCCCCAAATTCCATAACCAGGCCCTTCAGGTCTGGAATGGATATTAAGGGGAACCCCGCTGCAAATTTTAAAAAAAAATTACGTGGGGTTCCCCCCAAATATCCATACCAGGCCCTTCAGATCTGGCATGGATTTTAAGGGGAACTTCACCCCAAATTTAAAAAAAAAATGGCGTGGAGTCCCCCAAAAAATCCATACCAGACCCTTATCCGAGCACATAACCTGGCCGGCTGCAGGGTAAGAGGGGGGGACGAGAGCGCCCCCCCTCCCTCCTGAACCGTACCAGGCCACATGCCCTCAACATGGGGAGGATGTCCCCATGTTGATGGGGACAAGGGCCTCATCCCCACAACCCTTGCCCGGTGGTTGTGGGGTCTGCGGGCGGGGGGCTTATCGGAATCTGGAAGACCCCTTTAACAAAGGGGACCCCCAGATCCCGGCCCCCCCTGTGTGAAACCGGAGAACAGAACAAGAGACCCTGAAGTCGGAAGAAGACGGCGAGGAAGCCCGGGACCCCCGCTAGCAAAAGAGCTAGCAGAAGATAGCGGGGGCCCGGCAGAAAGACCCCCGGAGCTGCCCAATAAATTACTATTCAAACCTGTGTTGTCTTTTTTTATTGACTTATTTTGCCACCAGGTGAATGGGTAGGGGTACGATGTACCCCATACTCATTCACATAGGGTGGGGGGCAGGTATCTGGGGTCCCCCTTATTAAAGGGGCTCCCGGATTCCGATAAGCCCCCCGCCCGCAGACCCCGACAACCAACGGCCAGGGTTGTCGGGAAGAGGCCCTTGTCCCCATCAGCACCAAACCCCCCATGTTGAGGGCACGCGGCCTGGTACGGTTCAGGAGGGAGGGGGGGCGCTCTCTCATCCCCCCCTTTTCCCCTGCGGCCTGCCAGGTTGAGTGCTCGGATAAAGGGTTTTTCGTTTTTGGCACGGGGTTCCCCTTAAAATTCATGCCAGACCTGAAGGGCCTGGTATGGATTCCGGGGGGACCCCCACGCCAGTTTTTTTTTTCATTTTTTTGGGGGGGGGTCTCCTTTGAATCCATACTAGACCCAAGGGCCTGGTATGGACCTGGGGGGGGGTACCCCACGCTGTTTTTTTTTTAACCTTTTTTTTTTTTTTAACCTTTTTTTTTTTTTTTTACATTTCCTTTAACAACCAGCTATAAACAGGTAAAACAAAAAACGCCGCAAAATTGCGGTACTTGCGTTTTGGATGCGGGTCCATTGAATTCTATTATATCCAAAACACTGTTTTTGGCCTGGCAAAAAAAATCTGCAGTTGTGTTCAAAATCGTTTTTCACAAACCCTCAAAATGCCTTCAGACGCCAAAGATTTCCACGTTTCAGACGCGGTACCAGCGTTTAGCCGCATTTTAGTTTAGAAGCGTTTTAAAGGTGACCTATTTTTTTACATTGATAAACTCCAAATTTATGGCAAATGAGGAAAAACCATAATATATATATATATATATATAAATATATATATATATATATATATATATAAAAGAAATTGCTTCCATTGCATTGTGGACAATCCACAACTTGGGGCAGCTGACGTGGCAAGTGGACAATCCACAAGTTGTGGCAAGTGATGTGGCAAGTGACACGCTAAATACAACTACACTGCTGCTCTCAGCTGCTGATATCACTCTGGTCTCACTAAATAGCTAAAATCGTAAATAATACTGTTTTTGGAGCTTAGGGCGGCTCCTTATCATATACACGCAAATGTGGTAAAACACGGCATGCAAACGCCCAAAAAAGCGCGCCTTTCTAAACGCCACTTTCAACCTTGGTTCTGAACACTTTGCACCAGCGTCCCGTCTACATGGGGCCTAGAAACGCCTATGCCATTTACAGCTCAAAAACGCCATGGTGGCCATGAGGCCATAGGCTAACATGGAGAGATGTTTTTAAGCTGCAAAAAACGCTCAAACAAGCCGCTTGAAAAACATCCGTGTGCATGTAGCCTTATATTAACCACTTGCGCACTGCCCAGACCAAGTTTCACATTTCAGCGCTGATGCACTTTTAATGACACTTGCGCGCTCATGCAACACTGTAACCCAATGAAAATGTTTTATTTGTTGGCACACAAATAGAGCTTGCTTTTGGTGCTATTTGATCACCTTTGTGTTTTATTTTTTATTTTTTTCGATAAATACAAAAGACCGAGTTTAAAAAAAAAAAAAATGATATTTTACCCACTTCAGCACTGGGCCTATTCTGGCACTTCTCTCCTTCATGTAAAAATCATAAATTTATGGCTATAAAATTACTTCAAAACACCAAACATTATATATGTTTTTGGAGCAGACACCCTAGGGAATAAGATGGCGGTCATTGCAAATTTTTATCTCGCTCGGTATTTGCGCAATAAATTTTCAAACGCCTTTTGTTTGCTAAAAATATTACAAAACAGTAAAGTTACGGCCAATTTTTTGGTATAATGTGAAAGATGTTGTTATGCTGAGTAAATAGATACCTAACGCTTTAAAATTGCGCACACACATGGCATGACACCAAACTTCAGTAATTAAAAATCTCCCTAGGCGATGCTTTAATTTTTTTTACAGGTTACCATTTTGGCATTACAGAGGAGGTCTAGTGCTAGAATTGTTGCACTCGTTCTAACGCACGCAGCAATAACTCACATGTGTGGTTTGAACGGCGTTTACATATGTGGGTGGGACTTACGTGTGTGTTCGCTTCTGAGCGCGAGCTACCGGGGACATGGGCGTTTTTTCTTATTTTTGCTAATTTTTTTTATTTAGTTTTTTTACTTTTTTGTATTTCTTACTCTTTTTTTATTTATTTTTTTATTTTTTTGGATCACTTTTATTTCTATTACAAGGAATGTAAGCATCCCTTGTAATAGGAATGTGTGTGACAGGTCCTCTTTATGGTCAATAAGACCCCGCATCTCTCCTCCAGGCTGGAAAGCATGATATTGGTCCAAAAAAAACACCAATCTCATGCTGACAGCCGAGATCACGGCTTGGTTAACATACGGGAACACGGCGTGATGTCATAACGCCGTGCCCGCGCCTCCGACGGTCATAGAGATGACTGATGACCATCTGGTCACCAGTCATCTTCAAATCGTTCTCCGAGCCCCAGATAGCACGGGAGAGCCCGGAGAAGCACCGGATGGCGGCAAGAGGGGGGGGAACGTCCCCTCCCCCCCGCCTATAAGAACGATCAAGCGGCGGAACTGCCACTATGATCATTTTTATTGTGCACAGAATCGCCGGCTGAAAAGAATGATATCTGAATGATGCCTGCAACTGCAGGCATCATTCAGATGTCACCGCACAAAGCCAAGGATGTCATTTGACGGTGGGCGGTAGGAAACTGGTTAATATTTTTTAAAAAGGTAATTTTTCTTCTTCATTGATGTACACTGATGAGACTGCACTGATGGGCACCGATAAGGTGGCAAGGGTGGGCACTGAGAGGTGGCATTGCTATTTGGCACTGGTGGGCAGTGAGAAGTGGCACTGCTAGGTGGCAATGATAGTTGGCAGTGATGGGCACTGATAGGCAGCACTGCTAGGTGCCACTGATTGGCACCAGTGGTGGGCATTGATAGGTGGCACTGGCAGGGGCTACTAATTGTCACAGATGACGCAGAATTGCCTCTTCCTCTTCGGGCCCCATGTCCCTTGCACATAAGCCGGTAATTGCCTTTTTTTATGCTCACGCTGTCGGCACAAGGAGAAAACAAAAACCATTACCCAGCTTTTGTTTACATCACGTGATCAGCTGTCATTTGCTGACAGCTGATCACATGGTAAAGGGCAGGGATCGGCCCCTTACTCGGATCTGTCATCACCTGAGTCTCAGTGACTCTGTGACCACAGCGCGCGCAAAGGGGAGGACGTTTATTGACGGACTCCCGGCAATTGAGGACCATGCTGTGGCCGTCGATCAGTTATAGCGCTGATCTCAAGTGATTAAAGAGGGTCTAAATGGGCCATTGACATGCATCACAATTCAACTTAGGAATGAGTCTTTGAAAAGTTAAACTAAATAATTTGGCCACTTTATCCTTCCAAATAATTCACTTCCTGTCACATAGCCACACAGGAAGTGAGGGAAAATCCCTAACAATGTCTTTCCTTGGGGACACACAGGTCAGTCGAAATACTTTCCCCATTATGCACATTGCACTCCAGCATATTGCGGGGTACACCACAATTTATTAGGTAGTTTGGACTGTGGGGTTTATTTACTAAAGGCAAATCTACTTTGCACTACAAGTGCACTTGCTGTATATCTGAGGGGGACATGCAAGCCAAAATAAACACCATCTTTGCTTTTACATGATTGCAACATCCAATCACCAGTACTTTCCCTCAGATTTTCAGCAGCTACACTTTTAATGCAGAGTGGATTTGTCTTTACTAAACCCCAAACTACCCAATGATTTGGGGTGTACACAACAAAGTGCTAGAGTGCAACTTGCTTAATGGGGACACTAGTTAGATTGATCTGTGTGTCCCCAAGAAAAGACATTGGTAGGGTTTTACCTTCACTTCCTGTTTAGCTGTGTGACAGGAAGTGAAGCCAATGTTAAGAAAAGGAGACACAAAAGCCAAACTACAAAAAATAAAAAATAAATAAAAAATAAAAAAACCACACACGCAGGGGTTCTAACACTTACTTTGTTTCCCTCAAAATGCCCACAAATTAGAATTGTATGGCCTTGAGCTATTTTTAAGTGCAGTGCTCTAAATCAGTGCTTCTCAAGTACCCCCAACAGGCCATGTTTGCAGGTTTTCCTTCATCTTGCACATGTGCTTTAATTCACAGTCAATGGTTTTGAATTTTGGACAGCAATTCTCGATAAATTCACAAAACATGTCCTGTTGGAGGTACTTGAGGACTGAGGCTGAGAACCACTGCAGTAAAAAAGGAAAATTGAATACTTACCGCTCTGTACTTTTCATTTCCTGGTGACGCTCCATGGCAGCACACAATACAATCCATGCATATACTACCATGAAGGCACCAGGGTAGACAAATTACACCGGTTTTGTTTTGACATGCCAATCAGCTGTCACATTTGTTGCAAAGAAAACACAAAACAAACATCAAAACTTTGCATCAAATTTTATTGTTCAACAAAACAAAAGGGAAGGCAAAATAAAAAACATGGTCAATTTGAAACAGTTACAGACTCAACATCTTGAGCAATTTATGGCCAAAAATATGCAGCACAGACAATTTTATTTAAAGTGAACAAACAACACACATTAACAACATCAGAATTATTTCAGGGGAACATATCTCCCCCACACCAAAAAATACAATCAACAAAAGTTAACCAATCACTTGTTTTTCAAAGACATAAAAAATAAAATACATGTGTTACAAACTCGATAAGGACACCAACATGTACATTACACACACACACACACACACACACACACACACACACACACACACACACACACACACACACACACACACACACACACACACACACACACACACACACACACACACACACACCTCTTCTCAGGGCAAGCGGCCGAATGCTCTGTGAGCTTTATATAACATATGTTTGTGTGCTAATGAGGCAATTGAAGACACATGCACAGTCCATGAAACACCCAAAATGCAAGTTCACTCAATGTAGAGACTGAAATTCAAAGTGGCTACACCTGTTAAACTACTAACCCAAAACACTCTCTGAGCATGCCCAGAAATACCCAGGTGCTGTTCACACACAAAAAGCACCCAAAAAAAACTAACATGGGGAGGATGTCCCCATGTTGATGGGGACAAGAGCCTCATCCCCACAACCCTTGCCCGGTGGTTGTGGGGGTCTGCGGGCGGGGGGCTTATCGGAATCTGGAAGACCCCTTTAACAAAGGGGACCCCCAGATCCCGG
Organism: Rana muscosa; assembly: GCA_029206835.1. Taxonomy (NCBI): domain Eukaryota; kingdom Metazoa; phylum Chordata; class Amphibia; order Anura; family Ranidae; genus Rana; species Rana muscosa. The sequence goes on along the minus strand of CM055121.1, from coordinate 16,566,028 downwards.
CCCCCCCCTGTGTGAACCGGAGAACAGAACAAGAGACCCCCGAAGTCGGAAGAAGACGGCGAGGAAGCCCAGGACCCCCACTAGCAAAAGAGCTAGCAGAAGATAGCGGGGGCCCGGCAGAAAGACCCCCGGAGCTGCCCAATAAATTACTTTTCAAACCTGTGTTGTCTTTTTTTATTGACTTATTTTCCCACCAGGTGAATGGGTAGGGGTACGATGTACCCCATACTTATTCACATAGGGTGGGGGGCCGGCACCTGGGGCCCCCTTTTTAAAGGGGGCGCCCTGATTACGAAAAGCCCCCCGCCCGCATACCCCGACAACCAACGGCAAGGGTTGTCGGGAAGAGGCCCTTGTCCCCATCAACATGGGGGCAGGGTGCTTTGGGGTGGGGGGGCTGCAGGTCGCCCCCCTGTCCTGAAGCACCAAACCCCCCATGTTGAGGGCACGCGGCCTGGTACGGTTCAGGAGGGAGGGGGGCCGCTCTCTCACCCCCCTTTTCCCCTGCGGCCTGCCAGGTTGCGTGCTCGGATAAGGGTCTGGTTTGGATTTTGGGGGGACCCCCACGCCGTTTTTCGGCTTAAGGGGGTTCACCTTAAAATCCAGACCAGACCTAAGGGCCTGGTTTGGATTTTGGGGGGGACCCCCAAGCCGTTTTTCGGCTTAGGGGGTTGACCTTAGAATCCAGACCAGACCTAAGGGCCTGGTATGCTCCTGGAGGGGAACCCATGCCGGTTTTTTCATTAAAATTTGGCTTGGAGTTCCCCTTCATGATTCATACCAAACATGGGACAGCGAGGCTGCCGAGGACCAGCGCGATGACATCGCGCTGGACACATTCTCGGCCGGCTAGTCGCCTCTAGGACACGACTTGAGCGGCTGCTGCACGCTCAGGTCGTGTCCAGGTCGCCTCGCAAAGTCGCGCTGTCCCTGTGTCAGCTGGCACACGAGTCGCCCGCAAGTCGGATCCGACTTCCCGGGCGACCTCTATTCAAATCAATGGGCTCCCATAGGGAACCATTCATTTTCAATAGAGCGCCGCTGACATTTCTATTTACTATAACAGTGCGCCGCTGCTTCCTGCGCCCAGTGAAGGAGTTATCAGGCGCACCAATTAAGGTTAGAACCAGCGCAGCGCACTGTTATTAGTAAATCAGCCCCACAGTGTCATTTATATTGAGTTAGAGCAGGCGAGCAAGTCAGTTAGCTGCAGTTACAGTGTGTAGAGGATATATATGCATCCTAGGTGTTGTATATATATTTATACACTGTATTCAGTTTAGCTAGATCCGTTCCTGTTATTCTCTATACTGTGACAGGCAGGCGATTGTGCTAGCTGCATTCAGTGTTTCACTTAGTGTACTGTGTGCTTTGCATAGCGTTCACCTAAAGCTTTACCTGAATACAGTTAGTGGTGTTCTCATAATAAAACCACAGGCAGAGAGCTGCAAGTATTTTCAGTTAGTGTACTGTGTCCTCTGCACAGTGTTCACCTAAAACTAACTGAAGACAATTGCTGCTTTTCTCATACTAATACCACAGCAGGCAGTTGATTCTGATAGCTGCATTATAATGAGTACAGATATATATGTATATATATATATATATATATATATATATATATATATACATCCCACCTTTGTGCAGCTACATCTCACTGCAGGCCATTAGTATGTCTGGAAGGCAAACAAGGAGAGGCAGACAGTCACGAGGCAATAAAAGAGGGCAAGCAGGCTCTGTGTCTAGAGGCAACAGTGCTGGTCGTGGACACGGTGCATCCTCATCAGCACGTGGCCGTGGGACACGCTTGTCCTTCTTTTCGGCAGCTGGCTATGTTGAGCCGCAACATGCCCAAGACTTGGTAGAGTGGATGACCAAGCCGTCCTCATACTCCTCATCCTCTCTCACCCAGGCTCAGGGTACTTTGTCTGGCAAAGCAGCTGCCAAAGCGGCCTCTTCCCTCAGGTCAATGGCATCAGTCATTCCTTCCCTAGCCCCACCATGTCCTCCTGAGGAGTCCCCCGAACTGTTTGATCACAGTGTTGGGTACATGCTCCAGGAGGATGCCCAGTGTTTTGAAGGCTCCGATGATGGAACCCAGCTAGAGGAAGGCAGTAACGTGAGCTCAGAGAGAGGGGGTAGTAACGTGAGCCCAGAGAGAGGGGGTGCCCAACAAGGACAGCTATCTGGCAGTCATGTACCCCCAGCTGCAGCATACTGCCAGATTTGCTCCAGTGATGAGGAGGGAGGGGATGATGAGGTCACTGAGTCCACATGGGTGCCTGATAGGAGAGAGGAGGAGGAGGAGGCACATCTCCAATGAGGCAGGATGCCCTCCAGGGGCCAGCTAAAGGGCAGCACACCGACTGCATCACACCGCAGAGCTCCGCATGTGCAGGGCGCTGCTGTCTCTGCACGTTATTCCAAAAGTTCTTTGGTGTGGGACTTTTTTCAGACGTGTGCAGCAGATTGCCCCGTTGCCATTTGCAACATATGTCTAAAGCGTATCTCGTGTGGCCAAAACATCAGCCGATTGGGCACCACGTGCTTGACCAGACATATGTCGACCTGCCATACAGTTTGTTGGTGTCAGTGAAACATTATAAAGAAGCACAGCATACTTCCTTTTGAACACTAGATGGCAGCAACGTCGACAGTGGAAGCTGTCAGCTGCACACATCACATGACTTCCTGGCTGCCTATGAAAGACAGCCTGTATCCATGTTTAAGTTGCTGGTTTATCTTTTAGCTTCCCTAGTTCCTGCTTGTGTTTCCTGCCTTGATACTACCGTTGTGACCCGGATTGACCCTGACCTGCTCCGATCTCTTCCAGCACCTGACCCTTGGCTTGTCTTTTGTACCTCTGCTACCTTTCTCCAGTGTTTGACCCTCGGCCTGCTTACGGATTACTCTACCAGTCTCCTGTGCTTGACCTCCAGCCTACCTACGGACTTTGCTATTTTCTCCTGTGCTCATACCCCTGGCCAGATTACGGACTTGCTGTGTATCTTCAGTGTCTACTAGTACTGCACAGCTTCCAGCTCCACGTCATCCGCACGCAGACCTACCAGCCTGCCGGTACCTTGTGCCTCTTTGTGCCCTTCACCCTCTGTTCCACCACCAGGGGTGGAGTGCACTTAGTCGCAAGGGAGAACCGCTCTCAGCATCTCGGCCTCGGTGAGTACCCTCGTGACAGTATAAACCAGCCAAAATGTCCGAGGCCGACAGAGCGTGTTCTCCTCTTGAGGCCCTGTGTCAGCAGGTCACAGCCATTACGCAGGCAGTCCAGAAGTTGCAGGAGGGTTATATCCAGATGGATGGACGTCTTCAGTACCTATCCAGGTCGCCCGCTTCAGCCACCACAGCTTCAGCAGTTTCTCCTGGGACCTCCTCTTCTCAAGCTCAGTCCAACCCTGCTGTCATTATGGCCGTTCCTGAACCACGGGTTCCTATTCCTGAGCGATTTTCGGGCAACCGAAAGAAATTCAGAGCTTTCAAGAACGCCTGCTCCCTATACTTGGCCCTCCAACCCAGGACTTTTTCTTCTGAAGTTGTCAAGGTGGGGTTCATTATCTCCTTATTATCTGAGGAACCACAAGCCTGGGCCCATGGTCTCATGGAGCAGAGAAGCCCCATATTGAACTTAATAGACACTTTCTTTGAATCCATGGCTCAACTGTATAATGACCCTCAGCGTACAGCCACGGCAGAATCCGCCTTACATGCCCTGACCCAAGGAAAGAGACCAGTGGAGGACTATACGGTTGATTTCCGTAAATGGTCAGCTGATACAGGATGGAACGAGGCTGCCCTCAAATATCAGTACCGCCAGGGTCTCTCCGAGGCCCTTAAAGACGAACTGGCCCGGGTTGAGACCCCTACTACTTTGGAAGCTTTAATTCAATTGACCATTAAATTGGACAGACGCATGCGGGAGCGGCGCTCCGAGCGTTTCCAGTCCACCCGACCTACCTCCGTTCCTGGCTCCTCCTGTTGTTTCTGCTCCTGAGAGTGAACCCATGCAGCTAGGTTTGGTCCGAGCTCCACTCACCCCCGATGAAAGACAGCGGAGACGCCACGCCAACCTGTGCCTGTATTGCGGCGAAGCGGGACATTACTTACGTAACTGCCCCGTGAGACCCAGTAAGTCACGCAACCATTATGCTATGAACTATCAAGTTGCTGGTCCTACTCAAACTCATGTTACCCTTCCTGTCTCTCTACGGGTAGCGGGAGAGGTAATTCGGCTACTGGCCATAGTCGATTCGGGCGCCTGCAGCTGCTTCCTTGATGCATCATTGGCTCAGAAACTACATGTTCCTCTCCTCAACAAGAGACAGAATCTCCTGGTTCGCTTAGCCGATGGGTCCTTACCCTGCTCAGGACCTGTTACACAAGAAACTGTTCCCATTCTCACTGTCACAGACTCAGGCCACCAGGAGCACTTATGTTTTGATATTATCTGCTCCCCCATGTTCCCTGTCATCTTGGGACTTCCATGGTTACAAGCCCATGATCCTCAAATTAGCTGGCTTAATAAAGAGATTTCCTTCTCTTCTGCCTACTGCTCCCAGCATTGTTTTGTTCCAACTCCTGCCTCATGCCTAACTGTTCAACCAGTACCTGACCATCTCCAGCATGTCCCTCCCGTTTACCTCGAATTCAAAGACATTTTTGATAAAAAGAAAGCAGATTGTTTGCCACCTCATCGGTCTTACGACTGTCCCATTGACCTCCTACCTGGCTCAGAAATCCCTTTCGGTCGCATATTTCCATTGTCCGAGACCGAGTTGGAAGCTCTTCGGGTATACATAGACGAGAATCTTGAAAAAGGCTTCATCCGTCCGTCCTCTTCACCGGCTGGAGCAGGTATCTTCTTCGTCGAAAAGAAAGACGGCTCCCTAAGACCTTGCATAGACTACAGGGAGCTCAATAAAATAACTATAAAGAACCGGTACCCGCTCCCACTTATCCCAGAACTGTTTCAGCGGTTTCGTACTGCCCGCATCTTCTCCAAATTAGACTTACGGGGTGCCTACAATCTTATCCGGATTCGTGCTGGTGATGAGTGGAAGACCGCCTTCAGGTCCAGGTTCGGTCACTTTGAATACTTGGTGATGCCGTTTGGGCTATGCAATGCCCCGGCAACCTTTCAACATCTGGTGAACGATGTCTTTCGTGAATATCTCGACAACTTTGTAATTGTCTACTTGGACGATATCCTTATTTTTTCTGCCACCATTGAACTTCACCAAACTCACGTAAAAAAGGTTCTCACAATTCTCAGAAACCACGGACTTTACCTTAAAGCTGAGAAATGTGAGTTCGAGAAAACTGTTGTCCAGTTCCTGGGGTTCATTATTTCCACCGAAGGGGTTGCTATGGACCCACAGAAAGTTAAAGCTATCCAGGAGTGGCCGGCCCCTACTGATAAAAAAGGGGTGCAAAGGTTCATAGGCTTCGCCAACTTCTATCGGAGGTTCATTAAGGGATTTTCATCCATCATCTCTCCCATCACTCAGTTGACCCGTCAGCAAAATCGCTTTCAATGGTCCCAGGAAACCCAGGAAGCCTTCGACAAGTTAAAACTCAGATTCATCTCGGCACCAATTTTACAGCATCCTAATCCGGCTTTGCCCTTCGTGCTGGAAGTTGACGCCTCAGAGACTGCTATAGGAGCTATTTTGTCCCAAAGACAGGGTCCCAAGGCTCTCCCTTACCCAGTGGCTTTTGCATCCCGGAAGCTAAGTTCCCCTGAAAGAAATTACGACGTCGGTGACCGGGAATTGCTAGCCATTAAATTTGCCTTGGAGGAATGGAGATATCTTCTGGAAGGTGCGTCCCATGCTATCATGATTTTCACAGACCATAAAAACCTGGAGTACCTCCGGACTGCCAAACGCCTCAGACCACGACAAGCCCGATGGGCGCTCTTTTTCTCGAGGTTTAATTTTCATATCACCTTCCGACCTGGTTCCAAGAATGGTAAAGCGGACGCACTCTCCCGGATGTTTCCCGAATTTCCTCAGACAACTGAACCTGACACCATCCTTTCGCCACAGAATTTTCTTCTCCTTGCTCAGCCCGATCTAAGAACTGCCATTGAACAGGCCTCTAGCCACTGTACCGACCCAGAGATATCTTCTCTAGAGAAACGGGGCAATCTGTTCTGGGCTCAAAATAATTTTTTTGTCCCCCTGGAAGTAAGATCCTTGATCTTTAAGACATTTCACAATCACAAGCTTGCAGGTCACTTCGGAGTACAAAAAACCTCCGAACTGGTCTCTCGCTCTTTTTGGTGGCCAGGTTGGAGACGAGACTGTGAGAGCTATGTTTCTTCATGTATTTCTTGCCAGCGGAACAAGGGGGCAAGGGCCAAATCCTGGGGCCTACTGAGACCTTTACCTATCCCGGAAAGACCATGGAAGGAGGTCTCTATGGACTTTATCGTGGACCTGCCCCCCTCTGAAGGCTTTACCACTATTTTTGTCATTGTTGACCGCCTCTCAAAGATGGTACATTTTCTACCTATGATTGGTACCCCCTCTGCCTTAGACACTGCCAACACATTCATTAAGGAAGTGGTGAGACTCCACGGGGTACCTGATAATATTGTCTCCGACAGAGGCGCACAATTCACCTCAAAATTTTGGAAGGAACTCTGTAAGTCATTAGAAATCAAGGTTTGTCTCTCTTCAGCTTACCACCCCCAGAGTAATGGCCAAACAGAGAGAACAAACCAAACTCTAGAACAATATCTTTGTTGTTTCTGTTCTTGCTCCCAGGACGATTGGTCTTCTTTATTACCCTATGCGGAATTTGCCTACAATAATTCCATACACTCAGCCACCAACCAGATTCCTTTTTGGTCCAACTGTGGTTTTCATCCTTCCTTCCTCCCTAAAACCATCCCGGAAATCTCAGTACCCGCAGTACAAGATCGGATAACTTCTATTCAATCCAACTTCCAAAGGATCCAGGAAACCATGCAAAAAGCTCAGGATAGTTATAAAAAACATTTTGACCGAGGAAGAAAAGCTAACCCAGCTTTCAAAGTAGGAGATGAGGTTTGGCTATCCGCCATCAACCTTAGACTCCCTTGCCCGTCACGAAAATTAGGACCAAAGTTCATCGGCCCTTTCAAGATTAAAAGAATGGTAAATCCTGTGGCTTTTGAGTTGACCCTTCCTGATTCTTACAGGATACATCCCGTGTTTCATGCCTCCCTGCTAAAACCAGTGGTCCCTAGTCCTTTTTTGGGAAGAGAAGAGCCTCCTCCTCCTCCAGTTGAGATTGATGGAGAGAACGAATTTGAGGTGGAAGCTATAATAAACTGTAGGAAGAGGGGTAGGCAACTTCAATACCTAATTAAGTGGAAGGGGTACCCGCCTGAAAATAATTCTTGGGAACCCTCAAGGAACATACACGCCCCTCGCTTGATCCAAACTTTTCAGTTGGAACACCCAGAATTAATGTCTAGTTTGGGCATCCAGAGGCCGCTCCTCGGGGGGGCACTGTCAGTGAAACATTATAAAGAAGCACAGCATACTTCCTTTTGAACACTAGATGGCAGCAACGTCGACAGTGGAAGCTGTCAGCTGCACACATCACATGACTTCCTGGCTGCCTATAAAAGACAGCCTGTATCCATGTTTAAGTTGCTGGTTTATCTTTCAGCTTCCCTAGTTCCTGCTTGTGTTTCCTGCCTTGATACTACCGTTGTGACCCGGATTGACCCTGACCTGCTCCGATCTCTTCCAGCACCTGACCCTTGGCTTGTCTTTTGTACCTCTGCTACCTTTCTCCAGTGTTTGACCCTCGGCCTGCTTACGGATTACTCTACCAGTCTCCTGTGCTTGACCTCCAGCCTGCCTACGGACTTTGCTATTTTCTCCTGTGCTCATACCCCTGGCCAGATTACGGACTTGCTGTGTATCTTCAGTGTCTACTAGTACTGCACAGCTTCCAGCTCCACGTCATCCGCACGCAGACCTACCAGCCTGCCGGTACCTCGTGCCTCTTTGTGCCCTTCACCCTCTGTTCCACCACCAGGGGTGGAGTGCGCTTAGTCGCAAGGGAGAACCGCTCTTAGCATCTCGGCCTCGGTGAGTACCATCGTGACAGTTGGCAAACCTACCTAAAAGACCCACACCAAAGAACAAAGCGGACCTCTCCTTGCTCCTCATCAGCTGGGATCTAGAAACCCCACTATACCTTCAGTCCTCTCTGAAACCTGCACTGAGAGGAATGAAGGTGTAGAATTAGGTGTGTCACAGCCAAGTACTTGAGGGCAATCTGCTATCGGTACACCGACGTCTGATTGTACCAGGCAAATTTCCCTTCCCCAGCTGCTGCACCACCGAAAGAAGTTCATTCCCAGCCATCCACATGCCCAGCGGTTGAATGCTAGCTTGGCTAAATTGCTAGCACTTCAACTGCTGCCTTTTCAGTTGGTAGACTCTGCCCCTTCCGTGAGTTTGTGGAATGTGCGGTTCCTCAGTGGCAGGTTCCCAAACGCCACTTTTTCTCACGGAAGGCGATTCCAGCTCTCTACCGGCATGTGGAAGGCAATGTCTTGGCCTCGCTGGACAGGGCAGTCAGTGGTAAGGTGCATATTACCGCTGACTCATGGTCCAGCAGGCATGGACAGGGACGTTACCTATCTTTCAAGGCGCATTGGGTGACTCTGCTGGCAGCTGGGAAGGATGCAGGACAAGGTGCAGTAGTGTTGGAGGTTGTTCCACCACCACGCCTCCAAAATGTTACTACTGGTGATTCTGACACACCTCTCTCCTCCACCCCCTCCTCTTCTTCTTCCTCCATGGCCTCTACCTGTGCTTTGTCCTCGGAACCAGTGGTGCTCTGTAGGAGTTCAAGAGGCTGGTGTGCTTGGGGGACAGGAGCCACACTGGGGCAGAGATTCTGTCAGCTCTGCAGGGGCAGGCTCAGAGGTGGTTGACGCCATGCCAGCTTAAGCCAGGAAAGGTGATTTGCGACAATGGTATCAACCTCCTCTCCGCCCTCCGACAGGGACAAGTGACCCATGTGCCCTGTGTGGCTCACGTCCTTAACTTGGTGGTGCAGCGGTTCTTGGGCAGGTACCCGGGCTTACAGGAGGTCCTGAAGCAGGCCAGGAAACTCTGTGGGCATTTCCGCCGGTCATATAATGCCAGTGCTCGGTTTGCTGAGCTGCAAAAGGATTACAATCTGCCCAAGAACCGCCTAATCTGTGAAATGCCCACCAGGTGGAACTCTACGTTGGCCAGGCTGCAGCGGCTGTACACGCAGCAGAGGGCCATCAATGAATATCTGTTGCAATATGGCACCAGGACAGGGTCAGGGGAGCTTGGATTTTTTTCCCCACGCCAGTGGGCCATGATCAGGGATGCATGCCCTGTCCTGGCACCATTTTGAGGAGGCCACGAGGATTGTGAGCAGTGACAGTGCATGCATCAGTGACACTGTCCCTCTTGTCCACCTGTTGGAGCACATGCTGCGTGGAATAATGGACAGGGCACTTGAGGCAGAACATAGGCAGGAAGAGGAGGACTTCCTTACATCTCAAGGCCCCCTTTATCCAGACAGTGTTCCTGCTGGCCCGGCTATCACACAGGAAGAGGACGAGGAGGAGCAGGAGGAGGAGGATGATTGTGTCAGCATGGAGATGGAGACTAGCACTCAGCATCAGCAGCAGTCTTCAAGGGATCAATTACAGTGCCAAGACACCCGTGGACTTGTACATGTCATCCTCAGTGACCCAGAGGACTCTGCACTGAATGCCTCAGCAAACCTACACTGCATGGCCTCCCTGATCCTGCAAAGCCTGCGTAAGGATCCTCGTATTCGTGCGATCAAGGAGAGGGATCATTACTGGCTGGCAACCCTCCTTGATCCATGTTACAAGGGTAAGGTTGCGGACCTTATCTTGCCGTCGCAGAGGGAGCAGAGGATGAAGCTTCTTCGGGAGGCCTTGCAGAAAGGTCTGTGCAACACGTTCCCAGAGACTGGGAGGTTACAAATTCCTGGTCCTGGACAACGTGTTGCTGAGGCTTCGGTCAGTCAAAGAAGGAGCGGTGGAGAAGGTGGCCGTCTGACCGATGCGTTCAGAATTTTTTTTAGTACGCAGCCCCAAGGTATGATCGGTTCCAGCAACCATCGCCAGCGTCTGGTTTACATGGTGCAGGGGCAAGATCAGACTTGGACACCTTTCCCACCGAAAATCCTCTGGGTTACAGGGTCTTGAGGATGGATCACTGGGCAGAGCTTGCACAGTATGCAATTGAGCTACTGGCCTGTCCTGCATCCAGCGTTCTTTCGGAACGCACATTCAGTGCTGCTGGAGGCTTTGTAACTGATCACAGGGACTCGGTCGATCGACTGACTTTCATAAAAATAGGATTTTTATAACAGCTTACCTGTAAAATCCTTTTCTTGGAGTACATGACGGGACACAGAGCGACATAGTCATTACTAATGGGTTATATAGATACCGTCAGGTGCTGGCACTGGCAACTTCCAAAACCGGAAGTACCCTCCCCTATATAAGCCCCTCCCATCCGGGAGCACCTCAGTTTTGTAGCAAAGCAATAAGTGTCCCCAAAGAGGGGCGGGAGCTCTGTGTCCCGTGATGTACTCCAAGAAAAGGATTTTACAGGTAAGCTGTTATAAAAATCCTATTTTCTTTCTCGTACATCACGGGACACAGAGCGGCATAGTCATTACTATGTGGGATGTCCTAAAGCAATGCCCAATGAGGGGGGGGGGTACACCATACATAAGCTGAGCGCTATCAGACATGAGGATCTTTTGCGGCCTGCAACACACTGCGCCCAAAGGTGACATCCTCCTGACTTCTAACGTCCACCTGGTAGAACCTAGTAAACGTGTGTACTGAAGACCATGTTGCGGCCTTACAGATTTGAGCCAGGGAGGCCTGGTGATGCACTGCCCATGAAGTTCCAACTGCTCTCGTGGAGTGCGCCCTAGCTTTGAACGGAGGCAGTCTACTTCTCAAGCCATAGGCTTGCATTATGACCTGTCGAATCCACTTGGCTAAGTAGATTTTGACGCTGCCTGACCCCTTCTGGGGCCTTCCGGCAGAATAAACAAAGTATCCGTTCTGCGAATCTGAGCAGTGGCTTTTAGATAAGCTTTAACTGCTCTTACTACATCCAAAGAATGCAATAACTTTTCCTCTACCGAAGTAGGTTTGGGGAAAAAAGAAGGAAGAACAACGTCTTGGTTCAAATGAAACCTCGATACCACCTTAGGAAGAAAGGCTGGATGAGGGCGTAACATTACTCTATCCTTATGGATAACCAGATATGGCTCCTTACAGGACATAGCTGCTAATTCCGACACTCTTTTAGCCGAATAAATGGCTACTAGAAAAATCAATTTCCTGGTGAGAAGAACCAAAGAAATATGCTGTAATGGTTCAAATGGTTGTTTCTGTAGAACCGACAGAACCAAGTTTAGATCCCATGGACATATGGGGATATTAACCGGAGGACTAATACGCATCACTCCTTGTATAAAGGCTTTGACTAGTGAATGCGAAGCCAAGGGCCTTTGAAAAAATATTGACAAGGCCGAAATCTGACCCTTGATAGTACTCAAGGCAAGCTTCCTATCTACAGCCCATTGTAGGAAGTCCAGAATCCTACCTATTACGTTTTTACGTGGATGCCATTTCTTGGCCTCACACCAGGCGATGTACGCCTTCCAGATTCTATAGTAGATCTGCCTGGATACCGGCTTCCTGGCATTGATCATGGTAGATACCACAGAATTAGAGAGCTCTCTTTTTTAGAATGTGGGCTTCAATAGCCAGGCTGTCAAACCTAGGGCTGGTAAGGAAGGGTGGTATATCGGTCCTTGCGAAAGCAGGTCCGGACGGCGTGGGAGAGTCCTAGGACTCCCCACTGACATTTTACAATCTCCGCGTACCACGCTCTTCGGGGCCACGCTGGAGCCACCAGAATCACTGGTTTCTTTTCTACCCTGATTCTGCGGAATAATCGAGGTAACCATTGTGGCGGTGTGAATGCATATATCAGCTTGAACTGATCCCAAGGGAACACTAGGGCATCCGAGCCGCAAGCTAGGGGATCCCTTGTCCGAGAGACAAACCTGTCCACCTTTGCGTTGAATCTGGATGCTAGAAGATCTACATCCGATGTGCCCCACCGCTGACATATTGTCCAGAAAACCTCGGGGTGAAGGGACCCTTCCTCTGGGCATAATTGCTGGCGACTTAGAAAGTCCGCCTTCCAATTCTCCACTCCTGGAATGAATACCGCAGATATGGCTGGGACATATCTTTCTGCCCATTTCAGGATGTAATTTACTTCCCTCTGGGCTGCACGACTCCTGGTGCCCCCCTGATGATTGATATATGCCACTACTGTGGCATTGTCTGATTGAATTCTGACAGGGGACCCTTGGAGTTTGGATGTCCATGCTACTAGGGCATACCGGGCTGCTCGTATCTCTAAGAGATTGATGGGCAGGGCCTTTTCTGCATCCGACCATCTGCCCTGGAGAGACTATTGCTCCAGTACTGCTCCCCAGCCTATAAGGCTGGCATCTGTAGTGACCACCTTCCAAGAAATCAGACTGAAGGATTTCCCTTTTTCCAGATTCTGGGGAACCAACCACTAACGGAGGCTCTTGCGAACGGAAGGGGACAAGGACATTGTAAGTCTAGGGCCTGAACTTTTTTGTTCCAGGCTGACAGTATGGCCCCTTGCAAATTCCTTGAATGGAATTGACCGTAGGGTACTGCTTCGAATGATGCCACCATTTTTCCCAGCAGCCTTATGCACAGGCGTATGGACGGCTGTCTTTTTTGTACCCACTAAGTGGATCAAATCTTTCAAAGACAACACCTTTCCTCGAGGCAAGAATATTTTTCTCTGGCCTGAATCCAACCTTAGCCCCAAGTATTCCAGACTTTTGACTGGTTTTTAGGGCTGACTTGTCTTGGTTGATAATCCAACCGTGAGATTCCAGATACTTGATTGTCTTGTGAACGACCACGTCTAGTTTTTTTCACTGAGTGGTCTATCAGCAACAAGTCATCTAGATATGCCATTATCATTACACCTTGTGTTCTTAGATTGGCCAATAAAGGGCCAGAATTTTTGTAAACACTCGTGGTGCTGTGGCCAAACCGAAGGGTAAGGCTCTGAACTGAAAATGGCGCCCTTCTACTGCAAAGCGTAGAAACTTTTGGTAGACTGGAAAGATGGGAATGTGCAAATAAGCATCTTTGATGTCGATCGCGGCTAACCAATCCTCCCCTTGTAGGGCAGTGGCCACCGATCGGATCGACTTCATCGGAAAGTCCTGATATACAGGAATTCGTATAGCCCTTTTAGAATTAATATGGGCCTCCCGTCCGCGTTTGCTTCGGGACTGTAAAGAGGTTTGAGTAAAACCCGAACCCTCATTCTTCCAGGGGAACCTCCATAATTACTCCTTGGAGCAATAGTTGTTCTAGTGCCAACAGGAGGGACTCTCTCTTCCGGGGATCCCTTGGCACGTTTGACCTCAAAAAATGGGAAGGAGGAGAGTCTCTTAACTCCAATCTGTATCCCAAACATACTGCGGAGAGCACCTATCTGTCTTGATCGTGTCCCGCCAGGTCTCTTGTGAACAACTGGAGTCCTCCCCCCACCCGACTGAGTGGGGGCAACCCTTCAATGAATTTAACTTTGGGGGAGGTTTTGTACCTCCCCTGACCCAGGGTTTCTCATTACCCTGCTATTGTCCCTGTTTTTTACCCCCGGGAATTGACCGAGGAGGCCGTCGGAACTGTTACACAGCCGATGCCCCAGGGACTGGAGAAGCAGGCCTCTTAAAGAGGGACCTCTAACTCTGTTTTTAACCGGCAAGAGCGTATTTTTACCGCTGGAAATTTTCTGGATATATTTGTCCAGGTTTTCCCTGAATAAGCGTTCACCATGAAATGGGACGCTAACCAGCCATTCCTTACAGGGAGCTTCAGCAGACCAGTTTTTGAGCCATAGAAGCCTACGCATATGTACTATAGACAGCGTAAGGCGGGAGGCCTGATGGACAGAATCCTTTATGGCGTCAACCGCAAAGCCTAAGGCTCTAGGTAGATCAGCTAGGGCAAGGCCTGCTGATCTGTCAAGTCCCTCAAGACCTGTTTTAACTGATCCTTCACTGCTTAGCAGACCCCAATAGCTGCTACTGCTGGTTGTGTCACCAAGCTTGCTGTAGAAAGAAGCAGACTTTCATAAGGACTTCAATATTTTATCTATTGGGTTCTTGAACATTTGGACATTATCCACTGGACATGTCAGTGATTTATACATACAAGAGATGGCTGCGTCCACTGTAGGGACCTTCCATTTTTTTTTTTTTGATGAACTTATCCCCATGGGATAGACCACCGGAAATCTCTTGGGGGAATAAATATTTTCTCAGGACGTTCCCAATCCTGGTAAATAAGCCCTTTCAGTAAAGGGTGAAGTGGAAAAGAACAGACAGTCTGGGGGCTTCTAGCGACCCCAACGAGGATACAGTAGTGGTTGATGGTTCCGCAAGGTGCATTTTTAAATGCCGATCGGACCATGTTAGTCAGAGACTGAACCCATAATCTTTCAGCCTGAGCTGCTGAGAAAGGTTCCTCCACTGTTGATTCCTCTATAACAGAATCAACCTCATCCTGATCCCCTTCAGGCAGGTCGATCCCTGTATGGGACTGTTGCTCTGCTAACAGGCACTCTGAAGGAGGAGACGGAGATCTGCGTGCTTTCCCTGACAGGGAGGCAGCGATCAATGTTGACAATCTCTCTCTAATCCTCCCAGAGCTGAGGAAAAAACCTCCTCTGTTACATACACAGGATCAGGTGAACTGAGGACAGCCACAGTACCAAGTACCCCTGCGGGGTCTCTACGGTCACTTACCTCTGAACTTCAGGGGAGACTGGTGCAGCAGAAGCATGCCCAAGATCCTCAGAGCCCGATGAGACCCCCTTCGCTTCCTGGAAGATTCAGTTCCGGAGCTTCTGGACGGCATATTCCTAAGCCTAAAGCTGAGGTATTCCAGCCGTAATACACCACTTTTACTGAGAATAGTCTAGCACAATTGCTGCTATATCACAGTTGGTGTCTACTAAAGTGCCTTTCTAGGGGATGCCTGCATCAACCGCCTCTGTGTGCCTTTATCTGTTGCTAGCTCTGTCTGTGCATTCAATAGCCAGCTATAATGTGCTTTAAAACACGCTGGACGCCCGCACATGCGCAGTAGCGCCGCGGCGCACACCTGAGCGTCATCCACCCGCTCCGCCCCTTTTTTCAGATCGCCTCTATGAATAGAGGCGCGTGCACGCGCACGCGCGCGGGCACGTGCGCCTTCGGCGCCTTTTTTTAAAAACAATAAGGAGCTAGATGGGAGCCAGGGCCCCCTTTGCCGCAGGGCCCGGGGATGGATGAGCGCAGCAACAGGGCAGAGGAGACAGCTTCCCAGCAGAGAACATACCAACTGCCTGGATTTGATTCTGGAAGAAAAAAATCCACATTACAAGAAAAAGAACCATAGCGGCCTCTAGTGTCTAACACAGGTACCGCGGTCTTACATTTTTTTTTTTTTTCTTGCCTACTATTAAAATTTTTACATTTTCTCAGTAGTAACAGGCATACACAGAATATTAGCGGGAATACCTTAGGTAACAGGCAGAAAGACAAAATAGGCTTGGGGGTCCCTCAATAGAACCAAGTTCCCGAGGGCCCCAACTTACCTTTTCCTCGCCGCAGGACTCTGTTTGGTCCACAGAAGCCCAAACTTCACCTATCACGGCAGGCATTGTAATCAAACCTTCAGGGACCGGGTTCCCAAGGATTCCACTCCCCT
This sequence comes from Rana muscosa, assembly GCA_029206835.1. Taxonomy (NCBI): domain Eukaryota; kingdom Metazoa; phylum Chordata; class Amphibia; order Anura; family Ranidae; genus Rana; species Rana muscosa. Next base: position 16,550,142 of record CM055121.1, on the reverse strand, counting down.
GGACCTGTATAGCACCCTGCACAGAAAACATCTTGGTCGTGGGTATGACCAGAGCTCTGGATCCCAGGGTCCAGCCCTCCTAAGAGAGGCATTACAGGCAAAACCTTGCTCTTCTCTGCAAGGCCCGGGTACCGACCGTTTAGCTATGAAGCTTTTTTGGTCGGATCCGGAATAGCTTACTGAGGCCCAAAAGAACCTGTACGCAAGCTCAGTGAAAACACATGTTTCTTCTTGGCCAACACCTTAGACACTGGCAAAAAACTGAGGTGCTCCCGGATGGGAGGGGCTTATATAGGGGAGGGTACTTCCGGTTTTGGAAGTTGCCAGTGCCAGCACCTGACGGTATCTATATAACCCATTAGTAATGACTATGTCGCTCTGTGTCCCGTGATGTACGAGAAAGAAAATGAATCAGTCTTGGATCACCACCAGCTACCAAGCACCGGATGCTGATGTAACTGAATAATTTTTTGGGAAATGTCAGATCCCTTCAAGACTGCCTATGCTGATGCTGAGTGACTATCCTGTTATGCTGAGTGACTATCCTCTTCCTCCTCAATGATCATGCTGATAGCTTGTAAGAACATTTTTGGTTCTGGGCACTGCCACCAGTGGCTAAGGCCCAGGGGCGTGTATTTACAATTTTTGATGCAATGCTTTGCAGCAGGGCTCATTGCTGCACTCCAACTACAGTATCTGTGAGGGGTTGCAGTGTTGTGGCACCAGCACCAGTGCCTAAGGCCCAATTTTTCTGCCCCTGTTTAACAGGGGCGTGTAATTACAGTTTTTGATGCAATACTTTGCAGCAGGGCTCATTGCTGCGCTCCAAGTACAGTATATGTGAGGGGTTGCAGTGTTGTGGCACCAGTGCCTAAGGCCCAATTTTTATGCCCCTGTTCAACAGGGGTATGTAATTACAATTCTTGATCTAATAATTCACAGCAGGGCCCATTCCTGCGCCCACCAATAGTAACTGTGAGGGCTTACAGTGTTGTGGCAACACCACCACCACCAAATGCCCAATTTTTCTGCCCCTGTTCAACAGGGGAATGTAATTACAATTCTTGATCTAATATTTCACAGCTGGGCCCATTACTGCGCCCACCAAGAGTAACTGTGAGGACTTACAATGTTGTGGCACCAGCACTACCACCACAGGCCCAATTTTTCCTACCACTGTTCAACAATGACATGTAATTATAATTCTTGATATAAAAGTTCACAGCAGGGCGTTCCAGCGCCCACTAAGGGTAACTGTGAGGGCTTACAGTGTTGTGGCAACACCAACACCTAAGGGCCAAATTTCTGCAGAGTATATACGGCAGGCCCCTACTTTCAAACATCCAACTTACAAACGACTCCTACTTGCAAACGGAAGGAGAAAACAGGAAATGAGAGGAAATCTACCCCTAGGAAGGGAAATTCTCTCCTGGGAAAAAAGTGTCTCCTCTCCACTGATGCTTTATCAATAAAAAAAACAAATTTTCAAAAAACATTTGTTATTGGGACGGAAAGTGAGGTGAAATGTTCTGAACAGGTGCACAGGCAGCAAAACAAATGTTGCAGGGGTGATAACCCTTCCTTATGTTTTCCAAAAAGCTTAAAAAATTTTTTTTTGGCTGGAGCTACACTTAAAAAATGTAACTGTTCCAAATTACAAACAGATTCTACTTAAGAACAAACCTACAGTCGCTCTCTTGTTTGCACCGCCTGTATACTGCTGTTCAGAGTATATAGGGCCTTTTTTAATTTGGGTGCGGGGTTCCCCTTAATATCCATAAAAGACCCAATGGGGCTGGTAGTGGGCTGGGGGGGTACCCATGCCATCCCAGAAACCTGTTCTGCCATAATCCAAGTCCTGCAGGAGGACTATATTAAGGTAAGTTTTGTCCATTAACCTCACTTTCTATGTATTTAATGCTTGCTAATGTATAGTATTTTTTTCAACAGTCCCTAATTACCATGATTGTAATATGATGTGAATGTCCCCTTTGTCCACATGCATGTTGTAAGCTTTTAATGCTCCTTTTTAGGCCTATATGCATATTTCCAATAACCAACCTCTCCGGCATTCTATCCTGGGCCCAAACACACCTAGCCTAGTAACTTCCCAATGTTTTTCGTCAGCTCCATTGTAGTGCTCCAACTCATCTGGAACCTCCCCCCCATAAAATAATTTAATTGGTCCATCAGAGGGGGTGAGGAATCTGATTAGTGGTAATTTTTTTTGCTCTTATTAAAATAATTTTTCTTGTTTGACTCCACAGTTCCCTTCTACGCCACAGGAATGGCAGAATGTGGCATCGGAGTTTTCACAGCGTTGGAACTTTCCTAACTGTGGAGGAGCCATTGATTGAAAAATGGACGGATGTCTGACGTGGAGTTTTTGCCCAGACAGAGTTCGCCCGGCGGCTACAATCAGATGACCTGGCATTGCCACCTGCGGCAGAGAATGAAGAGGGACTAGCCTTTGTTTTCATAGGAGATGAGGCATTTGCGCACGGTCCACATCTGATGAGGCCTTTTCCCCAAAGGACCCTCACCCCTGAGAGGAGGGTGTTTAATTTCAGGCTGGCCAGAGCCAGAAGGGTGGTTGAAAATGCCTTTGGCATCATGGCCAGCAATTTCCACCTCTTTCAGACCTCAATAAATCTGGCGGAGTACAAGTGGAATCACATTGTAATGTGCTGTTGCATCCTTCATAATTTTTTTAAAAAAACTCTCCAAATAATTTTTCTTCTGTTGGGCCTGAGGCCACACGATATTCAGATTTTGCATTGCCAGCCCAGGAAGCTGGCCCTACAGGCTTGGCCCCCCAAAGCGGCCGTGATGTGCGGCAACAGTATTTGGAGTATTTAATGGGTAGGGGGGCCACTGCAATGCCTGATGACATTTGAATGTTTGCTTTTAATAAAAATATACTTTATAATGAAAACATCTTGTTTTTATTTTCTTTGGGTTGATTTTATCTTTCTCCTAGATTATCCTAGTGCACTTGTAGTGCCATGTGTATTTTTCTTTAGTAAATAACCATCATTGTCAGTGTAAACACCCCCAATTTTTTATTTTTTAGGCAACATTGATATAAGAAGCCACACATTGTTGAGTATGTAGCGGGGTCCTCAATTTAGGGGTAGTGTTTGAGTGGTAGTTATGCTCAAACACCTACATTGTTAGAACATTATCAACCATTTTTGTCTGCAGGAAGAGTATCGGTGTGCTGTTCCCTGTGGCCTGCAGGTAGCGCTGCCATGGTGGGCCAGGGTTGAGCCACTGATACGGTGCTGTGCCTTGTGTGTCCCCTCTCGGCAACCATACAGTGGGAGTAGTCGGCCTGCTGTGTATGCTGGGAGAGGATATAAAAGGGGCATAGGCTGCCTGTTCAGGGTTTCGATCGTCGGGAGTCCTACTCCCAGGGAGTGTGTGTTCCTGTCCGCCCTGGGCACCTTTGGCCCAGGGGCGGTGGTCGGTGAATCAGTCCAAGGCACCTTTAGCCCTGGGGCTGCAACTAAAGGCCTTGGGCCCAGCACCTTCGGCTGGGGCCCATTAAGGATCAAGGAATCTCAGGGTGCCGCCTTGCGAGGGGACCCGCATCTTAGACGAGGAGGCCGGGGGAAGACCGTTCCGAGGGACAGGTGAGAAGTCACAGTGAAGGAAGGGGCCCGGTAACTCTCTGGAGGGATGTCTTCTCCTTACAAAGAGGCCAAGCTTTGAAAACCAAGTTCACCAGGTCTGTGGCAGAGACCAAGTTCACCAGGTCTGTGGCAGAGACCAAGTGCATCAGTTTTGTGTTGTGATTGTGCGGTTAGTTCGAGTACCATTTTGGCTGCTAGTCCCTATCTAGAGAGACTATCCAAACGGGCTAAGTCTGCTTGAGAAGCCAAGCAGTGAAGTGTATTACATTTGTGCCTGGACCTCTCCCACACCTTATGCTGTCCTGTTCTCTCTCCAACATTTCCTATCAGAGACTGTCGTTTAACAGAAATAAACTCTACGTTGGAGTTACAGCTGGTGTGGACATTGAAGTCATTGGGGGAAATAGAGACTTGTCTTATTTGACTATAGAGATAAGAACCATTCTCTGGAGAATCTGGCTGTGGAGACCCATCACAACACCGCTCAACCTCTTTACACAGGAGGGTACGGGCATATAGAGCTGGGTGTGCCCTTTCTTCCTGCGAGGAGCCAAAGCCAAGGAGGAGAGGGTGGTAAGCGCTATAAGTATAAAATATTTTTAATGGTATGATGTCACAGTCCCGGGGAATGATGGGACTGTGACGTGAAACGGGGGCGGGGTCAGCGGTGGCATCATCCGGTGACCATGCCCCATGCCAATAAAAGTGGCACCGCTGCTCGGACAGATCATTGCGGCGGTGGACAGCGACGAGGCAACATCGGGCGAAGAGAAGAGGGAAGAAGGCGACGTAGAAGACCGGCCCCCGCTAGCAAAAGAGCTGGAAGAAGATAGCGGGGGCCCGGCAGAAGGCAGAAAGAACCGGAGATCGTGGAGAAGACGTCGGAGAGCGGGAGAAGAACCGGAGAACAGAACAAGAGACCCCCGAAGTCGGAAGAAGACGGCGAGGAAGCCCGGGACCCCCGCTAGCAAAAGAGCTAGCAGAAGATAGCGGGGGCCAGCAGAAAGACCCCCGAAGTCAGAAGAAGATGGCGAGGAAGCCCGGGACCCCCGCTAGCAAAAGAGCTAGCAGAAGATAGCAGGGGCCCGGCAGAAAGACCCCCGAAGCTGCCCAATAAATTACTTTTCAAACCAGTGTTGTCTTTTTTTATTGACTTATTTTGCCACCAGGTGAATGGGTAGGGGTATGATGTACCCCATACTCATTCACATAGGGTGGGGGGCAGGTATCTGGGGTCCCCCTTATTAAAGGGGGCTCCCGGATTCCAATAAGCCCCCCGCCCGCAGACCCCGACAACCAACGGCCAGGGTTGTCGGGAAGAGGCCCTTGTCCCCATCAACATGGGGGCAGGGTGCTTTGGGGTGGGGAGGGCCGCAGGTCGCCCTCCCTGCCCCGAAGCACCAAACCCCCCATGTTAAAGGGCACGCGGCCTGGTACGGTTCAGGAGGGAGGGGGGCAGCTCTCTCCTTCCCCCCCTTTTCCCCTGCGGCCTGCCAGGTTGAGTGCTCGGATAAAGGGTCTGGTGTGTATTTTTAGGGGACCCTATGCAATTTTTTTTTGTTTTTGGCGCGGGGTTCCCCTTAAAATACATGCCAGACCTGAAGGGCCTGGTATGGATTCCGGGGGGACGCCCACGCCAGTTTTTTTTTCATTTTTTGGGGGGTCCCCTTTGAATCCATACTAGACCCAAGGGCCTGGTATGGACCTGGGGGGGGGGGGACCTCACGCTGTTTTTTTTTATTTATTTATTTTTTTAACCTTTTTTTTTACATTTCCTTTAACAACCAGCTATAAACAGGTAAAACAAAAAAACGCAGCAAAATTGCGGTACTTGCGTTTTGGATGCGGGTCCATTGAATTCTATTACATCCAAAACACTGTTTTTGGCCTGGCAAAAAAAATCTGCAGTTGCGTTTAAAATCGTTTTTCACAAACCAAACCCTCAAAATGCCTTCAGACGCCAAAGATTTCCACGTTTCAGACGCGGTACCGGCGTTTAGCCGCATTTTAGTTTAGAAGCGTTTTTAAAGGTGACCTATTTTTTTACATTGATAAACTCCAAATTTATGGCAAATGATGAAAAACCATAAAATATATATATATATATATATATATATATATATAAAGAAATTGCTTCCATTGCATTGTGGACAATCCACAACTTGGGGCAGCTGACGTGGCAAGTGGACAATCCACAACTTGTGGCAAGTGACACGGTATTATTTACGATTTTAGCTATTTAGTGAGACCAGAGTGATATCAGCAGCTGAGAGCAGCAGTGTAGTTGTCTACACTGCTGCTCTCAGCTGCTGATATCACTCTGGTCTCACTAAATAGCTAAAATCGTAAATAATACTGTTTTTGGAGCTTAGGGCGGCTCCTTATCATATACATGCAAATGTGGTAAAACACGGCATGCAAACGCCACAAAGCGCGCCTTTCTAAACGCCACTTTCAACCTTAGTTCTGAACACTTTGCACCAGCGTCCCGTCTACATGGGGCCTAAAAACGCCTATGCCATTTACAGCTCAAAAACGCCATGGTGGCCATCAGGCCATAGGCTAACATGGAGAGATGTTTTTAAGCTGCAAAAAACGCTCAAACAAGCGGCTTGAAAAACGTCCGTGTGCATGCAGCCTTATATTAACCACTTGCGCACTGCCCAGACCAAGTTTCACATTTCAGCGCTGATGCACTTTTAATGACAATTGCGCGCTCATACAACACTGTAACCCAATAAAAATGTTTTATTTGTTGGCACACAAATAGAGCTTGCTTTTGGTGCTATTTGATCACCTTTGTGTTTTATTTTTATTTTTTTTCGATAAATACAAAAGACCGAGTTTAAAAAAAAAAAATGGATATGTTACCCACTTCAGCACTGGGCCTATTCTGGCACTTCTCTCCTTCATGTAAAAATCATAAATTTATGGCTATAAAATTACTTCAAAACACTAAACATTATATATGTTTTTGGAGCAGACACCCTAGGGAATAAGATGGCGGTCATTGCAAATTTTTATCTCGCTCGGAATTTACGCAATAAATTTTCAAACGCCTTTTGTTTCCTTAAAATATTACAAAACAGTAAAGTTACGGCCAATTTTTTGGTATAATGTGAAAGATGTTGTTATGCTGAGTAAATAGATACCTAACACGTCACGCTTTAAAATTGCCCACACACATGGCATGACACCAAACTTCAGTAATTAAAAATCTCCCTAGGCGATGCTTTAAATTTTTTTACAGGTTACCATTTTGGCATTACAGAGGAGGTCTAGTGCTAGAATTGTTGCACTCGTTCTAACGCACGCAGCAATAACTCACATGTGTGGTTTGAACGGCGTTTACATATGTGGGCGGGACTTACGTGTGTGTTCGCTTCTGAGCGCGAGCTACCGGGGACATGGGCGTTTTTTCTTATTTTTGCTTATTTTTTTTATTTTGTTTTTCTACTTTTTTGTATTTCTTACTCTTTTTTAATTTTTTTTTATTTTTTTGGATCACTTTTATTCCTATTACAAGGAATGTAAACATCCCTTGTAATAGGAATGTGTGTGACAGGTCCTCTTTATGGAGAGATGCGGGGTCAATAAGACCCCGCATCTCTCCTCCAGGCTGGAAAGCATGATATTGGTCCAAAAAAAACACCAATCTCATGCTGACAGCCGAGATCACGGCTTGGTTAACATACGGGAACATGGTGTGATGTCATAACGTCGTGCCCGCGCCTCCGACGGTCATAGAGATGACTGATGACCATCTGGTCACCAGTCATCTCCAAATCGTTCTCCGAGCCCCAGATGGCACGGGAGAGCCCGGAGAAGCACCGGATGGCGGCAAGAGGGGGGGGAACGTCCCCTCCCCCCGCCTATAAGAACGATCAAGCGGCGGAACTGCCACTATGATCATTTTTATTGTGCACAGAATCGCCGGCTGAAAAGAATGATATCTGAATGATGCCTGTCACCGCACAAAGCCAAGGATGTCATTTGACGGTGGGCGGTAGGAAACTGGTTAATATTTTTAAAAAAATGAAATTTTTCTTCTTCATTGATGTACACTGATGAGACTGCACTGATGGGCACCGATAAGGTGGCAAGGGTGGGCACTGAGAGGTGGCATTGCTATTTGGCACTGGTGGACAGTGAGAAGTGGCAATGATAGTTGGCAGTGATGGGCACTGATAGGTGCCACTGATTGGCACCAGTGGTGGGCATTGATAGGTGGCACTGGCAGGGGCTACTAATTGTCACAGATGATGCAGAATTGCCTCTTCCTCTTCGGGCCCCATGTCCCTTGCACATAAGCCGGTGATTGCCTTTTTTTTATGCTCACGCTGTCGGCACAAGGAGAAAACAAAAACCATTACCCAGCTTTTGTTTACATCACGTGATCAGTTGTCATTTGCTGACAGCTGATCACATGGTAAAGGGCAGGGATCGGCCCCTTACTCGGATCTGTCATCACCTGAGTCTCAGTGACTCTGTGACCACAGCGTGCGTAAAGGGGAGGACGTTTATTGACGGACTCCCGGCAATTGAGGACCATGCTGTGGCCGTCGATCAGTTATAGCTCTGATCTCAAGTGATTAACCACTTGACAACTGGGCACATAACCCCCTTCCTGCCCAGGCGAAATTTCAGGTTTCAGCGCCGTCACGCTTTGAATGACAATTGCGCGGTCGTGCAACGTGGCTCCCAAACAAAATTGACGTCCTTTTTTTCCCACAAATAGAGCTTTCTTTTGGTGGTCTTTGATCATTTCTGCGGTTTTTATTTTTTGCGCTATAAACAAAAATAGAGCGACAATTTTGAAAAAAACACAATATTTTTTAATTTTTGCTATAATTAATATCCCATTTTTTTTTAAAACTATTTTTTTCCTCAGTTTAGGCCGATACGTATTCTACATATTTTAGGTAAAAAAAAAAAAAATCGCAATAAGCGTATAGTGATTGGTTTGCGCAAAAGTTATAGCGCCTACAAAATAGGGAATAGAATTATGATTTTTTTTTAATTTATTTTTTATTTTATTTTTTACTAGTAATGGCGTCGATCTGCGATTTTTTTTTTAGTGACTGTGACATTATGGCGGACACATCGGACACTTTTGACACATTTTTGGGACCATTCACATTTATACAGCGAACAGTGCTAAAAATATGCACTGATTACTGTATAAATGTGACTGGCAGGGAAGGGGTTAACCACTAGGGGGCGATCAAGGGGTTATATGTTCCCTGCTAGATGTTCTTACTGTGGGGGGAGGGGACTGACTGGGGGAGATGACTGATGGTTGTCCCTATGTACAAGGGACACACCATCCGTCTCCTCTCCCTCACAGGACGTGGATCTCTGTGTTTACACACAGACATCCACATCCCTGGCTCTGTGACAGCCGATCGCTCATACCTGGCGGACATCGCGGCCTCCAGGCACGCGCATCGGCACCCGCCTGACACGGCGGGCACAGCTTTTCCCCCGATGCGCGCCCGCGGTGGCGCGCATCGCGGAAGTAAATGAGAGGACGTCCATAGACGCCCTATCAGCAATTGACGACCGCTTTGCGGACATCTTTTTCTTATAGCCCGGGCGCAAAGTGGTTAAAGAGGGTCTAAATGGGCCATTGACATGCATCACAATTCAACTTAGGAATGAGTCTTTGAAAAGTTAAACTAAATAATTTGGCCACTTTTTCCTTCCAAATAATTCACTTCCTGTCACATAGCCACACAGGAAGTGAGGGAAAATCCCTAACAATGTCTTTCCTTGGGGACACACAGGTCAGTCTAAATACTTTCCCCATTATGCACATTGCACTCCAGCATATTGCGGGGTACACCACTCTTTATTAGGTAGTTTGGACTGTGGGGTTTATTTACTAAAGGCAAATCTACTTTGCCATACAAGTGCACTTGCTGTATATCTGAGGGGGACATGCAAGCCAAAAAAAAAACACCATCTTTGCTTTTACATGATTGCAACATCCAATCACCAGTACTTTCCCTCAGATTTTCAGCAGCTACACTTTTACTGCAGAGTGGATTTGTCTTTACTAAACCCCAAACTCCCCAATGATTTGGGGTGTACACAACAAAGTGCTAGAGTGCAACTTGCTTAATGGGGACACTAGTTAGATTGATCTGTGTGTCCCCAAGAAAAGACATTGGTAGGGTTTTACCTTCACTTCCTGTTTAGCTATGTGACAGGAAGTGAAGCCAATGTTAAGAAAAGGAGACACAAAAGCCAAACTACAAAAAATAAATCTAAAAAAAAACAAAAACACACACACAGGGGTTCTAACACTTACTTTGTTTCCCTCAAAATGCCCACAATTAGAATTGTATGGCCTTGAGCTATTTTTAAGTGCAGTGCTCTAAATCAGTGCTTCTCAAGTACCCCCAACAGGCCATGTTTGCAGGTTTTCCTTCATCTTACACATGTGCTTTAAATCACAGTCAATGGTTTTGATTTTTGGACAGCAATTCTCGATAAGATAAATTCACAAAACATGTCCTGTTGGGGATACTTGAGGACTGAGGCTGAGAACCACTGCAGTAAAAAAGGAAAATTGAATACTTACCGCTCTGTATTTTTCATTTCCTGGTGACACTCCATGGCAGCACACAATACAATACATGCATATACTACCATGAAGGCACCAGGGTAGACAAATTACACCTGTTTTGCTTTGACATGCCAATCAGCTGTCACATTTGTTGCAAAGAAAACACAAAACAAACATCAAAACTTTGCATCATATTTTATTGTTCAAAACAAAAAAGGGAAGGCAAAATAAAAAACATGGTCAATTTGAAACAGTTACAAACTCACCACATCTTGAGCAATTTTTGGCCAAAAATAATACAGCACAGACAATTAAATCAAAGTGAACAAACAACACACATTAACAACATCAGAATTATTTCAGGGGAACATTGCCCCCACACCAAAAAATACACCAAAAGTTAACCAATCACTTGTTTTGCAAAGACATAAAAAATAAAATACATGTGTTACAAACTCAATAAGGACACCAACATGTACATTTTGCCCCCCACACACTTGCCTTTTCTCAGGGCAAGCGACCGAATGCTCTGTGAGCTTTATATAACATATGTTTGTGTGCTAATGAGGCAATTGAAAACACATGCACAGTCCATGAAACACCCAAAATGCAAGTTCACTCAATGTAGAGACTGAAATTCAAAGTGGCTACACCTGTTAAATTACTAACCCATCAAAACACTCTCTGAGCATGCCCAGAAATACCCAGGTGCTGTTCACACACAAAAAGCACCCAAAAAAAAACAACTAACTGGCTGGGCATGTGCAGAACAACACCAATGCAGCTAGCAAAAAATAACCCCCCCCCTCCCCCCGTCCAAAATTAAGCACATCATCCAGCATGCTACAAAATTAGAGATGGGACAATCACCCCTCCCCCCCCACCAACAAATACCATTGCAGTCTATGGGAACTGACTTGTTAATTTTGCTAGTCCCCACTTGGCTGGCTTATCTTCTAGTTATTGGCCTTAAAATGGGGGCCCAGGTCCCACCCTAAGGGACATATATCAATGTCACCAATTTGGAAAACACCAAAAACAAAACAAGGAGAAGTGCCTTTAAATATGCCAAATTGCTTAAGGGCCATTTCACACCACATGCAGTGCATTGCGTTTTTTATGCATCCAAAATGCATGGGAAGTTGGTTATATGGCTCTAAATGGCAGTGTTTGTTCCAGTGCGTTCCAGTTCCACCAAAAAAGTAGAACATGCTACATTTTACCTGCACTGGACTGTACTGGAACGCATCATAAACGCACTGGAACGCACAGGAACACACCTAAATGCACCAAAAACGCACTGTCCTTATCTATGGTTAATAAAAAAGAGGGGTGAAAAAAAAGCACTGGACTGCATCAAAAACGTACCAAAAATGCACTGGAACGCATGAAAAACGTGCATGCAGAAAAGCACCTGGAACGCATCCGGATTGCATTTCTATGGTGTGAACTGGCCCTAGTTCACACCATAGAAACGCAGTCTGGGTGCGTTCCAGGTGCTTTTCTGCATGCGCGTTTTTGACACATTCCAGTGCATTTTTGAGGCATTTTTGATGCAGTCCAGTGTTTTTTTCCCCCTCTTTTCACTTAGGACAAGTGTGTTGCAGTGCGTCTTGGGTGCATTTAGGTGCGTTCCGGTGCATTCCAGTGCATTTTTGGTACGTTCCGTTGCATTTTTGATGTGTTTTACTGCGGTCCAGTACAGTTCTGTACCTAAAAAATGCAGCATGACCAATTTTTTTTTTCTTTCTGAAACGCACTGGAACGGACTGCAGTGGTGTGAACTATGCCATTGGCATTAATGTGATCAACTTTCTTTGCGTTTTTCAGGCATCAAAAAAACGCACTGCACTGCATCCGGTGTGAACTGGCCCTAAATATCATACCGGGGGGGGGGGGGGGGTGTCTATAGTATGCTTGTAAAGTAGCACATGTTTTCCATGTTTATAACAGTTGGAGAGCAAAATGACATTTCTAAAGTAAAATAATAGTAATTTAAAAGTCCTTGCGGCTGTAATGAATTGCTGGTTCCCGTCAATACAGATAAAAGTCATTGAAAGTCTTTGATTACACAAAAAAAAAGCGTGGGGGTTCCCCCAAATATCCATACCAGGCCCTTCAGATCTGGCATGGATTTTAAGGGGAACTCCACCCCAAATAAAAAAAAAAATGGCGTGGAGTCCCCCCAAAAATCCACACCAGACCCTTATCCGAGCACGTAACCTGGCCGGCCGCAGGGGAAAAGGGGGGGACGAGAGCGGCCCCCCTCCCTCCTGAACCGTACCAGGCCACATGCCCTCAACATGGGGAGGATGTCCCCATGTTGATGGGGACAAGGGCCTCATCCCCACAACCCTTGCCCGGTGGTTGTGGGGGTCTGCGGGTGGGGGGCTTATCAGAATCTGGAAGACCCCTTTAACAAAGGGGACCCCCAGATCCCGCCCCCCCCCCTTTTGTGAAATGGTAATGGGGTACAAATGTACCCCTACCATTTCACAAGGAAAGTGTCAAAAATTTAAAAAATGACAAGAGCCGGTTTTTGACAATTCCTTTATTAATGTCTTCTCCTTTCTTCCATCTTCTTCTTCCTTCTTCCATCTTCTTCCATCTTCTTCTTTTTCCATCTTCTTCTTTTCTCCATTTGGGTTTCTTCCTCCATCTTCATCTTCCTCTTCATCTTTATCTTCATTTTCATCTTCCTTCTTCCTTCGGTCTTCTTGTCCACATCTTGCTCCGGCGTCTTCCCTTCTTCTTTCTTCTCCGGCCGCTCCATTTGAATTGGAGGTTCCCGCTGTGCGAAGCTTCAGTTCTTCAGTTCCCCATCGGGTCCGCTTACACCCGGTGACCCCGCCCCCTCTGACACACATGGATTTCACGGGGACTTTCCCCGTGGTTTCAGAGGGGGGCGGAGCCACCGGGGGGCAGCGGACCAAGTGGGGAACTGAAGTGTCGCACAGCGGGAACCTCCAATTCAAACGGAGCGGCCGAAGAAGAAAGAAGGGAAGACGCCGGAGCAAGATGCGGACGAGAAGACCGAAAGAAGAAGGAAGATGAAGATGAAGATGAAGATGAAGATGAAGATAAAGATAAAGATGAAGAGGAAGAAACCCGAATGGAGAAAAGAAGAAGATGGAAGAAGAAGAAGGAAGAAAAGAGAAGACATTAATAAAGGAATTGTCTAAAACCGGCTCTTGTCACTTTTTACATTTTGACACTTTCTTCGTGAAATGGTAGGGGTACAATGTACCCCTTACCAATTCACATAGGGGGGGCCGGGATCTGGGGGTCCCCTTTGTTAAAGGGGTCTTCCAGATTCCGATAAGCCCCCCGGCCGCAGACCCCCACAACCCCTGGGCAAGGGTTGTGGGGATGAGGCCCTTGTCCCCATCAACATGGGGACATGCTCCCCATGTTGAGGGCATGTGGCCTGGTACGGTTCAGGAGGGATGAAGGGGCCGCTCTCGTCCCCCCCTCTTCCCCTGCGGCCGGCCAGGTTTCGTGCTCGGATAAGGGTCTGGTGTGGATTTTTGGGGGGACTCCACGCCATTTTTTTAACAATTTGGGGTGGAGTTCCCCTTAAAATCCATGCCAGATCTCAAGGGCCTGGTATGGATATTTGCGGGAACCCCACGCCATTTTTTTAAAAAATTTGCAGCGGGGTTCCCCTTAATATCCATTTCAGACCTGAAGGGCCTGGTTATGGAATTTGGGGGGACCCCCACGCTTTTTTTTTTTGGTTAGCAATGACTTTCAATGACTTTTCTCTATATTGCCGTGAGCCGACAATTCATTATAGCCGCGGCTGCTTTTAAATGCCTTTTTTTCCTTTAGAAATGTCATTTTGCTGGCGCAATGGAAAGTTCAGAGCTGCGCCTGTTCAACTTATGCAAATTGAGTTATGTGACTTGACATTTACTAAGATTTTGCCGGCGCAGTGTCCCGGCGCATTTGAACCATTGAAATTCCCGCGCTGAGCTCAAAAAAACCTCCCGCAGCTCGAATCGGAATTGCCGGCGCAGCGGGCTGGTTTTGAAAAAGTTACTTTCCCACTCAATTTTGGCCATGTTTGTTATTTGGGCAGGTGTCACTACACTTCCTCACATCACCCCACGTCACCCCCATTATATTCTCACTTCCAGCTTCTTTATATTTAGTGTTTAACATGCTGTGCGCCAGGTCCATAGTGGCGCACTGAGCGCCTCCTCCCGTCCGCCGACAACACTATAGTAAATGGGAAATAGGGCTGCGCTACAGGCGCTAATGTTTTGTAAATACCAAAACAGCCATTGCGCACGCAGATGCGCCAATACTCATGGCGCAAACGTTTTGTAAATCAGCCCCTATGTATTATAAATATGCAGGCCTACATCTATTACCTGAATCTGTAGTGTATGACACTGACCTGTTGTGTTGCCATTTTCCACTTCTTCCTCCACATCCCACGGTTGTTGGTCTTGGTTTGGAGGTGTGGGGTTCCTAGGCTCCCGTCTCGAAGCTCTTTGAAGCCCAATGAGATTGAACCAAAAGGTATACTTGAGTAAAAAAAGATTTTAGGCCTGAAAGAGGAATATGAATCATTCTTTGGAAGTGTGGTACAATTGTCTGTTTTGTCAATAGTTCTAAGCTGAACACATGATTGTATCCATTACCAAAGCTGGTACATTGGTCTATTTTGGTCACGTTTCACACATGGAAACACACCAAGTATCCACTGGATCACCTGTGTTTGACACCCTAAAAAGGTTGTTCTTGTGGCCCACACTTGTGCTAATGAGTCCAGATGTTTGTTTAACCAGCTGCTGAGCATACTCTCCTTACTGTACACTGAATCACATATAGAGCTGGGTGTGCCCTTTCTTCCTGCGAGGAGCCAAAGCCAAGGAGGGGAGGGTGGTAAACGCTATACGTAGTGTCTCGTCTGGGATTTCTGCAGCCGGAAAGAAGAAGAAAACCCCCCCAGAGTTTGGACTTGATTCCCCCTGTGAGGCTCTGTGGAGGTCGGCCATCTTTGAGAGAAAGTGACTGCGCCACGAGGAGAGCCCAAGCTGCGTAGTTCATGGGCGTGTCAAGAGTAAGAAAGCCTGCGAACATTGCAGAAGATGGGAGGAGCCTCGCCATGTGATGGGTTGCATGTGGTAACTTTGGCGCAAAAGGGACAGTGCGCAATGAATCGGCAAGCGGAGAACATGGCGTCTAATGCCTCATGGATTCCAGTTCCTTCTACCATGAATGTATCTTCATTTGCTGCTTCTTTGATGGATACGGGGATCTGACTAAAGCCTCGGGGTCGCTTCGCCCTCTACGATCACAGAGATGCGGAGGCCCTTGGAGTGGTTTGTCCCGGATGACAGGGACTGGTGGTGCACCTTCGGCCCTTTGGAAGATGTGAAAGATGCAAGGAGTTCTTGTTCGAGGTAGAACAACCCACAGAAAAGCCTCGGGCCTTCTGGCTGAATTGCCTTACAGGCGCCACTATTCTTGAGGAGGAAACCAGAGCTTCTGCAGTCACCCCTACTCGCGCTGTTGAGACTTCGGAGGAAGTCGTTGTTGAGAATGTTCCGGTAGTTAAGGAACCAGAGATGGAGAAACCGGAGGATGCTGCCTCGGTTGTCACAGTATCCTCACTCCCACCGCCCAAGCGGAAGGTCGGCTATGTGAAAGCCTCCTGCGGTCGTGGTCGAGCTATACCCCAGCGTTTACCTGTGTCGGATTGCCCAGTCAGAGGGACCTCCAGACGATCCACGACAGCTACAGGTCGAGGTAAGCCAGGGAAGGGAGCAGAGGAAAGAGTGTTGGGGATGCTTGGGTCCTGGACCCCAAAGAATTTGAACTTGCTAGAGATAGTGATTCCCCTGCTACAAGAAATTACATACTAGCAAAGGACTGTGATACCTCAGATCTAGAATCGTCTTCTGATGTGGGAGAAGACGCCGAGATAGATGAACTATTCATTAAAGAGGGCTGGGACAGGGCTATCCTCCGCCAGAAGTAGAAGGGACTCACCCAAGTCTGCTGGGGATGTTACACCCCGGGTGGAAGTCCATGTGTCTGAGGAAGGACCTGACCCGATGCCTGAGTCGTCCGGACCTGTGGTGCCCGTGCACATTACCATGGATGACTGTATATTGCTACGAGCTGCTGTAATGGGTCCCAGGGCAGTGAAAGTGCCCAGGCATCCAGAAGCCATTGTTTTGCCAGGTGTGGGAGACCGTGCCACACTTCCACCACTCTCCAGGCTGCAGCGGCTGTTCAACCAAAAGGTGGCTGCTGATTACGGATGGGAGTACCCGTATGTCACCAGAGACCTACTGTTCGAGGTGGAGGCCTACAGAGAGAGATGGTACGCAGATTTCCTGTGGAACCACTTGAAAGTCCAACACGCCCGCAGGTATCTCTCTTGTTCCGCGGCTGTTGCCGAGAGATATCGGGGGTGCAAGAAAGAATGGATGTTGGGTGGGCACATTCATGCGGATCGGGTGGTTGTGTGTCGGAAGGAGCGTGAAGATGCAGTCTATTCCATAGAGATATGGGAAGTTTCCCCCAATTGGGGTTTTCGAAGGCAGCAGAGATTAGATGCATGTGTGGTAAAAAAGTTATTTATTTGGGAAACAGAAGTTTACACCAGTAAAATTGAATCAAGATATGAGCACTGGTACATCAATGAATAAAGAGTACAAAACAATATGAACATTATGTAACACGTAACATCGCTGCTAAAGTGCAATGTGAATGACTACATATATCTTGATGCGTTTCGACCCTGTAGGGTCTTCTTCAGAAGTTATGTTAGCTGTAAGGAAAAATGCATTTAATAAATCATACAAGAAATTTGAAAAAAACATAATAGTAGCAATCATGAAATTGTTTCTGACATATTTACCAAACAGACTGTTTTGTACATGATCACATGACCAGAAATCCTTCCTTTTAAAAGGGAATCCTCATAGGATCCCATATCCGGCTCGTCGGTCGGCAGCAGAACCTCCACTAATAATGGGACACCCCACTGGGTCGTACCTGACTTACAAGAAGTCATCACAGGAAAACAAGATCCTGCGCCTGACGTGGCGCGGAAAAAGGGGGGCCATCACGCCTAAAGTGGATCATAGCAAGACATCAATGAAAATGATAATAAATGCATACATCGTACGATTGTATGAATGTAAAAAATTGCGATATAATCAAATTATTGGGAAGGGGTTGTGGCACCGAGATTGCGATCCTCCAGAACGCCGAGGGAGTCACCATGGAAACCTCACCTTTGGCTTGCCATCAGAAGGTGAGTATGGGGTGGGTTAATCACTCACCTGCTGGACATCAGACATCACTAAACTCCCTACTTAAGCCGTGGGTGATCTGACTCTCTTAGTCGATCCCCGGCTCTTGATTGATGTGGTTGTGTGCTTGCTGGCCTGCCAGATAAGGTAACCTTTACTCTCCTTTAAACTTTTAGAGGGAGTTCACTTGTTCTACCGTTCTAATTTATCTATTTTTATCCTCTTAGATCCAAATAGGGACTACTTCATTGGTCCATTAATTCCATGCTTTGATAGTTTGGATGTTTTTTTCTTCACCAAGGTTAGCATCCTCACTATTACTTTTAATTTACTGCACATGATAGCCCGTTGCCACTCACTTTTCACTCATTTTTTCTACCACTTCATCCATTTCTTTTCTTTTCCTTCACCTTTTTAGCACCTCACATGCCATTTCATATACGTTCTTTTCTTTTTCTTGTTCCCCATTGCCTTTTTCTCTTCCCCTCTTTCCCCCTGTCAAGGTCACCTGTGGCCAGGTGACAGATGCACACCATAGGGGGACAGGAGTGCACCGCAAGGTAGTGAACCCTATGGCTGACTGCTGCGGATAGGAAACTGGGTGGTTGTGGAAAGCGGGACCAGAGGAGCACAACCGGGATCCTAACGGAAGCTAGAGCCAAGATTCCCCAGGGCGCGGAGTCTAAGACCCAGCAGGTCTTCTCCAGGGCCTCTAGTGGTGAGGATGTTATGCTGCAGGCTGGGACCAGGTCGCGGCCCCTGGAGTTTCCTAGCTCACGCCCCGTAGGATAAGGGGAAAAGAAGGGAAGCAGCAGCACAAGATATGAGAGAACCGAATAACAAGCTGAAGGTCAGGGGCCACAAGCAGACAAGGATAACGAAAGAACGAGCCGAAGGTCAAGGGTCACGAGCAGACAGGGATAGTCGGGGACAAGCCAAATATGTAACAGAGAGACAGACGTAGCACACGGCAGGAAGGAACCCAAACACACAATGCCTAACAAACACGTTGATCAGCAAAGCAGGCTTGCAGTGCACAGGTTAATATAGTGTTCTGTGATAGGGCTTGGGGTGGAGTCTGGCTGGGAGGAGATTATAAAGGAAGCCAGGTGAAAGGGCTCAGGCCTCTAAGATGAACACATGGGAAGGAAGGTAAGCTGACAGACAAACACTACTGCATATCCATGACAGTACCCTCCCTCTTATGGGCCCTCCCCCGCCTGGGCCCAGGCTTAAAGGGAAATCTCTGATGAAACCTTCTCAACAGATGAGGTGCAGCGACATCAGATGCAGCGATCCAAGACGCCTCCTCAGGACCAAAACCTCTCCAATGCACAAGGTACTGAAGAATGCCTCTGCAGAGCCGAGAATCCAGAACTTGTCTAACCTCGTACTTAAGATTATCCTCAGAGACTGAAAACGAGGTAGGGAAATGACAAGAAGATCTATTGAGGACCAAAGGCTCTCTAGGAATAAGCAAGGGCATGAGAGGATCAACAGGAATCTGAGGAGGGTCCCCTAGACCCTTAAAGGGGAACTGGTCATCTTGCACAGGACCATCAAACTGGGCAGATGTCAGTGGAACCCTGAAGTCAGGTTGGTTAGAGGGTGACATGTCACAGGAGTCAAGCTGAATAGCTGAAAGACAAGCAGAATGTCCTGAACAAGAAAAAGTAGGAGGCTCACTGGGCATGGGCTGGACTGGCATAACTAGTACAGAGGCAGAGTGAATAGCTGAGTCAGGTGTAGCGACTACCTGAATCGCATCGCAAGACGTAGCGACTGCAGGACTTGTAGACAAGCTAGCCTGGCTGTGCGTCCAAGGGTGGTTAGGGACAGAGAAATGTAAATGGTTATGCAACCTGGAATGAATGACCGGCTCAGATTCACAGGGGGCAACCTTGGGTAGGCAGGACGAGGAACAGGAGGGACCCCAAGCCAGGATCTGTCCAGTAGTCCAGTCCACATGAGGAGAATGGAGCTGTAACCATGGGAGACCCAAAATTATAGGCGTTGAGGCCTTGGGTAAGATAAGGAAGGATATCCACTCCTGGTGGAGTGTCCCTACCGACATCTTAACAGGGAGGGTCTGGAAGCGGATAGGTCCCCCTGGGAGAACAGTACCATCAATCGCCAAGACCACCAATGGTGTGGTGAGGGGCAAAAGAGTAAGTCTCATGGACGATGCGATTTCCCAGTCCATAAAATTACCAGCGGCTCCGGAATCCAGATATGCTGAGACCGAATGAAAAGAAGCACCAACATGAAGGAACACAGAAAGCAGAAGACGAGAAGGGGAAGGTGATATTTCTGGGTCCAATACTCCACTTTCCAGATGAAGTGGACCCGAACGTTTTTCTGGACAAAGAGAGCAAGTGTCACGAAAATGACCTTTGCCCCCACAGTAAAGACACAGACCAAGAGTTCTGCGCCTAGCACGTTCCTCGGGGGATAGCCTGGTCCGACCCAGCTGCATGGGTTCCTCACCTGGTAGGAGATGCTCTACGGGTCGAAGAGAGGGGAGCTCAGGCTGACTAAGAACCAAGGAGTGCTGGCGTTGCTTTTCTAAGGTCCTCTCCTGAAAGCGAATATCGATCTGGTTACACAAGGAGATAACGCCGGCCAGATCAGTGGGGATGGTTCTTCCTGCTAATTCATTCTTCACTCTATCAGACAGGCCATGCAAAAAGGTTGCGACTAAGGCCTCATTGTTCCAGCTCAACTCAGCCGACAGTATGCGGAAATGAAGGGCATACTGTCCCACAGAAGCAGACTCTTGGCGGAGACGTAAAAGGGCACTGGCCGCTGAAGAGACACGAGCAGGTTCTTCGAAGATATTCCGAAAAAGTTTCAAGAAGCCAGACAGGCTAGAAACCACTGGATCATTCAGTTCCCACAGAGGGGCTGCCCAGGCTAAAGCTTCACCAGAGAGGAGGGAAATGATATAGGCTACCTTAGCCCGATCAGACAGGAAGTTTTGGGGCTGGAGCTCAAAATGAATTGTGCATTGGCTAAGGAACCCCCTGCAAGCCTTGGAGTCCCCAGAGAAACGGGACGGAGCTGGCAGTTGTAGTGAGTGTGTGGCTGCGACTGGTGCAATAGGTGCAGCCGCTGGTTGTATTTGAGGTTGCGGATTCAGGGTTCCCAAGGAGGCCTGAAGCTGCTCAAAGCGAGAAGCCAGATCCTGGAGGAATCGCATCACCTGAGTCTGATTCGATTCCTGGGTTTCAAGTCTGCAAACTATGCCCTGCAACGGATCATCCACGGGTAACGGGATGTCAGCCGGGTTCATGGCTGATCAAACTGTCAAGGTCACCTGTGGCCAGGTGACAGATGCACACCGTAGGGGGACAGGAGTGCACCGCAAGTAGTGAACCCTATGGCTGACTGCTGCGGATAGGAAACTGGGTGGTTGTGGAAAGCGGGACCAGAGGAGCACAACCGGGATCCTAACGGAAGCTAGAGCCAAGATTCCCCAGGGCGCGGAGTCTAAGACCCAGCAGATCTTCTCCAGGGCCTCTAGTGGTGAGGATGTTATGCTGCAGGCTGGGACCAGGTCGCGGCCCCTGGAGTTTCCTAGCTCACGCCCCGTAGGATAAGGGGAAAAGAGGGGAAGCAGCAGCACAAGATATGAGAGAACCGAATAACAAGCTGAAGGTCAGGGGCCACAAGCAGACAAGGATAACGAAAGAACGAGCCGAAGGTCAAGGGTCACGAGCAGACAGGGATAGTCGGGGACAAGCCAAATATGTAACAGAGAGACAGACGTAGCACACGGCAGGCAGGAACCCAAACACACAATGCCTAACAAACACGTTGATCAGCAAAGCAGGCTTGCAGTGCACAGGTTAATATAGTGTTCTGTGATAGGGCCTGGGGTGGAGTCTGGCTGGGAGGAGATTATAAAGGAAGCCAGGTGAAAGGGCTCAGGCCTCTAAGATGAACACATGGGAAGGAAGGTAAGCTGACAGACAAACACTACTGCATATCCATGACACCCCCTCCCTTCCCTCACTTTCATCCTTTCCTTTGTCCTCATTCTATTCGTGTTCTTTTTCCTTTCCCTCTTGTCTTTCTCTCTTTTTCTTTTATACACATTTTTCTTCCTATTTTTTATTCATTCATTTCTTTTGAAGTTTTATTTTTACTTTTAATTTTTATTTCATTCCATTTTTAATTTTATTTATTTTTATTTATCAAAAAAATATATATATTTTTTTATTTATTTATTTATTATTTTTTAGTTTACACTACTTTTGTTTACACATTCTACCTCACACACATCTTCACGCATCGCATCTATTCCAGCACTATTCCTTTTTCACATTTTTTTCATCACTATCGTATTTACTTCACCATCCCCCTTTATATTCTTTTATCATCATACCCACTAGTACATTCACACATAATTTCATTTTATATACCTATTTTTCATTTTCACCTCTTTATCTCCCCCATCCTTCACTACCATCCTCACATTTTTCCTTTTCATCATTTCACACATAGGCTCACTTGTTCATTCACCTCACTCATTCAACACTCATTATCTGATATACCTCCTTCACTCTTTTCTCTTTCCTCTCTCGTTCTTTTCCTTTCCTTCTTCCTTCCTTCTCTTTCTTTTCTCTCTTTCTTCTTTCCTCTTCGTCTGTAGGCCTATTACACAGGGGCCTCTTTTCACCTTTCTTGTTTCATACCATCCCACCAACTACTCAAATCTTTATTATGCTAGTTTATTATAAATAAATAATAATATTATAATTATTATTAATATTATATTATTATATATTATTTATAATAATATTATAAATAAATCTTTATTATACCAGAAGGCAAGCGGTATGGGACATTCGACTGTTACCCAGCCGCGGCCTTTACGATGCAACAGTAATCCTCCCTCAGTTAGCAGCGGTGTTCATTCAAAAAACTTCCACATGTATTCGCATCATGGACCCCAGACTTGTGCTGTCTTGCCCTGGAATAGTCAGCCAAAAGCCACAGAGGAGAAGGAGGTGCTCCTGGATGTTTTTTAGACAGGCCCCAAAAAAGCCTTCTGGTAAGCTGCTCCCCTTGTCTTTGGTGGTGGTTACCTCACACAGAGTCCTGAACAAGTCACGGTGGTGTTGAACCTTTGCTATTTAAGGAGGAAGTGCATCATCTTTTTTCTGGTTGCCCTGGATCACTTACTAGGAACTGCTTGTTGGACTTACCTTTGTCCTAAAATAGTGTTTGGACTTATCTATTGGTCCTACCAATGTTGGATCAAAAAGTTTTTTGGGGGATTAATTGGGTTGGCGCAGTTTTTTTCTTTTTATCTGTTTTGGTGCTGTCTCACTATTACTGCTGCCTATATCTATAGCTGTTTATCCTAGTGCAGTTTTTTACCCTCAATATTTCATTTATACTGCAGTTAAAATATGATACCATTCCAAATTGCTTTGCCATATATATTTAGATGGTTTTAGTTATGTGTATGCAAAAACAACTCCATTACCAAAGCAGGTAAATAAACAAAATCAATACGTTACCAGGTTAAAGTTCTGTCTGTTTGAGAAGCTTCCATTATGAGGCAATGATGAGTCCCATAGGACTCCTTCCAACATTGCTACATGTTGGCATTCTAAGATCTCCTCAGCGAGTCTCCCTTCAAGAGCTCTGTTCTCCCGGTCTTCAGGTCTCAGCCTCTTTTTTTTTCTGCTATCTCAGCTGCTACTTTTATCTCACTCCAAAAAGTGGGTGTGTATCTTACATTACTACATAACTGAGACGTCAAATGATGATGTGATTGGGTAGGTTGTCACAGCAACCAAACATCACATTATTTTGAACAATTAAGTATTTTTACCACCAGAGGGCAGTAGCGTATTAGAAATAATTTCTAATGTTATCTTCATGTAGGCAAAGATAATTTATGACTACCATTTGACCTAGCTTAGTAAAACACACTTAATTGTCTAAGGGTGTCAAAACACATGTCCTCTATCCCTGCTATCTTGGCGTCACTTCAGATTTACAGGTGTGAATGTTTATTATCAACACTGACTCCGGCCATTTGTTAATGTTTTGGGAAGTTCCTGAAGCTAACCACTGGAATGTATGTTTAAGCAGTTTCTAATGCTACCCCACTAATATAGTAGCATGTATACAACTCCTTAATACTAATCTATATATAGGCATACATGGGTTTATACATGTATTACTAGTATACATACTTTGTGAAGATACTTAAAAATAAACCTTATTTAAGATATGCAGTACACAGCCTATTTATGAATAGCCCTTTGATCACGTTATGTTAATACAATAATACACAGTTTGTGTTAGCCCGTATCCATACCCCCCCATGTCTCTCTGTCAAACCTTTGAATTACCACCCGGGGAGGCTGGTATATTTATCTTAAATGTTAAAAAGCTTTGAGTTTATGGTCTGGGAACGAGATACAGAACAACAATGCCTTCTTGTGAGACAGGAAATAACTTTAAACATAGCAAATGTGGGTTAACCTCTTAAAGGGAATGTAGAATCTGAAGTGTTGTTCATAGCATCTCGTTAGCTATTTTAAACTTTAGAGACAAGATGGTCTCCCTCTTGTTCATAATATACATGAATATGAACAATATGAAAAATAC
The DNA here is from genome assembly GCA_029206835.1 of Rana muscosa. Taxonomy (NCBI): domain Eukaryota; kingdom Metazoa; phylum Chordata; class Amphibia; order Anura; family Ranidae; genus Rana; species Rana muscosa. The sequence continues at coordinate 16,526,029 of CM055121.1, read as the reverse complement.
ATAATATACATAATATAAAGGCCTATATGTAATTCTTTTTAACCCCAAATGTTCTGACAAGGCGCAGGATCTTGTTTTCCTGTGATGACTTCTTGTAAGTCAGGTATGACCCAGTGGGGTGTCCCATTATTAGTGGAGGTTCTGACGTCAACCGACAAGCCGGATATGGGATCCTATGAGGATTCCCTTTTAAAAGGAAGGATTTCTGGTCATGTGATCGTGTACAAAACAGTCTGTTTGGTAAATATGTCAGAAACAATTTCATGATTGCGACTATTATGGTTTTTTCAAATTTCTTGTATGATTTACTAAATGCATTTTTCCTTACAGCTAACATATCTTCTGAAGAAGACCCCATAGGGTCGAAACGCGTCAAGATATATGTAGTCATTCACATTGCACTTTAGCAGTGATGTTACGTGTTACATAATGTTCATATTGTTTTGTACTCTTTATTCATTGATGCACCAGAGCTCATATCTTGATTCAATTTTACTGGTGTAAACTTCTGTTTCCCAAATAAATAACTTTTTTACCACACATGCATCTAATCTCTGCTGCCTTCGAAAACCCCAATTGGGGTAAACTTCCCATATCTCCTTTACCGGGGTGCGCAGCACCACTTCCTTGGTCTCCATGAGTGTCTCCCCTTTGACAATTTTTTCTACTGAGTGGTTAAACACCCGCTCCCCCTACTGACACTTCTGGAGTCAAGATACGAGCTCTGCAACTGTGTTGATCATGTTTTGGGGCTTCTTTCGTTTTTTCATGTAGTCTATTTCCAATTTCTAACTTTTACATGATATGATGGCTATTGCCACTAAAAATATCCTGTTAAAGTATTGGACCATCCTAACTGATGACCCTAAAATCAGATCTTACATATCTTTGTATCCATCTATCACTTACAAACGAGCTAGGTCTATTAAAGATATGCTCGTTTAGAGTGAGTTTAAGGATGAACACAAACAATTTAAACATTGCCCGATTATGGGTTCCTTTCCTTGTGGGCACTGTTCTCACTGCCCACCAGGGATGAGCCGAACACCCCCCTGTTCGGTTCGCACCAGAACCTGCGAACAGACAAAATGTTCGTGTAAACTTTAGAACCCTATTAAATACAATGGACTCGAACGTTCAAAATCTAAAGTGCTAATTATAAAGGCTTATATGCAAGTTATTGTCCTAAAAAGTGTTTGGAGACCTGGGTCCTGCCCCAGGGGACATGTATCAATGCAAAAAGAAGTTTTAAAAACGGCCGTTTTTTCGGAGGGGTGATTTTAATAGTGCTTAAAATGAAAAAATAAAAGTGAAATATTCCTTTAAATTTCGTACCTGGGGGGTGTGTATGATATGCATGTGAAGTGGCGCATGTTTCCCGTGCTTAGAACTGTCCCTGCAAATAATGTCATTTTTGAAAGAAAAAAATGCATTTAAAACTGACTCGCGGCTATTAATGAATTGTCGGCTCCCGGCAATACATACAAATGTCATTGATAAAAAAAAAAAAGCGTGGGGGTTCCCCAGAATTCAATTACCAGGCCCTTCAGGTCTGGAATGGATATTAAGGGGAACCCCGCCGCAAATTTAAAAAAAAATTGACGTGGGGTTCCCCCAAATATCCATTCCAGGCCCTTCAGATCTGGCATGGATTTTAAGGGGAACTCCACCCCAAATTTAAAAAAAAATGGCGTGGAGTCCCCCTAAAAATCCATACCAGACCCCTTATCTGAGCACGCAACCTGGCCGGCCGCAGGGGAAGAGGGGGGGACGATAGAGCGGCCCCCCTCCCTCCTGAACCATACCAAGCCACATGCCCTCAACATGGGGAGGATGTCCCCATGTTGATGGGGACAAGGGCCTCATCCCCACAACCCTTGCCCGGTGGCTGTGGGGGTCTGTGGGCGGGGGGCTTATCAGAATCTGGAAGACCCCTTTAACAAAGGGGACCCCCAGATCCCGGCCCCCCCTATGTGAATTGGTAAGGGGTACATTGTACCCCTACCATTTCACGAAGAAAGCGTAAAAAAATGTTTAAAAAAACACACAAACACCTTGAAAAAGTCCTTTATTTAAAAAAAAAAAAAAAAAACATTCCAGCGGTGAAATCCAGTGTCCCGCGGCGATCCCGATGTCCAGCGCTGTCCTTCATTGGTTGTGCCTGAGCGGACCTGATGGGGAACTCCCTCTCAGTATTTTAAATGTATAGACCCGCCCCTTCTAAAGTTCCCCATCAGGTCCGCTCAGAGGACCAGATGCGGAACATGAGAAGGGGCGGGTCTATACATGTATTACCAAAGTGAGAGCAGTTCCCCATCAGGTCCGCCCCCTCGGTATGTCGGACCCGCCTACGTCTTTGGCTTGAGCGGGGAACTTCCTTCACTGTGTAATTTAAATTTACATAGTGAAGAAAGTTCCCCGCTCAAGCCAATGACGTAGGCGGGACCGACATACCGAGGGGGCGGACCTGATGGGGAACTGCTCTCACTTTGGTAATACATGTATAGACCCGCCCCTTCTCATGTTCCGCATCTGGTCCGCTGAGCGGGCCTGATGGGGAACTTTAGAAGGGGCGGGTCTATACATTTAAAATACTGAGAGGGAGTTCCTCATCAGGTCCGCTCAGGCACAACCAATGAAGGACAGCGCTGGACATCGGGATCGCCGCGGGACACTGGATTTCACCGCTGGAATGTTTTTTGTTTTTTTTTAAATAAAGGACTTTTTCAAGGTGTTTGTGTGTTTTTTTAAACATTTTTTTACACTTTCTTCGTGAAATGGTAGGGGTACAATGTACCCCTTACCAATTCACATAGGGGGGGGCGGGGATCTGGGGGTCCTCTTTGTTAAAGGGGTCTTCCAGATTCCGATAAGCCCCCCGCCCGCAGACCCCCACAACCACCGGGCAAGGGTTGTGGGGATGAGGCCCTTGTCCCCATCAACATGGAGACATCCTCCCCATGTTGAGGGCATGTGGCTTGGTACGGTTCAGGAGGGAGGGGGGCCGCTCTCTCGTCCCTCCCTTTTCCCCTGCGGCCGGCCAGGTTGCGTGCTCGGATAAGGGGTCTGGTATGGATTTTTAGGGGGACTCCACACCATTTTTTTTTTACATTTGGGGTGGAGTTCCCCTTAAAATCCATGCCAGATCTGAAGGGCCTGGAATGGATATTTGGGGGAACCCCACGTCAATTTTTTTTTTTATTTGCGGCGGGGTTCCCCTTAATATCCATTCCAGACCTGAAGGGCCTGGTAATTGAATTCTGGGGAACCCCCACGCTTTTTTTTTTTTTATCAATGACTTTTGTATGTATTGCCGGGAGCCGACAATTCATTAATAGCCGCGAGTCAGTTTTAAATGCATTTTTTTCTTTCAAAAATGACATTTTTTGCAGGGACAGTTCTAAGCACGGGAAACATGCGCCACTTCACATGCATATCATACACACCCCCCAGGTACGAAATTTAAAGGAATATTTCACTTTTATTGTTTCACTTTAAGCATTATTAAAATCACTGCTCCCGAAAAAACGTCCGTTTTTAAAACTTCTTTTTGCATTGATACATGTCCCCTGGGGCAGGACCCGGGTCCCCAAACACTTTTTAGGACAATAACTTGCATATAAGCCTTTATAATTAGCACTTTAGATTTCTCCCATAGATTTTTCGAATTTGCCGCGAACACCCCAATTTGTTCGCTGTTCGGCGAACGGGCGAACAGGCAATGTTCGAGTCGAACATGAGTTCGACTCGAACTCGAAGCTCATCCCTACTGCCCACTAATAAGGAAAGAAATAGTATTTACTCTCCCCTATGGAGAAACCTTCAAACCTTCGCACTTCGTGAACTGCCAGACCCGTGGGGTGGTTTATATCATGGAGTGTGAATGTGGTGCCTATTACATTGGCAAGACTAAGCAAGAATTCTGGCGACGCATATCCAAACACATTTATAGCATGCAAATAGGTAATTACTATCTTCCTATTGGAAGGCATGCTGTGTTTACACACAACTATACAGTAGGAATGAGCTTCGTGTTCGAGTCGAACATACGTTCGACTCGAACATCGGCTGTTCGATCGTTCGACGAAGATCGAACGATTTGGGCCGTTCGCGCCAAATTCGAGTGACGCGAACGGCCCACAATGCACTACGCCATCGCAGTGTCATCCAGGCGCTGTGATTGGCCAAGCATGCACTGTGACCCCGCATGCTTGGCCAATCACAGCGCCGGCAGCGAGGAGAGCAATGATTGGCCACAGGCAGGATGCCTGTGGCCAATTATTGCTGAGGGTGTTTAGTACACGCCCCACACTATAAAAGGCCGCCAGCACGGCGGCCTAGTGTAGTGTGTTCCGGAGCAGGGAAAGAGCAGCATAGGCAGGGACAGTGACATTTATTTCTTTCTTGCTTAACCTGGATTCCTTTAGTTTAGGGAAAGAGAAGGATAGGTAGGGAGAGTGTCAGTTTCTTTCACTGTGCAAGTCCTTGTTTCTAGGGACAGGGAAGGACAGTGAGTGAATTCTCCTTGTGCTATAGTGTGCTTTAAAAAAAAAAATTTCTAGGGACAGAAAACTCTAGGTAGGGAGAGTGTCAGTTTCTTTCACTGTGCAAGTCCTTGTTTCTAGGGACAGGGAAGGACAGTGAGTGAATTCTCCTTGTGCTATAGTGTGCTTTAAAAAAACATTTTTTCTAGGGACAGAAAACTCTAGGTAGGGAGTGTGTCAGTTTCTTTCACTGTGCAAGTCCTTGTTTCTAGGGACAGGGAAGGACAGTGAGTGAATTCTCCTTGTGCTATAGTGTGCTTTAAAAAAACATTTTTTCTAGGGACAGAAAACTCTAGGTAGGGAGAGTGTCAGTTTCTTTCACTGTGCAAGTCCTTGTTTCTAGGGACAGGGAAGGACAGTGAGTGAATTCTCCTTGTGCTATAGTGTGCTTTAAAAAAACATTTTTTCTAGGGACAGAAAACTCTAGGTAGGGAGAGTGTCAGTTTCTTTCACTGTGCAAGTCCTTGTTTCTAGGGACAGGGAAGGACAGTGAGTGAATTCTCCTTGTGCTATAGTGTGCTTTAAAAAAACATTTTTTCTAGGGACAGAAAACTCTAGGTAGGGAGAGTGTCAGTTTCTTTCACTGTGCAAGTCCTTGTTTCTAGGGACAGGGAAGGACAGTGAGTGAATTCTCCTTGTGCTATAGTGTGCTTTAAAAAATCATTTTTTCTAGGGACAGAAAACTCTAGGTAGGGAGAGTGTCAGTTTCTTTCACTGTGCAAGTCCTTGTTTCTAGGGACAGGGAAGGACAGTGAGTGAATTCTCCTTGTGCTATAGTGTGCTTTAAAAAAACATTTTTTCTAGGGACAGAAAACTCTAGGTAGGGAGAGTGTCAGTTTCTTTCACTGTGCAAGTCCTTGTTTCTAGGGACAGGGAAGGACAGTGAGTGAATTCTCCTTGTGCTATAGTGTGCTTTAAAAAAACATTTTTTCTAGGGACAGAAAACTCTAGGTAGGGAGAGTGTCAGTTTCTTTCACTGTGCAAGTCCTTGTTTCTAGGGACAGGGAAGGACAGTGAGTGAATTCTCCTTGTGCTATAGTGTGCTTTAAAAAAACATTTTTTCTAGGGACAGAAAACTCTAGGTAGGGAGAGTGTCAGTTTCTTTCACTGTGCAAGTCCTTGTTTCTAGGGACAGGGAAGGACAGTGAGTGAATTCTCCTTGTGCTATAGTGTGCTTTAAAAAAACATTTTTTCTAGGGACAGAAAACTCTAGGTAGGGAGAGTGTCAGTTTCTTTCACTGTGCAAGTCCTTGTTTCTAGGGACAGGGAAGGACAGTGAGTGAATTCTCCTTGTGCTATAGTGTGCTTTAAAAAAACATTTTTTCTAGGGACAGAAAACTCTAGGTAGGGAGAGTGTCAGTTTCTTTCACTGTGCGAGTCCTTGTTTCTAGGGACAAAGAAGGAAAGTGAGGGGAATTCTCCTTGTGCTATAGTGTGCTAAAGCATTCCTCATCAACCATCTTTGAAATCCTTGTTTTTTGGACAGTCAGGGAAATTGTCGTTGTGCTATTCTGTGCAAAAGCAATCATCCTCAACCATATTTAGAAATCCTTAAGTAAAGGGACAGAGAAGGACACCTGAAGGTAGCCCTTATTGCTTTTTTCCCATCTCCCTGCAGGCCATCTATTAGAATGTCTGGAAGGCAAACAAGGAGAGGCAGACAGTCAGGAGGCAATAAAAGAGGGCAAGCAGGCTCTGTGTCTGGGGGCAACAGTGCTGGTCGTGGACGCGGTGCATTGTCATCAGCACATGGCCATGGGACACGCTTGTCCTTCTTTTCGGCAGCTGGACATGTTGAGCCACATCATGCCGAAGACTTGGTAGAGTGGATGACCAAGCCCTCCTCCTCCTCCTCATCCTCTCTCACCCAGGCTCAGGGTACTGGCAAAGCAGCTGCCAAAGCGTCCTCTTCCCTGGTATCAATGTCAGACTCATCATCAGTCACTCCTTCCCTAGACCCACCATGTCCTCCTCCTGAGGAGTCCCCCGAACTGTTTGAGCACAGTGTTGGGTACATGCTCCAGGAGGATGCCCAGCGTTTCGAAGGGTCTGATGATGAAACCCAGCTACAGGAAGGCAGTAGGGTGAGAGCAGACAGAGGGGATGCTCAAGAAGGACACCAATCTGGCAGTCATGTTCCAGCAGCTGCAGCATACTGCCAGATTGGCTCCAGTGATGAGGAGGGAGGGGATGATGAGGTCACTGACTCCACGTGGGTGCCTAATAGGAGAGAGGAGGAGGAGGAGGATGAGGAGGAGGCACATCTCCAACAAGGCAGGATGCCCTTTGGTGGCCAGCGTAAGGGCAGTACACCGACGGAATCACACCGCAGAGCTCCGCCTGTGCAGGGCGCTGCCTCTGCCCGTCATTCAAAAAGTTCCTTGGTGTGGGCCTTTTTTGAGGCTAGTGCATCAGATCGCACAGCTGCTGTTTGCAACATATGTCTCAAGCGTATATCGCGTGGCCAAAACATCAGCCGCTTGGGTACCACATGCCTGACCAGACATATGTTGACCTGCCATGCAGCTCGTTGGCAAGCCTACCTCAAAGACCCACACCAAAGAACAAAGCGGACCTCTCCTTGCACCGCATCAGCTGGGATCTCCAACCCCACTATAACTTCAGTCCTCTCTGAAACATGCACTGAGAGGAATGAAGGTGTAGAATTAGGTGTGTCACAGCCAAGTACTTGCGGCCACTCTGCTAGCAGTACACCGACGTCCGATTCTAGCAGGCAAATTTCCCTGCCCCAGCTGCTGGACCGTCGAAAGAAGTTCACTCCCAGCCATCCACATGCCCAGCGGTTGAATGCTAGCTTGGCTAAATTGCTAGCGCTTCAACTGCTGCCTTTTCAGTTGGTAGACTCGGCCCCCTTCCGTGAGTTTGTGCAATGTGCGGTTCCTCAGTGGCAGGTTCCCAAACGCCACTTTTTCTCACGGAAGGCTATTCCGGCTTTCTACCGGCATGTGGAAGGCAATGTCTTGGCCTCGCTGGACAGGACGGTCAGCGGTAAGGTGCATATTACCGCTGACTCATGGTCCAGCAGGCATGGACAGGGACGTTACCTTTCTTTCACGGCCCATTGGGTCACTCTTTTGGCAGCTGGGAAGGATGCAGGACAAGGTGCAGTAGTGTTGGAGGTTGTCCCACCGCCACGCCTCCAAAATGCTACTACTGGTTGTGACACACCTCTCTCCTCCACCCCCTCCTCTTCTTCTTCCTCCATGGCCTCTTCCTGTGGTTTGTCCTATGAACCAGCGGTGCTCCGTAGCCGTTCACGGGGCTACGCAAGTACGCAGGCAAAAAGATGCCATGCCGTGCTTGCGCTGGTGTGTTTGGGGGACAGAAGCCACACTGGGGCAGAGGTCCTGTCTGCTCTGCAGGGCCAGGCCGAGAGGTGGTTGACGCCACGCCAGCTTAAGCCAGGAATGGTGGTTTGCGACAATGGCACCAACCTCCTCTCCGCCCTTCGACAGGGACAACTGACCCATGTGCCCTGTGTGGCTCACGTCCTTAACCTGGTGGTGCAGCGGTTCTTGGGCAGGTACCCGGGCTTACAGGATGTCCTGAGGCAGGCCAGGAAAGTCTGTGTGCATTTCCGCAGATCTTATAATGCCAGTGCTCGCCTGGCTGAGCTGCAAAAGGAGTTGAACCTGCCCAAGAACCGCCTTATATGTGACATGCCCACCAGGTGGAACTCAACGTTGGCCATGCTGCAGCGGCTGCACACGCAGCAGAGGGCCATCAATGAGTACCTGTGCGACTACGGCACCAGGACAGGGTCAGGGGAGCTTGGTTTTTTTTCTCCACGCCAGTGGGGCATGATCAGGGATGCATGCACTGTCCTGGCACCATTTGAGGAGGCCACGAGGATGGTGAGCAGTGACAGTGCATGCATCAGTGACACTGTACCTCTTGTCCACCTGTTGGAGCACACGCTGCGTGGAATAATGGACAGGGCACTTGAGGCAGAACAGAGGCAGGAAGAGGAGGACTTCCTTGCCTCTCAAGGCCCCCTTTACCCAGACAGTGTTCCTTCTGTCCCACCCATCGCACAGGAAGAGGAGGAGGAGGAGGAGGAGGAAGATTGTGTCAGCATGGAGGTGGAGGCTGGCACTCAGCATCATCAGCAGCAGTCTTTTAGGGATGATTTACAGTCCCAAGAAACCAGTGGACTTGTACGTGGCTGGGAGGAGGTGACTGCGGATCATGTCGTCCTTAGTGACCCAGAGGACTCCGGAGCGAATGCCTCAGCAAACCTACGCTGCATGGCCTCCCTGATCCTGCAAAGTCTGCGGAAGGATCCTCGTATTCTTCGGATCAAGGAGAGGGACCATTACTGGCTGGCCACTCTCCTTGATCCACGGTACAAGGGTAAGGTTGCGGACCTTATGTTACCGTCGCAGAGGGAGCAGAGGATGAGACAACTCTGGGAGGCCTTGCAGAAAGGTCTGTGCAACGCGTTCCCAGAGACTGGGAGGTTACAAACTCCTGGTCCTGGACAACGAGTTGCTGAGGCTTCGGCCAGTCAAAGAAGGAGCGGTGGGGAAGGTGGCCGTCTGACCGATGCGTTCAGACAATTCTTTAGTCCGCAGCCCCAAAGTATGATCGGTTCCAGCAACCATCGCCAGCGTCTGATAAACATGGTGCAGGAATATCTAGGGGCAAGGTCAGACTTGGACACCTTCCCCACCGAAAATCCTCTGGCTTACTGGGTCTTGAGGATGGATCACTGGCCAGAGCTTGCACAGTATGCAATTGAGCTACTGGCCTGTCCTGCATCCAGCGTTCTTTCGGAACGCACATTCAGTGCTGCTGGAGGATTTGTCATGGATCACAGGGTGCGCCTGTCCACCGACTCGGTTGATCGACTGACTTTCATCAAGATGAACCAGTCTTGGATCACCACCATCTACCACACACCTGATGCTGATATAACAGACTAATTGATTTTAACATGTCACATCCCTTCAAGACTGATGCTGATGCTGAGTGCCTGTGCTGTTATGTTGACTGGCTATCCTCCTCCTCCGAGTCCTCAATGATACGATTGATGATGATAGCTTGGAAGATCATTTTTGTTTATGGGTGCCGCCACCAGTGGCTAAGGCCCAATTTTTCAGCCCCTGTTTTACAGGGGCGTGTAATTACAATTTTTTTAGCAATAATTTGCCATAGGGCTCATTGCTGTGCTCCAAGTACAGTATCTGTGAGGGGTTGGAGTGTTGTGGCACCAGTGCCTAAGGCCCAATTTTTCAGCCCCTGTTTAACAGGGGCGTGTCATTACAATTTTTGAAGCAATACTTTGCAACAGGGCTCATTGCTGTGCTCCAAGTACAGTATCTGTGAGGGGTTGTAGTGTTGTGCCACCAGTGCCTAAGGCCCAATTTTTCAGCCCCTGTTCAACAGGGGCATGCAATTACAATTCTTGATGTAATAATTCACAGCAGGGCCCATTGCTGCACCCACCAAGAGTAACTCTGAGTGCTTACAGTGTTGTGGCAACGCCACCACCACCACCACCACGAAAGGCCCAATTTTTCAGCCCCTGTTCAAAAGGGGCATGTAATTACAATTCTTGATCTAATAATTCACAGCAGGGCCCATTGCTGCACCCACCAAGAGTAACTCTGAGAGCTTACAGTGTTGTGGCAACGCCACCACCACTACCACCACGAAAGGCCCAATTTTTCAGCCCCTGTTCAAAAGGGGCATGTAATTACAATTCTTGATCTAATAATTCACAGCAGGGCCCATTGCTGCACCCACCAAGAGTAACTCTGAGGGCTTACAGTGTTGTGGCAACGCCACCACCACCACCACCACGAAAGGCCCAATTTTTCAGCCCCTGTTCAAAAGGGGCATGTAATTACAATTCTTGATCTAATAATTCACAGCAGGGCCCATTCCTGCACCCACCAAGAGTAACTCTGAGGGCTTACAGTGTTGTGGCAACGCCACCACCACCACCACCACGAAAGGCCCAATTTTTCAGCCCCTGTTCAAAAGGGGCATGTAATTACAATTCTTGATCTAATAATTCACAGCAGGGCCCATTGCTGCACCCACCAAGAGTAACTCTGAGGGCTTACAGTGTTGTGGCAACGCCACCACCACCACGAAAGGCCCAATTTTTCAGCCCCTGTTCAAAAGGGGCATGTAATTACAATTTTTGATCTAATAATTCACAGCAGGGCCCATTGCTGCACCCACCAAGAGTAACTCTGAGGGCTTACAGTGTTGTGGCAACGCCACCACCACCACCACAACGAAAGGCCCAATTTTTCAGCCCCTGTTCAAAAGGGGCATGTAATTACAATTCTTGATCTAATAATTCACAGCAGGGCCCATTGCTGCACCCACCAAGAGTAACTCTGAGGGCTTACAGTGTTGTGGCAACGCCGCCACCACCACCACCACCACGAAAGGCCCAATTTTTCAGCCCCTGTTCAAAAGGGGCATGTAATTACAATTCTTGATCTAATAATTCACAGCAGGGCCCATTCCTGCACCCACCAAGAGTAAGTCTGAGGGCTTACAGTGTTGTGGCAACGCCACCACCACCACCACCACGAAAGGCCCAATTTTTCAGCCCCTGTTCAAAAGGGGCATGTAATTACAATTCTTGATCTAATAATTCACAGCAGGGCCCATTCCTGCACCCACCAAGAGTAACTCTGAGGGCTTACAGTGTTGTGGCAACACCACCACCACCACCACCACCACGAAAGGCCCAATTTTTCAGCCCCTGTTCAACAGGGGCATGCAATTACAATTCTTGATCTAATAATTCACAGCAGGGCCCATTGCTGCACCCACCAAGAGTAACTGTCAGGGCTTACAGTGTTGTGGCACCAGCACCACCATCAAAGCCCCAATTTTTACTACCACTGTTCAACAATTATATGTAATTAAAATTCCTGATATAATAGTTGACAGCAGGGCGTTCCAGCACCAACCAAGAGTAACTGTGAGTGCTTACAGTGTTGTGCCAACACCAACAACTAAGGGGCCTATTTCTGCAGAGTATATACGGCAGGTCCCTACTTTCAAACATCCAACTTACAAACGACTCCTACTTGCAAACGCAAGAAGACAACAGGAAGTGAGAGGAAATCTACCCCTAGGAAGGAAAATTCTCTCCTGTAAGAATAAATATGGGAGAAAGGTGTCTCCTCTGTACTGATGCTTTATCAGCAATCCTTGTTTCAAGAAAAACACCACATTTCAAAAACAGTTGTCATTGGGACGGAAAGTGAGGTGAAATGTTCTGAACAGGGGCACAGACAGCAAAACAAATGTTACAGGGGTGATAACCCTTACCTATGTTTTCCAAAAAGTTTAAAAATAGATTTTTGGGCTGGAGCTACACTTCAACAATGTACCTGTTCAAAATTACAAACAGATTCTACGTAAGAACAAACCTACAGTCCCTGTCTTGTATGCACCGCCTGTATACGGCTGTTCAGAGTATATAGGGCCTTTTTTATTTTATGTGCGGGGTTCCCCTTAATATCCATACAAGACCCAAAGGGGCTGGTAATGGGCTGGGGTAGGGGGGGGGGTCATGGGGTAGCTATGCCATTTTTCTTAAAGATTTTCATCCATATTACCGGGACCAGACATTACATTAAAGCCGCAAGCAGTTTTAAATGGCTTTTTTTTCCTTTAGAAGTGTCATTTTGTGCAGGGACAGTTCTAAACACGGGAAACACGTGGCACTTCACAGGCATACTTTAGACACCCCCCAGGTACGATATTTAAAGGAATATTTGACTTTTTTTTTTTCACTTTATGCATCATTAAAATGACTGCTCCCGAAAAACGACCGTTTTTAAAACTTCTTTTTGCATTGATACATGTCCCCTGGTGCAGAACCCGGGTTCCCAAACCCTTTTTAGGACAATAACATGCATAATAGTTGTTATAATTAGCACTTTAGAATTCGAACGTTCGCATCCATTGTATTTAATAGGGTTCTAATGTTCGTACGAACTTTCGGTCAGTTCGCGGGTTCTGGTGCGAACCGAACCCGGGGGTGTTCGGCTCATCACTACTATACAGTACCCAAGGTCACCTTTTCAGCACTCCACCGCACCCACATACCAAACCGTGGTGGCGATTGGAATAAAACTTTATTGCAAATCGAGCAGAGGTGGATTTTTCGCTTGCAGGCCACGGTATTTCCTGGCCTCAACGAGGCCATCTCTTTTGCCCCTTTTCTAAAAGGTTTTTCTTCTGGGAAGACTCCGTGGCACTTTCAATACCTCACCATCAATAATTTGCTAATGACCTATTGTGTTATTTCTATAACCTCTTATGCTGCCGCCCTTGGTTTTTTGTTCTGTCTTTTGTCTAGAATGCACTAGGCATGCTTTCTTATATATATTCTTATATATATTTTTATAATGTAAAATGTAATTGTTAAATCTATGTGTTCATCCCCAACAACCTTTCCCTATACATGTCACTATGAATGTCCCTATGATCACTACGATTGCACCAGCTCTGTTTGAATCGTTACAATTTTGTACATTTATACAAACACTTTATTGTTCAAAATTATGGTCTGTAAATAGTGCAGATTGTTAATATTATTAATTTCCTTTATCCTTTTCCTGTTTTCATTAGGGGTTCCTCTGGCTCTGCCCAGGCTCGCCGGCCGTCTCTGGTCCTCCCTTTTGGGATTTTCCCTCTCGTCCTGTCCTCCTGGCAGAGTGAGGGGGCCCTTTCCTGCCCGCTGTCCGGTGAATGGTGGGTTTCCACCTTCCCTGAGCACTGGGCGGGTGCTGCCCCCATCTATGTCCGCTAGGGGGTGGATTGTTTCCACCCATAGCGGCATCTTTTTCTCTGCCAGCGGCGTCCTGGATCGTCTCCGAACGCCGTGAACGTGCCCGCGCGCGCACTTCGGTGCGCGCGCCTGACATCACGACGTTGCGTTTTTACGGCAGAGATGACGGGGGACACCGAGATTGCGATCCTCCAGAACGCCGAGGGAGTCACAATGGAAACCTCACCTTTGGCTTGCCATCAGAAGGTGAGTATGGGGTGGGTTAATCATTCACCTGCTGGACATCAGACATCACTAAACTTCCTACTTAAGCCGTGGGTGATCTGACTCTCTTAGTCGATCCCCGGCTCTTGATTGATGTGGTTGTGTGCTTGCTGGCCTGCCAGATAAGGTAACCTTTACTCTCCTTTAAACTTTTAGAGGGAGTTCACTTGTTCTACCGTTCTAATTTATCTATTTTATCCTCTTAGATCCATATAGGGACTACTTCATTGGTCCATTAATTCCATGCTTTGATAGTTTGGATGTTTTTTTCTTCACCAAGGTTCGCATCCTCACTATTACTTTTAATTTACTACACATGATAGCCCGTTGCCACTCACTTTTCACTAATTTTTTCTACCACTTCATCCATTCCTTTTCTTTTCCTTCACCTTTTTAGCACCTTATATGCCATTTCATATACATTCTTTCCTTTTTCTTGTTCCCCATTGCCTTTTTCTCTCCCCCTCTTTCCCCCTCCATTCCCTCACTTTCATCCTTTCCCTTGTCCTCTTTCTATCCGTGTTCTTTTTCCTTTCCCTTTTGTCTTTCTCTCTTTTTCTTTTATACACATTTTTCTTCCTATTTTTTATTCATTCATTAAGTGTTCTTGCAAAGCAAGAGCACTTATTGTTATCTCACATATATATTATTATTATTAAGTGTTCTTGCATAGCAAGAGCACTTATTGTTATCTCACATATATATTATTAAGTGTTCTTGCATAGCAAGAGCACTTATTGTTATCTCACATATATATTATTAAGTGTTCTTGCAAAGCAAGAGCACTTATTGTTATCTCACATATATATTATTATTATTCTTATTATAGCCAAATTTTACCACCCTAACTCCTCCCACAGTTTTTACACTATATAGACAAGTAATATACCGAAACGTGCAGATTGTTCCCGAATTGTGTGCTATTACTTTGTGGAACGTTTCGTCAAATCGTTCACGAAATATCGCAGTTTTTGCGGCAAAATTTGTCCCATAGGAATGAATAGCGAAACTAGAGTGTGAGCTGACAAAATCTAAAAAATCAGGACATGAATTCTAACCTGCCACCACTCCCTTATTTTTAAGCCCACCTACACAAATTTTATATCAAAACGTTCAGCTATCCCTGCTGCCACTACACGTGTCCATGGCTAAGCCATAGTCCTTACAGTTTTCACAATATGATGATTTGTTTGCAATGCACGCCACCCATTGACATTCATTGAAACTATCCTCTAGCCACTTCAAATTTTAAGGGCAATTTCTAAACTTCGACTGTGCCTTTAATTTTAATATTTCAGAGACATACTATATATCAAAATGTAGGTCTGGGTCTTGTGATTCTCACAATATAAAGCTCTTTGCTGTAGGATTTATAGTTTTTAAAATACATATGTTTGAAGAATGGCAAGAATTCAGGAGAGGCTGAGAATACTGTGTGACCTGTGGTTAGAGCCTGCATAAACAAACATTGGTTTCCTTGGCAACGCTGAGGGACCTATAGCTCCTCCCACACAGCTCTGAGGGGAGTTTCTGAATCACAAATTGTTGTAACATGGAGGTTGGCTGTGTTGTCTTTCCCTCAGGACACAGTATGTTCCCAGTTGGGGTGTCTGGGGGGAAAGACAATGCACGTCGCCTCTTATTTCTCAAAGGCATTTCTAATGTTCAACTTTGCTTACTTTTTTGATTCTGTTATCTGTAAATGAATTACTATGTACCTCTACTATGTACTGTAATACAACAGATACTGTTTTCCACTGTTTATGACCCCCCCTCCCATGAAAAAATAAAAAGTAATTTTTGAAAAATAAAAATAATAAATGTAAAAAAAAATGTGAAAAAAATATATAATTTTTGAAAAAAAAAATATTTTTGAAAAAAAAAAAACATTTTTGAAAAAAAAAAGTTAGACTTACCGGTAACTTGTTTTCCAATAGGCTTTCAGGACAGCACCCAAGAGATCATGGCTCCTCCTCCTACAGGAAACACCTCATCAATTAAGGCTTTAATTGGAGGCCTCCACGTTGCTTCCATCAGTTGTTTGTAGAGAACCTCCAGCCCCAGCTGCAACACATAAGCGACAGTTATTACATAGTATTACAGCAACAGCATAAAAAAGGGCGGGATCCTGCTGTCCTGAAAGCCTATTGGAAAACAAGTTACCGGTAAGTCTAACTTGCATTTTTAAAAACGTCTTTCAGGACAGCACCCGAGAGGATAATTGAGACTTACCCCATTTAGGGTGGGACAACAGCCTGTAAGACTTTCCTTCCGAAAGCCTGGTCCCCAGCCATCATGAGATCTAATCTATAATGACGGGCAAAGGTCGGCAGACTTGTCCATGTAGCTGCCTTACAGATTTGTTCGGGGGTGGCACCAGCTTTTTCTGCCCAACTCACCGCTGAAGCTCTAGTAGAATGAGCCCGGATACTTACTGGACTCTCCTGGCCTGTAAGGGAATAGGCGTCTGAGATAGCCATTCTCAACCATCTGGCAATGGTTCCTCTAGAAGCTTGTCTTCCTTTTTTATTTCCGGAAAATAGAATGAATAGTGCGTCTGAACGCCAAAAGTCTTTAGTAGCTTCCAGGTAACTTGAGACTGCTCTTTTAACATCCAGGGTATGGAATTCTTCTTCCTTCTTACCCGACGGATTAGAACAAAACGTAAAAAGTATTATCTCCTGGGTTCTATTTTGAACTGAAGCAACCTTTGGTAAAAAATTAGGATCCGTCTTCAGCACAATTCTGTCTGAAAAAATAGAAAAAATGGCTCCCTGATAGATAAAGCTTGCAGCTCACCGATTCTTCGAGCTGTTGTAATAGCTACTAGAAAAATTGTTTTCAAAGTAATTAGTTTCAGGGAGGTTAAATTAAGAGGTTCGAAAGGTTCCCTGGTCAGGGCCTGTAGAACGACTGACAAGTCCCATGACGGACAGTTTTTGATCACTATCGGTCTAGACCGAATGAGGGCTTTAAAGAATCTGATTACTAGGGGTTCTGATGAAATGGATTTCTCAAAATATACCCCCAGTGCGGCCACCTGAACTTTTAGGGTACTGACCGCTAGGCCCTTGTCTGCTCCTTTTTGTAGGAATTCCAGGATAGAAGAAATCTGCTTTAATGGTCTGCCGGATGTAGTGCACCAGGAGTTAAAGACTTTCCAGACTTTGTGATATATTGCTCTGGTAACATTCTTTCTGCTAGATAGGGGGGTAGCCACCAACCTATCCGAGAATCCTTTTCTCCTTAAGAGTTGCTCCTCAGAAGCCAAACTGTGAGTTTTAGCTTTTTTACTTCTTGGTGAAACAGAGGACCTTGTAACAGAAGGTCTTGTCTCAATGGAAGGTGCCAGTATGGTTTGATCTGCATCTGTAGAAGAGCCAAAAACCAAGGCCTTTTGGGCCAGAAGGGAGTGATGAGGATTACTGTTGTATCCTCTTTCCGGATTTTTGTTATGACCTGCGGAATCAGCTGAAATGGAGGGAAGGCGTAGCAGAGGTGAAAATTCCAACTGTGCGCCAGAGCATCTACCCCCAGAGATGACTCGTTCCTGTTCAGGGAAAAAAAGAGGGATATTTGTGTATTTTCCTGAGTCGCAAAGAGATCCACTCTTGGCTGTCCCCATTTCTTCACTATTAGATTGAAGACATCTGGATTCAATTGCCACTCTGCTTCGTACACCTGGTTCCTGCTGAGGAAATCCGCTATCCTGTTTAGGGTGCCTTTTAGGTGGACCGCGGACAAGGATTGAGTATGGAGCTCTGCCCAATTTAGAATGCTCTCTGCTAGGCCTTGAAGTATTCTGCTTCTGGTGCCCCCTTGTCGGTTTATGTAAGCCACCGCCGTGGCGTTGTCCGACAGGATTTGTGTATGTCGCCCTTGGACTTCTTCTGCAAAGGACAATAAGGCCATTTCTATCGCCTTTAGTTCCCTCCAGTTTGAGGATCTCAGTGCTTCCCTTGTGGACCAAGATCCCGGAGCCCAACGACCCCAGGAGCTGGCATCGGTTGTTAGCCTTACCTGGGTTGGAAAGGACCATAACAGGCCTGCTGAGAGTCTTGCCTGGTTCTTCCACCACCAGAGACTCCTCTTTACTTTGGTGGGGATCTTCACCAGTGAATCCAGTGAATTTTGCTGGCGATCCCAGATTAACAGAAACGTTTGCAGCGGTCTGAAATGGAGCTTTGCCCACTGTACTGCCGGTATGGAAGAGGTCAGGGTTCCTAATGCTGACATGACCCTCCTGATGGACAGAAGCTGACTGGATTGTAAGAGTGACACAACCTCTATCAGCTTTTTCCATTTTTCTTCTGGGAGAAAAATCTTTTGCGCCACAGAGTTGATACGGAAACCCAGGAATAACACCTCCTGAGAGGGAATCAGATTGGACTTTTGGAGGTTTAGTATCCATCCGATGGATTCTAGGTGAGCACGTGCTCTGTCCAAGTTTCTCTGAAGTCCATCTCTGGTTTGGGCAAACAGTAGCAGGTCGTCTAGATAAGGAATCACTGAAATTCCCTCTAGACGCAAGGGTGCTAGAGCTTCGGCCATTACCTTCGTGAACACCCTTGGAGAAGATGACAGGCCGAACGGAAGAGCTCTGAATTGCAGGTGTACCACCTTCTTCCCTTCTCTCAGTGCTAACCTCAGATATCTCTGAGATCTGACAGCAATAGGAATGTGGAGGTATGTGTCCTGCAAATCTATTGACGCCATGAAGCATCCTTGACTCAGGAGGCTTCTTACTGAGAAAATGGAGTCCATCCGAAATCTTTTGTATTCTACTGACAAATTCAGCATTTTTAGATTTAGGATGAGGCGGTACTTTCCTGAAGGTTTCTGTACAAGGAAAACGTGAGAATAGAACCCCTGGAAGAACTTTGTTGAAACCGGAACAATGACTCTCTGGGATATCAGTTCCTGAATTAGGGACTTCATGGCGAGTGCCTTGACCGGATCCCTCGGGACGTTTGTCACCAGGAATCTCTTTGGGGGTTCTTCCGTGAATTCCAACACGTATCCTTGGGAGAGCATGTTTACAATATACTGATTTGTAGTGATGTCTCTCCACTGGGGAATGAACTCCTGGAGTCTTCCCCCTACTTGGGGTGGATTGTCACTGCGGCTTTCCGGAGGTCGCAGGAGGATTGAAGAGCACTCCGCTCCTACCTTTTGGTTTCTGGGAAGACCACTGTTTCCTTTTGGTTTGCGTTTTTCCTTCCTGTTGTCCTTTTTGCGGACGAAAAAAAATGCTTGCGGGTATGTACCTGTTGTTTTTTGACCGGAAACGCCTTCTTTTTGTCAGCCGTACGGTCAAGAATGGACTCCAGCTCAGAACCAAATAGCAAATCCCCTGCAAAGGGAATGCTACACAGTCTGTTTTTAGATGCAGCATCTCCTGGCCTAGTTTTAAGCCACAAGGCTCTCCTGGCAGAATTGGTCAAAGCCGCTGACCTGGCTGACATACGAATGGATTCTGCTGAAGCATCCGCAATATACGATACTGCTGCAGAAAGCGTTGTAAATGAGTCCATAATCTCCTGTTTTGGGGAATCCGCCGTAACATGGGCCTTTATCTGGTTAATCCAGTGTTCTAAATTCCTAGCGACACAGGTTGTTGCCATTGCTGGTTTTAGATTGTTCATCACGGACTGCCAGGCCCTTTTAAGAAGCAAATCCATTCTTTTGTCCATGGGCTCCTTTAACATGCCCATGTCCTCAGGGGCAAAGTCAGTTGATTTTGAGACCTGTGAAAAAGCAGAGTCCAGTTTTGGAACCTTGTTCCAGATGGAATCCGGGTTGTCCTCAAATGGAAATCTTCTCTTATGAGACCGGGAAAAAAATGGCTTTTTCTCAGGTTCCAACCACTCTTTTTTAATCATGTCCGAGATTATTGAATGGACTGGAAAAACACGGCTTTTTGGATCACCCAAACCTGCATACATGCGGTCATATAGGGAGAGCTCCTTCTTTTCCTCTTCAATCCCCAAAGTTGCATGGATTACGTTTAAAAGTCCTGCGACTTCTTCAAGCGACATTTTGTACTTAGAAGCGCTCTCTGCTTCATTTTCTTCCTCCTCAGAGTCTGTTCCATCTGAAGCAAGGGAAGCAGATTCTTGGGAAGCATCTATCGGACCTCCTAATAATATTTGAGAGCCGTCTTGGGGTTCTGAAGAAGGCTGCGGAGCCCTAGGTTCCCTTGAGGGGCCTGGTTCTTCTCTTAGGTTTGACCTAAAAGCTTGAAAGGTGGCACGGAGTTCATCCTTAATTGTAGATACTAGATCGCCACAAAAGGATGGAGACTCTTCCCTGACTACATTTGCAGTGCAATCTGCACAAAGCGACTTGGTCCAAGCCTCGCTTAACTTTTCCTTGCAGACAGGGCACCTTCTCTTCACTGGTTGAGCAGAACTTTTGGCCTGCACAAACAGAAAAGAAAAAAACAGGGACCACGCTAAGAAAAACTGTTACACAGTACAAATCAATACACCCAGGTGCACATAGGAAAAAAACACCTTCACTTCCTTGTGCCCTGCAAGCCATGCACCACCACCACCTTTTACAAAACCCCTCGATATTATGCAGACATGCTAAATCACCAGCCACTGCACCACCGGGGAGATGGGGGGTGGGGGGGAGATGGGGGGAAGGGTGAATAACCCCCCCCACAGGAGAAAACGGCCCAGTGTAAATAGGACACAGTCCCTTACCTTAGCCTTGCTGGTGCCTTGGCTTGCCCCCTTATCCGCTGCATCGCTATCCATAGCTGTCTGCGGACGCGTGGTGAAGAAAATGCCGGTTCCAGATTTGAAAACGCTGCCGCACTGACCTGGAACCGGAACTTTAAAGGCACCAGGTGACCCTGCCCTCTCCCTCTGCGCTTTGCGGCCAGAAATGACACGCGCGCCGACCCAGAAGTGCTGCCTCTTCCCATACAGGATGCGGCCGAGGCTCTCCTCGGCCACCAGAACAATGGCGGCCGCTGTAAAGCTCCACGCCACTATTTGCAAGCGGCCGGCGAGAATACAGCAAACCGCCGCTCTGTAGAAAAAAAGGAGGCTCTCCCGAAGAATGGAAGAGGGAGAGGGAGCCCACGGGACCATCCATGCTAGGAGGTAAGTGGGAGGATCACTCTCCTAAGAAAAAAGACTGGGAACCTTTGTCTCCCAGGAAAGCCCTGAGAGATCATGGCTCTCACTAGAGGTGTTCCTCCGGCTGGAGGAAACACCAAAAACTGATGGAAGCAATGTGGAGGCCTCCAATTAAAGACTTAATTGATGAGGTGTTTCCTGTAGGAGGATTAGCCATGATCTCTCGGGTGTTGTCCTGAAAGACGTTTTGGAAAAAACATTTAAAAAAAAAACATTTTGATTTTTTTTTTTTGGAGAAAAACTCATTTAATCACTTCCCGCCCAGTCAATAGCATATTGACGTCCGGGAAGTGGTTCTGTTATACACACTGGACGTCTATTGACATCCTGCAGGATAACAGCCGCCGCGCACCTGGGGGGGCGCGCATCACGGCGATCGGTGGAGCGGTGTGTCAGTCTGACACACCACTACACTGATCTCGGTAAAGAGACTCCGGCGGAGGCTTTTTACCACGTGATCAGCCGTGTCCAATCATGGCTGATCATGATGTAAACAGGAAGAGCCGTTGATCGGCTCTTCCTCACTCGCGTCTGATAGACGCGAGTAGAGGAGAGCGATCGGCGGCTCTCCTGACAGGGGGGTTCACGCTGATTGTTTATCAGCGCAGCCCCCCCTCGGATACCCACACTAGACCACCAGGATGCCGCCCAGGACCACCAGGGAAGCCCCAAGCATGTGGATGGCCCCCATGGCCATCCACATGTAGTAAAACAAAAAAATATGCCAATCAGTGCCCACAAATGGGCACTGACTGGCACCATCATGGCATGACCACAATGTGTGGTGGCTGGCATTGCTGGGCATCAGTGTCATCAGTGCCACCTACTAGTGTCCATCAGTGCCACCTATCAGTGCCACCCATAAGTGCCACCCATAAGTGCCCATCAGTGCCGTCTATAAGTGCCCATCAGTGCCGCCTATGAGTGCCCATCAGTGCCGCCTATGAGTGCCCATCAGTGCCGTATACCAGTGCCACATATCAGTGCCCCTCAGTGCCGCCTACCAGTGCCCATCAGTGCCACCTATCAGTGCCCATCAGTGCCACCTCATCGGTGCCCATCAGTGCCACCTTGTCAGTGCCGCCTTATCAGTGCCCGTCATTGAAGTAGAAAAGGTAGTTATTTACAAAAAAAATTAACAGAAACAAAGAAAAACATAGTTTTTTTCAAAATCTTCGCTCTTTTTTATTTGTTGTGCAAAAAATAAAAATCGCAGAGGAGATCAAATACCACCGAAAGAAAGCTCTATTTGTGGGAACAAAATGATAAAAAAAAAATTGGGTACAGTGTAGCATGACCGCGCAATTGGCATTCAAATTGCGACAGCGCTGAAAGCTCAAAATTGGCTTGGGCAGGAAGGTGTATAAGTGCATGGTATTGAAGTGGTTAAAAATTAAAAAAAATATATATTTTGAAAAAAACAAAAATTTAGAAAAATAAAATAAAAAATTTAAAAATTGTTCCGCTCTTTCAACTAATGATGGGACTTCTTCAATTTTTTTCTACTGTTTCTACTTTTTTAAATATTAATCGTTTTAACACTTTTCACAGTTACTCCAGCCACTCCAACCACACAACAGTTGCTCAAGTCACTCCACCCAGTTACTCCGCCCACTCCAGTTGTAGACTACTGGTGGAGGCAAGAACACGTTACACAACTTCCCCAGAAATTATAGCTTTTCTAGTTATTATTATTCTTATTATAGCCAAATTTTACCACCCTAACTCCTCCCACAATTTTTACACTACATAGACAAGTAATATACCGAAACATGCGAATTGTTCCCGATTGGTGTGCTATTACTTTGTGGAACGTTTCGCCGAATTGTTCACGAAAAATCGTCGTTTTTGCGGCGAAATTTGTCCCATAGGAATGAATGGCGAAACTAGAGTGTGAACTGACAAAATCTGAAAAATCAGGACATGATTTCTAACCTGCCACCACTCCCTCATTTTTAAGCCCACCTACACAAATTTTATATCAAAACGTTCAGCTATCCCTGCTGCCACTACACGTGTCCACGGCTAAGCCATAGTCCTTACAGTTTTCACAATATGATGATTTGTTTGCAACTCACGCCACCCATTGACTTTCATTGAAACTCCCCTCTAGCCACTTTAAATTCAAAGGGCAATTTCTAAACTGCGACTGTGCCTTTAATTTTAATATTTCAGAGACATTCTAAATATCAAAATGTAGGTCTGGTTCTTGTGATTCTCACAATATAAAGCTCTTTGCTGTAGGATTTATAGTTTTTAAAATACGACCGTTTGAAGAATGTCAAGAATTCAGGAGAGGCTGAAAATACTGTGACCTGTGGTTAGAGCCTGCAACAAACATTGGTTTCCTTGGCAACACTGAGGGACCTATAGCTCCTCCCACACAGCTCAGAGGGGAGTTTCTGAATCACAAATTGTTGTAACATGGAGGTTGGCTGTGTTGTCTTTCCCTCAGGACACAGTATGTTCCCAGTTGGGGTGTCTGGGGGGGAAAGTCAATGCACGTTGCCTCTTATTTCTCTAAGGCATTTCTAATGTTCAACTTTGCTTACGTTCTTGATTCTGTTATCTGTAAATGAATTACTATGTACCTCTACTATGTACTGTAATACGACAGATACTGTTTTCCGCTGTTTATGACCCCCCCATGAAAAAATAAAAAGTAATTTTTGAAAAATAAAAATAATAAATTTGAAAAATAAAAATTGAAAAAAAATTATATAATAATTTTTGATAAAAATAAATATTTTTGAAAAAAACATCATTTAAAAAAATAATCATTTGAAAAAAAAAAACTTTTTTGAAAAAATTGTTCCGCTCTTTCAACTAATGATGGTTAGAGCCTGCATAAACAAACATTGGTTTCCTTGGCAACGCTGAGGGAATTATAGCTCCTCCTAGACAGCTCTGAGGGGAGTTTCTGTATCACAAATTGTTGTAACATGGAGGTTGGCTGTGTTGTCTTTCCCTCAAGACACAGTATGTTCCCAGTTGGGGTTTATGGGGGGAAAGACAATGCACGTCGCCTCTTATTTCTCTAAGGCATTTCTAATGTTCAACTGTGCTTACTTTTTTCATTCTGTTATCTGTAAATGAATTACTATGTA